>JAXCLP010000057.1:1649371-1661647 GCA_035584035.1 Lepidocolaptes lacrymiger
CCAGCTCCCTCAGCCCCTCCTGCTGCTCCAGCCCCTTCCCAGCTCCCTTCCCTTCCCTGCACTCGCTCCAGCCCCTCCCTGTCCTGGTTATCCCGAGGGTCCCAGCGGTGCCCCCAGCCCTGGAGGTGCCCCAGGCCCTGTCCTGGGGCTCTGCCCACCCTGGGCTGTGCCCATCCCGGTGCCATCAGCCTCTTGCCCCTCAGCCTCATGTACAAACTGACACAAAGCCCCCTCCACACCCCCCTCCCTCCCCTGTGCCTCAGTTTCCCCCAGCCCAGCTCACCTTGCCGAGGGACAGGAGCGTGGACACGGCACGCAGGGAGAACTCCAGTACCACCAGTGCGGCCACACGAGCGCCCACCATGGCCAGGACCCCCGTCAGCACCAGCAGGTGCAGCGGCTCCAGCAGTGCCCGCTGTGCCCTGATCGCCTCCTTCTCCTCCTGCCTCTGGGGGCTGCTGGAACAGCAAAGGGGGCAACGCTGAGCCAGGGGGGGATGCCACCCCAAACCGGGTGACAGCCCCAGGGACATCCTCACAGCCCCTGCCCTGCACCTCTGGGCACCGAGAGCCACCGCCCAACAGCAGATCCCAAAATGAGACCCCCCAAACCACCCTCCCCTCCGGGTGACACCAAGGGCCGGGGCTTACTTCACACACTGGATGTAGAGATAAATCTTCAGGAGGCTGCAGAGCACCGAGACGGCACAGGCGCCCACCAGCCCTGCGGGGAGAGGCAGCAGTGGGTGCCCGCTGTCCCCTGGCTGTCCCCTGGCTGTCCCTGTGCCACCCCCGGGGCTCTCACCTTGCAGGAGCGCATCCAGCAGCGCCCAGCCCCAGGCCAGCCCAGGGAACAGGGGCAGCCAGGACCCCAGGGAAAACATCCTGGATGCAGAGGAGCCCCAGCAGAGCCAGGCCCGGCTCCAAGGTCCGCGGGGCGGGGGCTGGGAGTGGCCAATCTGGCTAGTAAATCATTGCCGGGGCGAGCGAGGGCAGCTGGGGGTCAGCTGCTCCGGCCACGGCTCCAGCTGCTTCGTGGAGGTGAAAATTAGGGCGAGGAGAGGGATGCAGGGATGGGATGCACATGGAGGGGCTTGGGGACCACCAGCACCTTCAACCCACCCCCCAGTCCAGCACCACCCATCTCCTCTGCACCCCGAGGCATCATCACAGCCCTTCAGGTCCCATCCCTCCCCGTCTGCGTCACCCCAGAGACCCCGAAATGACGCCAAAAATAGAAAAACCCCTTTATTAACGTCTTTGGTGGCGGTGGGAGCCCATCCTACGGCGCCGGGGGCTGCTGGTGCCGCACCATGTCCCTGAGCTTGTCCCAGAAGAAGAGGCTGAGCACGGTGTGGGGGCCGAGGCGAAAGTAGACGGCGCCGATGCCCTTGTACAGGCCCAGCAGCCCCTCTTTGCTGGAGATTTGCACGATGCAATCCAAAAAGCCCCTGTAGAGCTTGCCCTGGTGGGAGAGAAGCCATCTGGGTACCCCTGCTGGATGCCACCCCAAAAAGCCACACGGCCTGCGGTGCCACATCCATCCTTACTGTGCCACATCCATCCTTACCGTGCCATCGGCATCCACCGGCTGGTTGTAGAGGCGGGTGCTGATCACGTCGAAGGGTGTCATGGCCACGGCCACGGCCACGCTGCTCACCATGCCCGCGGCCAGCACGGCCGCCCAGCTGCCCCTCCTGCACCACTGCGGGGAGCGCCGGCGTCAGCTCTGCCCGGGGACACCTCGGGGAGCGCCGGGCAGGGCCTGGCCACGCTCACCTGGCGTTCACACACCCAGTCCTTGGCCGAGGAGAAGGTGGCCAGCTGCACGGCCGAGCCCACGGTGACACGGGGAATGGCCCCCGTCACCCCCCGCCACAGCCCCGCCACGCCGTGCTGCCCGTAGATGGTCCTGAAGGCGCTGGTGATGTTCTGGGGAGGAGAGGAGAGTGGGGGGGAAGTGGGAATGGGAAAATGTGCCACATCTGGTAAAATGTCCCATCCTAGGAAATGTCCCACACCTGGCCAAAATGTCCCACACCTGGCAAAATGTCCCACCATTGCACCAAAATGTCCCACCCCAGTGAAATGTCCCACACCTGGCCAAAATGTCCCACCCCAGTGAAATGTCCCACCCTAGTGTAACGTCACACATCCTGCCAAAATGTCCCACACCTGGCCAAAATGTCCCACACCTGGCTAAAATGTCCCACACCTGGCCAGTGTCCCACCCCAGCCAAAATGTCCCACACTGGGCCAAAATGTCCCACCCCAGTGAAATGTCCCACACCTGGCCAAAATGTCCCACACTGGGCCAAAATGTCCCACCCCAGTGAAATGTCCCACACCTGGCCAAAATGTCCCACCCCAGTGAAATGTCCCCACATCCTGCCAAAATGTCCCACCCCCCAGCAAAATGTCCCACCCCAGCAAAATGTCCCACACCCCACCAAAATGTCCCACTGCAGTGAAATGTCCCACAACCCAGCAAAATGTCCCACCCTAGTGAAATGTCCCACCCCAGACAAAATGTCCCACCCCAGCAAAATGTCCCAAACCTGGCCAAAATGTCCCACACTGCACCAAAATGTCCCATACCGCACCAAAATTTGCCACCCCTGTCCAAAATGTCCCACCCCCGGCCAAACTGTCCCACCCTGGCATCCCAAGCCGTGTTGGCTGCAGGGGACACGGAGCCACCAGGGCTTTGAAGGCCCCGCAGGGGTCTGGATTTGGTGTCCCAGCCCCACGTGCCTGTCCCACCCCCTCTGTCCTCACTCCGGTATTTATAGCACCGTTACCGGGCCAAGCGGCCAAACAACAGCTTTAAATTCCTGCGGACCGAAATAGCATCGTCCCCCCGGGACCCGGAGTGGGCACAAAGTGTCACCAAACCCCGGGTGTCCCCCCACCTGACCCCGTCCCCACTCACCTCATGGTTGTGCTGGTGACCCACAGCCATGGCTGACACTGTCTGGGCTTGGAGGTGGGTCTTGACCTTGGAGGGGACAATGCCAGGTGACAAAACCCCCCGAAGCCCCCACTGGGACCAGCTGTGGCCCCCCCATCTCTTCCCCGCAGGTTTTGGGGGGGGTCCAGCCCCTCTGCCAGATGTGGGGGGCACAGATGTGTTGCCAAGTGGCACCTCCAGGCTTTGAACACCTTTTGGGGTTTTTTAACCTCTCCCTCCCTGGAGCAAAAGGACCCTTCAAACACCCCCTGCTGGGACTCTGCAACCCCAAAAACTGGGGGGACCCCCTAAAAAGGGGGGGGGGAACACCCTAATTTCTTTGGGGGACTTTTCCTTATGGGAGATCTTTCTGAGCTTCAGGGTGGGGGATGATTTGGGGGGGGAAGGCAGGGGGAGCACATGCACGGATCAGCCCCAAATTTTGGGGGTGCAGTGAAGCAAGGAAGGGGAGAGAAGGGATGCAGGGATGCCCAGCAGCCGGTGTTTATAGGATGCTGTGAGCTTCCAAACCTTATTTTTGGGTGGGTAAGGGGGTATCCCACCCGGGGGTCTGTGGGGCACCAAACCTTATTTTTGGGTGGATAGGGGGGTATCCCATCGAGGGGTCTGTGGGACACGAAACCTCATTTTGGGGTGGGTAAAGGGGGATATCCCCCTCGGGGGTCCACAAGGCACCAAACTTTATTTTGGGGTGGTTAAAGGGGGATATTCCCCCCGGGGGTCTGTGGGGCACGAAACCTTATTTTGGGTGTCTAGGAGGGTATCCCACCCGGGGCTCTGTGGGGCACCAAACCTTATTTTGGGGTGGGTAGGTGGGTATCCCATCGGGGGGTCCACAGGGCCCCAAACCTTATTTTGGGTGGGTATGGGGATATCCCACCCAGGGGTCCGCGGGACACCAAACCTTATTTTGGGGTGTCTAGGGGGTATCCCATCGGGGGGTCCACAGGGCACCAAACCTTATTTGGGGTGTATAAAGGGGTATCCCCCCCGGGGCCCCGCGCATCACTCACCAGGTACGCGGGGCTGCCCACCACGGCGCCCACCGCCCCCGCCACGGCCCCCGCGGCCACGGTGCCCCCGGGGTAGCCGGTCCAGCCGGCGTCCTCGGCCACGGAGAAGCAGGAGAAGCGGAACCCGTTCATGAGCGCCTGGTAGAGCAGCCCCGCGGCCAAACCCTTCTGCAGCCCGGCCAGCCCGTCGGCCCGGCACAGCGCGACCACCGCCCGCAGCACCCCCCGGTACGGGCGGGCGTAGGAGCCGGGGGGCTGCAGCTCTCCCTGCAGCTGCAGCCGCGTCTTCACCACCTCCAGAGGGTTGGTGAGGAAACACGCCAGGCAGCCCGCAGTGGCCCCCAGCACCAGGTCGGTGGCCGGGGCCACCCCCGAGCCCGGGGGGCTCTGGCGGGGCGGGGGGTCCCGCGGGGGTCCCGCTGACATCGCGCACCTGGCCCCGCGATCCGCCCTCCCTGGGAAATGGGGGGGAAGGGGGGAATATAAACCCAAATCAAAACCTTGGGAAACCGGGGGGAAAAAAACCCAAATCAAAACCCCGGTGGAAGGGGGAAAAAAAAAACCCCAAAACAAAACCTTGGGAAAAAACCCCCAAATCAAAACCTCGGGAAACCAGGGAGAAGAGGAAAAAATCCCCCAAATCAAAACCGTGGGGGAAGGTGGCGAAAAAACCCCAAATCAAAACCTCGGGGAAAAAAACCCAAATCAAAACCTTGGGAAACCGCGGGGGAAGGGGGAAAAAAAAAACAAAACCTCGGGAAACCAGGGGGGGAAAACCCCAAATCAAAACCTCGGGAAACCGCGGGGGAAGGGGGGAAATAAATACCCCAAATCAAAACCGCGGGGGAAGGGGGGGAAGGGGGGAAATAAAAAACCCCAAATCAAAACCTCAGCAAACCTTTGGGGGTGGAGAGAGAGGGAGGCAGAGACAGCCGGAGACAGCGCCGCCCCCTGCGAACCAACCCCCCCAACACCGCCCCCCAAATGCAGCCCAAATCCCGGCTTGGGGAGGGGATGTGGGGCAGGGGTCGGGCCAAGGGTTCGTGTCCTCCGCCACCTCCTTCTGTCCTTCCTTCCTTCCTCCCCCCGAGGGACCGGCCCGTTCTCACGTGATGGGGCTGCCCCGGCGCGCACGGGGAAAAACAGGCACAAAAAATAAATAAAAAATAAAAATAGGCGGGATAAAGGAGGGACAGGAGGGGGAGAGGGCGGGTCTGGGGGCGAGGGCGGGTCTGGGGGCTCAAACAGCCGGGGCGGGCGGGGCGGGGGTCCCGCAGGGTCGTTGCGGTCGCTGCTCGGGGGGCTCGCGGGGGTCTCGCCCCGGCTGGTCCCGCTCGGGCCACCGAAACGCTGCGACATCGGAGCCCCGGAGGGCAGGAAGGTGGCGGTGAAAGGGTCCCTCCGCCTGGTTTTAGGGCTGCGCACTGACCCCCCCTCCCCTCCAGGACCGGGTTTTGTCCCATGGCAGAAGCACTTCGGTGGTTATCGCGGGTGGGGAGGTGTGACCCCCTTCAGATCCCAAAGTCCCCTCCCCCCCGGTGGCTGCCTCATGCCCAGTATCCCCCCAAAATCCCCAAATCCCCCCATCCCTGATATCCCCCTTCCTGCCCCATCCCTGGTATCCCCTCAACACCCGTTTTGATCCCAAAAGGAGAGGGAGGGTTTACAGGGAGGGTGGGTGGTGCTGGGGGCCGGTCCCATGGCTGTTTATTCCTTGTCTAGGCTGGGAATATGTTCTGGATCTGGGGATAAACAGGGACACAGCCTCCAAAATCCATGTCCTGATGGATAAACAGGGGCACAGCCTCCAAAATCCATGTCCTGATGGATAATTCCCAGCTGAAACTGAGAACGTGCCCCAGGGCAGGATTAAGACCACCGGAGCTCAGCACTCTGGGGGTGCACACCGTCCCCTCTCTCCATCCAAATGTCCCCTTCTTGGTGTCCCAGAGAGATTCCACAGGCTCCAAAGTGACAACAGGAGGCAGAAGAGCAGCCCCAGGTGCTGGAACCTCCCGTCGGGCCAAAGCTGAGTTACCAATGACTCTTTATTCGGGGAAGGGGGAAAGGAAGCAGATGTATGTACATATACATTCAGTCACGTACGTTTCCTCCCAGAAAAAGGCCCCGTGAACGTATATTACATGAGAAGGTCTCTGAACTATTATTATTATTAATATTATTTAAAAGCTGGGGTCGTGCCCCAAAGTGCTCTCTGTGGAGCGCAGGCGGCGACGGGTCCGAGCCGGCCTCGGGTGCAGGACCGAGGGGGGTGGATGTGCTCGGTGGCAGCCACATGACAACAACAGCCCTCAGGACACCTCCAGGACGTGGCACTCCACCTCTTGTCCCCGCCCCGGCACACGGGGCCGGCGTCCAAACCTCAAACCGGCTTCTGAGCGCTCCTGAAACCACACGGGGGTGTTTGTGGCCCAAGGGTTGGCCCCGTTCCTCCTTCCTGAGCCTCAGATGTCCCGGGCAGGCTGAGAGTGGTCCTGTGATGTCCAGAGGCCCCGGGGGGCTCTCCAGGAGGAGGAGGCAGCAGCAATGCAGTGGTGCCATACTCGGTGATTGTATGAGCAACAAAACATGCACGGCAGCGATTTAGTGTTCCTGGCTCGTCCCCTCCACGCCCCGACCCTGTTCTAAAATGAACAAGTCCTCAGTCCTGCTCCCCACCACGACAGGGGGATACTCCCCCAGCCCACCCCGCTCCCACCCTCTCCCTCACTATCAGAGGGGTGTCACTCCGTGCAAGGCCAAGTGTTCCCAGCACACGCAGCACGTCCCTGGCTCGCTGGGTCGGTGGGTCCACGCTCCAGGCACGGCCCTGGCAGGAGGGTTTGGGGTGCCAGCTGGCCGGATACAGGCCCTGTGTCCCCCAGAAAGGGGGTGTCCCCCCAGCAGGGTCAGCACCAGGGGTCCCGCTCGGCCCGCCCGCGGCACAGGCTGTCACTGCGCTGCCACGCGCTGTCGATGAGGCTCTGGGCGTCCTCACACTTCTTCTTGACAGCGGCGTCCAGGATGGCCTTGTGCAGGAGCTCCACCTGGGACACACATGGGGGCAGGGTCAGGAGGGGGACAGACAACAGCCACTTCTCCCTCGTGCTGTAAAACCACCTCAAACCCACACAGGACAGTTGGTGGATGGTGGGGCTGTCCCAGGTTCCTCCCGCTCCCCTCGCCAGTGCTGGATGCTCCTGGCTTGTCTTGCCAGGCTCCAAATCCCACATCCCGTGGTTATGTGGGCATGGACGAGCTCCACGGCTCTCCTGCCCTTTGTGGGACAGCTGGGCTTGCCCTGCAGGGACAAATTCCCCCTCTGGCCTCCCTCAGCACACGAGGGGTGTGAGGCAGCCCCTCACCTGGTAGATGTTCCTCCAGGCGGCGTTCAGCGCCGACAGGAACCTCTCCAGCTCTGTAGTGCAACTAAAATAGAGGACCCAGGGGGGCAGGAACTCCTTGCTGTCCTGAGCAAACTCCTGAACACCAAGAGAAGGCCGAGTGTCAGCTCTGGACCCTGACCCCACCCTGGGCCAGCTGTCCCCCCAGCCCCAGGCTCACCAGGATACAGTACTCCTTGCCGGCCTCCGTGGAGACGGCGGCGATGTCGGTGAGCTCGGCGGTGCCCAGCGAGCGGAAGAAGCTGGTCTGGCAGTCCTCGTGGCAGGTGAAAGCCTTCTCATCCGTCAGCACGAGGCAGCAGGGAACACATGGCGTGGGGGCAACACCCTGGGGGATCACCTGGGTGGGGTGGGGAAGGGGGGGTTAAAATCTGGAACGGTGGGGAAGCCCTTCTGGCTGGGGAAAACGCTGCCTGTGCCACCCCTGCCGGACATTCCTGCTCCCTGTGGTGGCTCTGGGCAAAGGAGGGGTGGGAGCAGCCAGCCTGGGGGCTGTGCCTGGCTCACCCCTTTGGACACGGCCTGGCAGAAGTACTGCATCCAGTCTGCCATGTCCTCCTCGTTGTCAGCACTCAGCTCCAGCGAGGGCCGGTCCGTCAGGATCACCTGGAAGGAGTGGGGCCGGTCGGTGGTGTTGGAGCGCCGGCATCCCCCGCACTGCTCGCCGCTGGGAGAGAGGGGAGGGGCAGATCAGTGGGATGGGTGGGCCAGCACAGCCTGAAAACACCTCCTCCCTGCCCTCACCCCTCTTCCCCACAGCCTGAAAACACCTCCTCCCTGCCCTCACCCCTCCTCCCCACAAACGCTCACTTCCCATTGCTGACATCCCCTGGGATTGCTTCAAGGACTCTACACAGTGTGGGAGAGCTGGGGCTGAGCACGGTGGGGCTCCCAGAGTGGCTCCTGGAGGGGTGTGTCACCCTTCAGAGGCCAATTCCCCAGCCAAGGGTGGGCTTGGTGCTCAAAAACTAGGAGGAAATGAGGCCATCTCATGCTAAATGGGCACCTGGCCCCAGCCAGGAGCACGCAGGGATTCCTGCAGCACTGGAGCAGGTCATGATCTGCCCCCAAGCCCCTCCCCAGCCATGCCAAGGAGGTGCCACTCCCCGGATCCCCAGGGACTCTGGGTGCCACGTCCCAGCAGCCACTCACCCCATGTTGATGGAGAGCAGAGGGGTGACATCCGTGCGATCCGGGTACTGGTACAGGATCCCGTTGCTGCCATTTGGGAAGATGAGAGAGGGGGACACCACTGGAGTCAGCTCAGCTCTGGTGTCCCCTGCCTTCAGTCCCATGGCCACCCCTCCACCCACACAGCCCTGTGGGGTCATTTCCTGCTGGTGGCTTTCGCCCCGAGGTGACAAGATGGGTTGTCTCCACCTCCCATGCAGGAAACTGCTGCCAGACCTTCCCTGATGAACCCTGGCTGGCCCAGCCCTGACCTGCAGCCCCAGTGCCCACCTGAGCACCACGAAGCAGGTCTTCCACTGCTCCTTGCCCAGGTAGGAGGTGCCCGCCTTGTAGTGTAGGATGCCATCCTTGGTGACAGCATTTTCACTGGAGGAGCAGCTGCTGCTGGTGGGTCCCAGCGCCTCATCCATGGGGTCTTCCCAGTGGACCAGGCCGTAGAAACGCACCACCACATCGCAGGCCTGTGAGGATCCAAAGTCAGGGGGGTCTCCTGGGAGCCCTCACCACCCACAGCGATGGCACCGACACCCAAACTCACCTCACACTTGGACTCCTGTGCCACGAACTTTGCCAGCGCCAGTTTCTCCATGGTGGCATCCGTGAGGATACTGGGGTAGGGGGGCTCCCGGCACCCTTTGATCATGGCTGACTTCAAGGAGACCAGGAAGAACCTGAGAGGGAGGCAGGGATCTCTGACAAGGCCAGGGCAAACAGCCCCTCGTCCCCCTCACATGCCCTGGTCCTCAAGGGGCTCCCCTTCATCGTTGGCCTCTGATCTTCCAAAATCAACCTACAGACCTGAGGTGATGGGAGTTGCAAAGCCTGAACTCCAGGAAGGAGAATATTCTGTGATTCTGTGATCTGAGTTGGAAGGGACTCAGAGGGTTATCAAGTCAACTCTTAAGCAAATAACCCATAATGAGACTGAACCTGCAACCTTGGCATTATCAGCACCAGCTCTCACCAGCTGAGCTAAACTCGGGGTCATGGGTGAGACTTGGAGGTGGACACATCCCAGAACAGATCCCAGTCTGACCATCAGGTCACCTCCCCGAGCTGGGGATGTGCTTTGGAGCTCCAGAGCTCATCCCTGCTCATACCAAGTGACACAAGGGACATGTGGGTCTGCACTGCCCCCCCTGAGACTCAGCCTGAGGGACAGGGCGACTGCTGCGTTTATCCAGGGGAGATACTTCAGGTCTATCCATGCCTGAGGCAATTCCAGCTGCCTGCAGGGTTCAAACCAACCCCCAGGCCCCAGGTGGTGGCAGGACTTGTTCTCCAAGGGCTGTCACTGCAGTGCCCCACCCTGCTGGGGGCCAGGGGGTCAGGGTCAGCCAGGCTTACTCGGTGAGAGCCACGTCGCCGGTGTCCAGCAGGAACTGCTTCCTCCGGTTGGTGCACACCAGGGTCACCGTCTGCTGGTCCAGCCCAACCTGTGCCACACAGGGATGGTCAGGGAAGCCAGGCATGGCATCAGGGGCACTGGAGCAGGGCTGAACCTGCCTCCTGGCCCGTGGGAAAGCAGAACAAGGGCACCCACAGAGGTGGCACCGGAGGGGGAGCTGCTTCCAACTCCCCCAGGCTCAAAGACTTACTGGCCAGAACACTCCCCGAGGACACAGGACCACCCCACCCACCCTGATGCTCCTGGCTCTCTTGGCCTGACCCCCAGGAGGGCTGGCTGGCCAGGCTGTTCTCACCGAGATGTAATCCAGCTCGTTGTAGGACACAGCCTCCTCCACCATGTATGGCTTCTCCGCTGCCCCTGGCACAGACACAGAGAGCCACGTGAAGGGGGGCACAGGACCCCCCTGGCAGCAGCAGCAGTGATGGACCTGCAGCAGAGCCATGGGTCCTGGGCTCCTTGGGGGACAAGCCAACCTAATCTCCCCACTGGGACTGGCAGGGAAGGCAGGAGCTGTGGTGCCCTAATCCATGGCCAGGCCTCCCACCCTCCCTCTGAGCCCAGGGGCTGTTGGGGTTGGATACCTTTCCGGATCAGGTACACGTAGCAATCCGTCAGCAGGACGTAGATGAGCTGCAGGTTCCCCTCCATGTGCCCGGTGCTCATTCGGATCATCTACATGGAGACAAAACAGCTCTCAGCCCTGGGCTGATGCAGGCACAGAGCTGGTCCTTTGGTTGATGGCAGCTGCCTTACCCTGAATAACTGCTCCTCGTTCTCCCGAAAAACATGGATCATCAGCAGGAGGAGATGGTTGTTGTCCACCCTGTGGAGAGACAGAGCACGGACATGGATGTGGGGCTGAGTCCAGGAAGGGCAACCCCCTTCCTTGTTGAATGTGTCCATGATTTGGGCACTTGGTAGCCTCCCCTAGACCCTCTCCTCCTTGTGCCTCCTCTTCATCCTGGAAAAGGATGGGCTTCACCCCCCAAACACAGGACAAAGGGAAAAGCACCATCTTGAGCTCAAGGCTTGTTTGGAAGACAAACTGCTGACCAAATCCCTGCTGACCAAACCCATCCTCACCTGAACTCAGAGGGATGGGTCAGCTCTGAGGGGCTGCCCTGCCCTTCCTCCACCCCCGAGTCCTCAGCACTGCTCACGGAAGGGCTGGGCTGCTCCTTCTTGGGCTCACAGAGAGCCTGTGGGTTGGTGGGCTCTGTCTGGCCAGTCTGGGCTTCCTCACTCGCCCCTCCAGACTCCTCTACTGCCCCAACTGCTTCTCCCTCTCCGCTTTCTTCTTCTTCTTCAGGAGCCTCAGGGCTACCAGGAACATGTGGCGGTTGGCCAGGCCCTGGAGGGTCATGGTGGCCACCACCTGGTGCAGCAGCGTTTGGACTCTCGACGGTAAATCGGTAGAAGTCCATGGGGGCTGAAATCCCCTCGCTAAAGTCGCCAGAGGACGATCCATCGGGGGTCTCCCCTGGCGTGCCGGTCCGAAAGGGCTGCCCGGGGGGCTCCAGGGGGGCGTGCCAGCCCCCAGGGTCCAGCTGCCCGTTGAGCCTGTCCATGACCTTGCTGAGGGGCTGCCCCAGGCTCTCCATGGACGTGTCCTTCATCTCGGGGATGCGCAGGGCCAGCTGGCCGAGGGCTGGGCGCTCCCCGCCCTCCTCTGGCTCTCGTGGGGCTGCAGGACCCTCATCCCGGGGCGGCTCCTCCCGGTCACTCAGCCCGTTGACGCCGCTGTCCCCGCTGGCCTCGGGTGCAGGGCTGGTCGTCACCTCCTCAGCCTTCACCTTCTTCTTCTTGCCTGTCTTCTTCTTCTTGCCCAACCTGTGAGAGACAGGGACGTCACTCAGCTGTGCCTGCTCGGACCCTGTGACACACGCAGGGCTCCCACACTCTCCCAACAACATTCCTTTGCCATTTTCCCCGTTGCAGGGGAAACCCTTTTATTGAGAACATCACTCCATGTGCAGCCACATAGAACCCCCATCTCCATGCCAGTTGTCACGAGATGCAAGGTATGGACACTTTTCCCTACTTATCCCAAAAAGAAGAGGCACCACTGCTGGATGCAGCACCTTGGGCTTCCTTCGGCCACAGAGGGATCACAAATGGGTGTGGAGCTAATGCAGCACTGGAGAAATCCCTGGCTGAGAGCAAGCAGCTGGGAAGGGAGAAGGTTTCTAGAGGTGGGAATGCCGTGTCCTCACCTGCCAGAAGAGGGAGATGCAGACTGGAGCCTGCTCCAGCCAGAGGCACACCGGGATGTGCTGCGGGAGTGTTC
>JAXCLP010000057.1:1661747-1705850 GCA_035584035.1 Lepidocolaptes lacrymiger
CACCTGCCAGAAGAGGGAGATGCAGACTGGAGCCTGCTCCAGCCAGAGGCACACCGGGATGTGCTGCGGGAGTGTTCTGGCCCCAAACTGCTGCCAAGGTCACCCTTGTTGGGAAGTGAGTGTGGAGCTCCCCTTGCCTGTGTGTGCCGTGTGGGATGCCACGTAACCCAGCTCCTCTGCTCCTCCCAGGAAAAACCAGGCACAAGAACAAAGGCCAGGCCTGCTGGGCGGGTTTTGGGGTGTCCCCATCACTGGGTGTGAGCAGACAGAGCCTTGAGCTCTTTGTCTGGGTTCAGGGCTCCGAGGGATCCCTGGGGAGCATCTCTGTAGGAGTCAAATGCAGGCCAGGATGTGGAGGCATCTCCCACGACGGGTTTAGCAACAGCTCACTGACAAAGAGGAGGACAGGATGGGAGGGAAGATCCAAGACCCAGAACTGCTGCAAACCTGCCACCAGCTGGAGAGAGCTCCAAGTAAAAGCTCAGGGATGACTCTGACACACACTGTGGATGTGGAGTCAGCCCAAGGGAGCCAAGACCAGCCCAGACCTCTGGGATGAGCTCTGACCCCTACGTTGGGGTCTGGAACACCCACCTGCTTTCTCATGGCTGCACAAAGGCCACAGCACAGACACTGGGCTACAAGGGGTGGCACATCCCCAACCCCTGCCACCCCTTCCCAGGCCAGCAGCTCCATCCCTACCTGATGACCTCCAGCTCGGTGCAGCTCTCGGACTGGTCGGTGCCCTCAGGGGTGGCCTCTGCCTTCTCGTGGGACGCGGCGTGCACCGGGGTGGTCTCTGTGGAGGATGGCACATCAGCCTTGTCCTCGTTGAAGGGGTTGTGGCGCTGCAGGGGGCTCTTCAGGGCGGCCCTGCCACCGTTGGCCTCCGAGGCCGTGGAGCGAGGGCAGCTCAGCGTGTCCGTCAGGTCTCCGTCTGCCGGGACAAGGTGGGAAGGGCGGGTCAGCTCGGGCTCCTGCATGGAGGCAGAGGAAGCCAAGCTGTGTGCTGGAGGTCAGGGCACTGTGGGGACACTGCTGTGCTCACTGCCAGCCAGGAGGGACAGAGAATGACCCAGGGTTGGGGCTCTGTGTGGCCACTGTGCTCAGTGCCAGCCAGGAGGGGTGTGGAGGACACAGACTTGGGTTTGGGGCTCTGTGTGGACACTGCTGTGCTCACTGCCAGCGAGGAGGGACAGAAAATGACCCAGGGTCAGGGCTCTGTGTGGCCACTGTGCTGTGCTCAGTGCCAGCCAGGAGGGGTGTGGAGGGCAGAGAATGACCTGGAGTTGGGACACTGTGTGGACACTGCTGTGCTCAGTGCCAGCCAGAATGGGTGTGGAGGGCAGAGAATGACCTGGCATCACCCTGCGGTTTAGAGAGCACCTGGAAACAACATCTCAGTCACCCAGGAGCCAGCACCCAGTTAGGGAGTGGAGATGGGGTCTGTGGGGTCTTTGAAGGGTTTTGGGGCCCTGGTGCTCCTCAGTGAGCTGACAGGGAGCAATGAGGCTGCTGCTGCTGCTTCCCTGCCACAGGAAGGTGCTGGCAGGGCAGACACGGAGCCAGCCACGCAGCAGGATCCTCACGGAGCTGGCTGCTCCCCTCTGCTCACACAGGACACTGGAAATGTGGTGGAGAGGGACACAGCATTCCCAGGGGTCCCAGGGCAGCAGGCAGCACAGACAGGGGGAGCACAAACAGCTTGGCCCATGTTAGTCTCCAGAGGGAAAAGGAGCAGTGGGGAAGGGCTGCAGGGGTCATGCTTGGAGTTACCCATCCAAAATCATGGTTAAAGGAAGGTTACCCACGCCCCCCACTTCTCCAGACCCTGCCTGGGCTGGTGGAAGGTGTCCCTGCCCATGGCAAGGGATGGGAATTAGAGGATTTTTAAGGTCCCTTCCAACCCAAACCATTCCAAGATTCTGTGATTCAACCAGCTAGAAAGACCCCTTGTATTTGAGGAGGAAAATGAAACCTCTTCTGAAACTCTAATCCAGGCAGTTGGTGAGGGATGGTTCCAAACCACCACCTTGTTCCTGCTGAAACTCCTGCCCTGGAGTATGGGGGGTGTGGGCTGTACCAGGCAAGCTTTTAGGGTTTGCATTAAAGGGAAATTCATGGAATCACTTAGGCTGGAAAGGACCTCTAAGACCTTAAAGTCCAACCATTAATAAAATAAAACATTTAAAAGCTGTTTCAGCCCCGGGCTTCCAGCCTGCATCACCAATCCAACATCACTTCTTTGGCCTAAATCCTGCTGGTTTTGTGGAGACAGAAGAATCTTCGTCCAAAACACAGAATTTTAGCCCAAAATGCATTTGCTGAAAACAGGGAATGGCCCAAACTTTCCTAAACCTCTGCTCTGTGTGCCCACAGCAAGGAATCCATCAGTGAGGTGACCTGGTGGGGGTCCCAGTGACAATTTCCCTGTGGCTGAGGAAACTCAGCCTGGAGCAGTGGTGGATCCCCCTCTGCCACCAGAACCTGCACATGGGAGCTGTGTGTGCTCAAATCCAGAGGGATCTGCCCCAAATCCAGAGGGATCTGCCCCAAATCCAGAGGGATCTGCCCCAGCCCCCCTTGGCTTCTCCAGCCTCCCCCACCACCCACTGTGGAGCTGGGTTTGGAAATGTGGTTTGTACCTTCAGGGACAGATCAAACCCTGTCTGTGACATCCCTGCACCTGGGGTAAGAAAGAAGGTGAGAGGGAGGGTGTTAGAGCCCAGGAACAACCCACATGGAATTCAGGCAGATTTCCCCAAATATTCAGGTGGTACCAAGGCAGTTCAGAGCCAAAGCTCCATCCAGCTTGGAGCTGCAAAGGATGGAGTTTGGGTGTTTCCTGCAGGGGTAAAGAGAGTCCTGCTCCTGTGGCAAGGAGAGGAACCTCATAGGAACTTCACATGAAGGAAGGAAAACAAATTCCTCTACACTGGGCATGTGCTCTTGGCCATAAAGAGCAGACATAGCTGACAAGTTGGTTTAAAGAGTGGTAAAATAAATAAAAATAAGCAGTGCAGTGACCCAAACTGAGCACGGCCACGTGCTGGATGTTGTGGCTTCATGGGAGATGTTTTGGCATGGGGTCCTGGGAAAACAAAACCTCCCAAATGAATCCCTGCAAAAGGACCAAATTTAAAGGCAGCAGAATTAACTCAGACTTAACTTCAGGAAATCAGTGATGGTGGGTCAGTCCTTTTGGCCAGCACCCTGTGTATGTAACCCCAAAGAGGAAATCCCCAGAGGGAGGGCAGTTGGCACATCCCACCTTTTGGGTGGACACTGCTCCCTGCTGCCAGCTCCACTGCAGGGACACTTTTCCAGCTTTTCTTTTGTAACCTGGACATGGAGGCACTGCTGGATGCAGCAAAGGAAAGCTTTGCAGGTGGCCTCACAGGTGAGACCCACCCCCTCCCACCCGGGGGGATCTTTTCCACTCCATTCTGCCTGCACAGAATTCCATAAAATGGGGCAGTGGGTTATTAAAGAAATGAGTGGGGGAACATGCAGCAAAGCTCAGGTGGCAGCAATGCAGAGAGGAAACCAAAATGCTGTAAGAGATGAGCGTGTCCCACCTTCCCAGTCTCTGCTGGGCATGGCCTGCATTGCTGGAAAGACATCTCCAAAATCATAATCTACAAAAACGAGGGATAAAACTCAGGATTAGAAACACAAGTAGTGGGGAGGGAAAGAGGGAGAGGGGGGAGTGTGAAGGGGGTTTGGGGAGATGGGAATGGGGAGAAACAAAACAATCATCTAGTGGTATCTGAAATGCATGAGAAAATTGTCAGGGAAGGTGGATGTGAATGAAATCAGCTGCAATCATGGTTGTTCCTGCTGGATGGTTGTGTTATGGGAGCTACAACGGGACCACAGAAGGATCAAAGCCCAATTATTCAAGCTGCTGGGAAGCTAAACCAGAAAAACAATGTCATCCAGGGCTTGATCTCCTCTGGGAAGCAACTGAATCACTCTGTACCTCAGTTTCCCCCCCTTCACACTTACCTCCCATAGGTACTGGGATGTTTGATTGATGAATGTTTGCAAAGCCAGGGGAAAACGTGGCCTCTGATCCTAAAATCCCTAGCTCCACCTACACTCTTAGAATAGAGAGATGCTCCTGTTGAAATGATGATCAGGGCAACTCTTATTGGAATTAAATTCCTCCACACTTGAGGAACAGCAGCAATTCCTGCCCTCCTGGGTCCTGGTCCAATATTCCTACATCAGCACCAAACCCCTCTGTGCTTGGAGAAACCAAGACACAGATCACAGCCATAACCTGGGATGATGCCAAACCCAAAATGTAGCTCCCAAATCTCCTGGATCTCTACTCTGATTTTCATTTCTATGTTCCTTGTGCTGTCTCCAGCTTACCTGGGGTGCTGGAGGCTTGCAATAAGCAGGTCCTCAAAATCAAACCCTTTCAGGAGTGCAGAGGTGGAGGAGCTCAAACCAATGCTGTGCTCCCAAGTCCTTTCTAAAAGGACTCTAATGCCCATCCCAGGATGCTCCTTCTCATCATCTTTAATATCTGGAGGTTCTGTCTTGCACAGAAAAGGCAACTGGTGCCCCTTGCCCTGAGGGAACCCACCTGTGTGTGGGCTCAGTCCTGAATTCACTGCACCCAACTAACAGTTTGTTCCATTCCAATTCTGTTCCAGAATGCCCTTTGCTCAAACTGACATGAAAAACAAGGCAGAGCTGATGATTTTGGATTAGGAGGAGCAGCAGCAGAGCTGCTGGTGTGGGATAGGAGCTCCCTGCTCTGGCCTGGAGTGGGTTAGGGGGGCAGACACGAGGTGTGTGCTCATCAGGAACAACACCCAGCCTGTCTGACAGGGAGAAGGGGTGAGCAGGACAATCTATCAGGCTGCTCAAGATGCATAAAGAGGAGAAACCAGCACCTCTGAGACCACTGGCTGCCTTTCTCCCACACTGCAGACATGGACAAGACTCTGGAAATTATTCCCCACCACCTCCAGACTGGGAAACAAGCAGTTAAAACATTCCTGTGCAGCCCTGTGTCCCTGCTCTGACCTGGGGGCCACATTCAGACACAGGCACAGCCTTCACTCCATGAGGAAATTCCTCCAGTTCCTTGCTAAGACAAATCCCCAGGATGGGAATGTGGCCTGGGTGAGTGGCAGGGAAAGTCCTTCTCTCCCAGTCTGAGGCAAAGGGGCTGTTACCACTGAATCATCTCAGCATGGTTTGGGTTGGGAGGGACCTTAAAGGTCACCTGATTCCCACTCCCTGCCCTGGGTAGGGACACCTTCCACCAGCCCAGGGTGCTCCAAGCCCCGTCCAGCCTGGTCTTGGGCACTTCCAGGGCTGGGGCAGCCACAGCTTCTCTGGGCACCCTGTGCCAGGTCCTGCCCACCCTCCCAGCCAAGAATTCCTTCCCAATATCCCATCTAAATTCCCCCTCTTTTAGTTTAGAACTCTTCCAGTTTCAAACAGTTCCCCTTTGTCCTGTCTCCCCAGGGATTTAAGGCAGCCTGGCTGCTGGGGCTCTCATGTTGGTCTCACTGGCCACCTCCTCCCAAGGGGATGTGGAGCCCCCCAGCCCTGCCTGCACCCCCCAAACAGCCACTGACCCTCGCTGGAGGGGGCAATGGCACTGTCGTCCCACTCCAGGTTGGTGGAGGTGACGGAGTTGAAGGAGTTGAGGGACAGGCTGTCGGAGCCGTGCACGGAGCTGGGCAGCCTCTCCTCGAAGTCCAGCAGGTGCTGAGGTTTGTAGTAATCCGGCATGTAGGGGGCCAGATCCAGGTAGGGAGCATCCTGCAGGGGGGAGAGCGTGGGGTCAGCCAGGCTCCCACTCACTGCCATTGGCACAGCTGGGGAAATGCCACCCCAGCTGCTGGGACTGGCCCTGGAGGGTCCATTTCAGAGGACACCTGGTGGCTCCACTGAGGGTTATCCAGTGGTTTTGTGGGTTCTGGAGGGACACCAGTGTCTGGTACCACAGCTCAGCTCTTTTATCCCCACCAGCCTGCCCCACAGCTGCCTTGTTCCTCTTCTCAACAGTGCACAGGGATAAATGAGCAACAGGAGTAAATTCCATTGCTGGATCCCCAAAGACCTAAAAGTCTTCTGTAAAAGCATCAGCGTCACATTTTCAGCTGAAGTCCAACATGAAGGTCCACCCTGGACCAAGTTGTGGGACCTGTCCCACCCAGAGCTCCCCCTGCTCCACACTCCCACTCTCCCAGAGTTGAGAGAACAGATCAAACACTCCCCAGGTCCACCCTGGACCAAGTGGTGGCACCTCTCCCACCCTGGATTGGCCCTGCTCCACATTCCCACCCTCCCAGAGCTGAGAACAGATCAAACACTCACCAGGTCCAAGTCAAAGCGGATGAACTCCAGCCCAGACACCAGTGTTAAGAACAAGGTCAGATGATCGTGGCTGCAGACCAGGGCGTTCCTGCAGTGGGGGCAAAACAAAAGAGCTCTACAGATATGGGAAGGAGCAGAAGCAGCTACAAGGGCCCTTCTGTTTGCCCACTGGTGTGTCTCTGAGCTGCTCCCAACAGCCCTGGAGCTCAGGCAGCCACTCATGCTGTCCTCAAAGAGAGCTCCAGACACATTTCCAGGTCTCCACCAGAGCTGAGTCCCTAGGCAAGGGCTCAGCAGCTACTTGGAAACCATGGAAAATATAAAGGGGACTGGAGAGTAAAAACAGGACCTAGGAGAGATGCTTGCAGGGTCTCTGGTCTGTATAAGAGGACAGTGTGTCCACTGTCCTTTAACTGTAGATCCCACATGGGAAAACAAATCAGACCCTGATCAACTTCTTGTTCCCCACTGGCAAATTTGGGCTGGCTTCTGACAAGAAGAGATGCCAACTAGTGCCCAGGGAGAAGGAGCTGGGATACTCACTTGACATAGTACTTGTGCAGCAGGCTGAGGTTCTCCTGGAACAGCCTCAAGTAGCTCTCCAAGGAATTCTCATTGAGGGCAAGGTACAGCCAGGCCCGGCCTGAGAACAGAGCAGCAGAGAGAGTTACCTGGGGGGAAACACCTGGGAAGTGAAAAAAAGCCTAGAAATCATCAGAAATCAGTTACAATGTGTCACATTGTCCATTTGTATCATTTAAGGAGAGCAACTGGCAGTGGGAGAAATCTGTGTGTGGGGGAAATTCCAGTGAGAGGTTCATGATTTGGAGTGGGAAGGGAAATAAGGGACTGGCTGAGAACCAGCCACACAACTGTGTGTCTCTGGGGAGGTGGGAGGGAGAATCCCCCCTGCTGCAAATGCCAGAAGATGGGAGAGGTGGAGGGAGAATCACTCTAAATCAGCCCTGGTGTGATTTGGCACCAGTTCTGGTGCAGAGGGAGGTGATGGTGGAGTCTGTGCTCATCTCTCACCAGGACAGGGCTTGGGATGTGGTGGCTGCTGGGATAATCTGGCAGAAGGATCTGGGCACTGTCAGGTGTCAAGAGTGGCCTTGATAGTCCCAAACATCCACTGTGAACAGGTCACAGCAGGGAAAATGCAGCATCACGTGGACAACAGCTACAGCAAGACACTGTGGGGCAAGGGGGGATGCTCCCATTTCCCAGGGACCCTGCTCCAGGGCACAGCCCTGCAGGAATCCCATTTCCCAGGAATCCTTCCTGAGAACGTGGCCCCACAGAGCTCCCATCTGCCAGGACTGTTCCCAAGGGCATGGCCCCACAGAGCTCCCCTTTGACAGGAACCCTTCCTGAGAGCATGGCCCCACAGAGCTCCCATTTCCCAGGAACCCCTCCCAAGGGCATGGCCCCACAGAGCTCCCCTTTGACAGGCATCCCTCCTGAGAGCATGGCCCCACAGAGCTCCCATCTGCCAGGACTGTTCCCAAGGGCATGGCCCCACAGAGCTCCCATCTGCCAGGAATCCTTTCTGAGAGCATGGCCCCACAGAGCTCCCATCTATCAGAAATCCTTCCCAAGGCCACGGCCCCTTGGCTTTCAGGGTAGCAGAAGCCTCAGCACCTGAGCCTGAGCCACAGGGACATTATTTCTAGAGACCTCATGTGGTTATGGCAAGACTCCCACCTTCTTGGAACAGGCTGCCCATGGAAGTGGTGGAATCACCATCCCTGGGAGCATTCAAAACGTGTGGATGTGACACCTGGGGACATGGTTTAGTGGTGGATCTGGCAGTGCTGGACTCAGTGTTGGATAACTGGACTCAACGAGCACAGAAGTCACTTCCAAGTTCAATGATTCCGTGATTCCTTGGCCTGAGCCAAGTGACCTGGGCCGTGCTGGCTCCCCCAGCCCTTCAGCACAACCTGCCTGGGCCTGCCCAGGTGTCCCCAAAGCCAGGGCTGCACTCACTGCGTCCCAGGTTGGTGGCCACGTGCTGGAGCACCTCGATCTGCCTGATGGCCTCGCGGCGCGTGAAGTGGACAACCAGCACCCAGTACCCCGAGGAGAGATCCTGCAGCCTGCAAGAAGCAAAAGCCCAGAGGAAAATCAGGCCAAAGCTTCGTTGTCTCCACCCCAGCTTCTGCCACGAGGGTCTCCCCGTGCTGAGGCTCCACACTGGGATTTTCCCATGGGGAGAAGCAGCATCCCAGAGGGGGCTCCAGGCTCACCCGTAGAGCAGAGCGTGGTCCAGGTGCTCACAGAGCCTCTGCAGGACCTTGTCATGGTTTCTGATGGCTGGGGTCTCGTCCTCACAGGCAGCAAAGTAGCTCTGCAGCTGCAAAGAGAAGAGATGGGATGGTTGGAATGCCCTTCTGCACCCCCTGAGGAGAAGGTGGAGATGCCAACATGACCATGAGCAGCATTAAACAGCTTTTTGTAATCCCTCAGCAGGTTCCTCACAGGGTGTAGCTCTGGGTCTCAAGAGTCCCCTAAAGGCAGTAACTCCAGGGGGAACCTCTCCCAGTCTCCCCCACATCTCAGACAGCCCAGCAGTGTGGTGGTGGCTGCACAACCAACTTCCCTGTTCCCTGAGCAGCCTCTTCCCTTTTCCCTCACAGTGGAGTCTGGTGGTTCCTCTACAGCCATTGCAAAGTGGTTCAGAAGGGAAACAACCCCCAGCTCTGTCCTGTTTCTGGCTCTGCCATGGACAAGGCCCCTCCCTGGTCACAGGGTCTTGCCATGGAAAACTCTGGCTGGGGAGAGATGTTGTTTCCAGGCACAAAAGGTGCTCTGAGTTGAGGTTCATTCCTGCTGTACCATCACTCTGTGCCAAATCTGTGTGAAATCTCACCAGAAGGGACACCTCCCACCAGCCCTGGTTGCTCCAGCCTGGCCTTGGACACCTCCAGAGATGGGGCAGCCACATCCCTCCAATGTGCTGCTTTCTCAAAGCCCAGGCCTGTTTGCCTCCCCCTGGGTTAACCCCTGAGCTCAGCCCTGGCCTTCACAGGCTCAGCACAGCATAAATTCCTTTTCTGCTTCTGCAAAAGCCACCAGAAATCCTAGAAATCCCCTTGCACCCAAACCCTGTATCCGTTCCCAGCTGACCCACAGGCCTCCTGCTGCCCCTGGAGCTTAGGGGTCTATTTAGGTCCTGTCTCACACACACTTGGCATCCAGGCAGGGAGATTACTGGCCCAGGATGTAATCCCAGTGGGATATGCCATGGCTGTTTGCTGGCAACAAGCAGGAGCAGCTCAGCAGAGCCACAACAGTGTTACAGACAATACAGGTGTTATTTTAGTGACCTGACAAGCCTCTTCCAAACTTCACTGATTAGATGAGATTTAAAAAGTCCAAAACTTGACATCATCGTGCTTGTCGAGTCCAACCTGTCCCCAGATATTGGTTTCTCCTCCTGGATTATTACCAGGGAAGATCCTTAATAAAAATCATCCAGTCTCGATGTGAAGTCATCAAATGGTCAGATATGAACATATTGAGCTCCCACATCTGCCTGGCTTGAAGACCTTGAATCCTGGAGCTCTTGGGGAAGAGGGGAGAGCCAGGCATGTTCCTGCACAGAGCTGGTCCCACCCCTTTTGTGGGAAAAAGCTACTGAGCCCGAGGAAACCCAGCCAAATTCCCTCATCCCATGGCACAGCACCTGTCCCTGCCCTGTGGATTCCAGCAGGGAAATCCCTTCAGGAAGGGAAGATGCAACAAGGTGGTGTTTGCAGAGGCACCCAGGGGTGCTCCAGAGACCCCACAGGGTTTCTCCCAACACCCAAGTGAGACCTGAAGCATTTCAGCTCAGCAGCTCCTACCCATTCTTGGGAGGAACCTGTTCCAGAAGATTCCCACTAATAACACAGAGCCCAGAGCGAAGCAGGGAGGAGAATGCCCTAAAATCCCAGTCTTCAAGAACAATTCCAGGAGCTCCCTGCAGCCAGTGTTTGAACCTGCAGCAGGGACACCACAGGAAGAAATAAACCCATCATTTAGAGCCAGACCCCTCAGGATGGAGCCAAGGGGATGCTTGCCAAAAGCTGGAGCTCACTGAAATATTCCATTTGTGGGGAAACTAAGGCATGAAGCAAAGACCTCATGCGTCACGAGGCAGGATTTGAAGGCAGAAATTCCCAGCTTGTCCCCAAAAAGCTGTGAAGAGAGCTGGGGCACCCTCAGAGGAGGTTCTGGGTGTTTCTGCAGGCTCTGTGCTGGACTGGGGAAATGCAGCTGTGGGGGGAGAGCTGGGGGAAACAAAAATAAACGAGGCACTCTATTAGCTCAGCACTGCAAAAAAGGAGGCACAGCTTGGGGAGGTCAGTGTGGAGGGGACCTGGAGCCTGTCTGTGCCTCTGACTGGAGGAATTCCCCCTGACAGACAAGCCTGGGCAGCAAGAGATGAAGAAATACAAGTATTTCCTCTTTTTTCTTTCCTTCCTTCTCCCAGAATAACTCAGAACTTTGTCACACTTTGCTGCAGAGAATTGACAGCTCCCAGCCCTCAGTGGCTGCAGGGACTGATCTGCTCCCACCATCCAAGGACACAAACCATTAGCAAACACTGGTTGTTTCCATTTAAAAAGTGGATTTTTCTCTTCTCTGGAAAAGCCCAATCTTCCCTCAGGAAGGGATTTAGGTTTTGAAGGGCCCATTCTGTGTTACCCCAAGGCTTGGTGTCCCTTTTAGCTGCTCTGAAAGGAGCACTGACCTTCCTGCTCTGCACAAACCAGCTCCCCCTGCACTGCACCCTCCTCCTGGAGAGGCTGCTGGTAAATCCACATCCATACCCACAACAAACCCTTCCCAAAAGGCTCAGGGCTGTCCCTCTGGCACAGCAGGAGCAGAGGATGAGCTGGTGTGACTGTGCTTTGCTCAGAGTCACGGGGTCACACCAGCACGTGGGACTGGCGAGCAGGAAACGCACCCTCAGCAGTTTGGGATTGGGATTTGGGCCCTCTGAGTCACGGCCCTTTGGGAGCTGCCCTTTGGGTCACAGGGAAGCACAAAAGGGCTCCCTCCTACCAGGATGGGCCACAACATTCCCCAGATGATGGTGCACCCAGGGATGGTGCTGTTTCCAGCACTGCTCCAAAACAAACAGAGATGATTTCCAGCTCCGAGCCAAGGACTGGCTGGAGCACAATTCCCAAGGACTGGCTGGAGCACAATTCCCAAGGACTGGCTGGGGCACAATTCCCAAAAGACACCAGCCAGGTGAATCCCACATATCCAGGGAGGAAACAAGCCAGAGCAAGCCTTGGGATCTCCTGGGTGGAGTCAGCCCTCCAGCCAGGGTGGGGAAAGACTTGCCAAAGCTGATGGGGAGGATTGGGGAGAAGGGTGAAGACACATGGAGGAAAGGAAGGATGAAATAGCTTTCCCAACAGGGAACAAAATCCAGCTGCATCATTTCCCAAAGATCTAATGTTCCAAAATCCACACAGTTGAAAATTCATAGGAATTATGGCCATGAGCACTGTGAGGCAGAGGATGAGCCCAGCACCTGCCCCTGATCGTGGGGATGGCAGGAATGATGTGGCACTGCCCTAAAAAATGGCATTTTATGGAGTGTTTATACAGAGTCTCCTGTAAATTGTTATAAAACACACGTGGATAATTGAACTGGCCCCTCCCTCATGGCAGCTGCTGGACCTGTCTGGGAGGTGGTGACCAAACTTCACGAGCTCCCTGCCTGCCATTCCTGGGCAGGGAGCCAGGCTGGAGCCGGGGAATCAGGAAGGAGATGAGTAATTGGGTTAAAAAGCATTAACTGAGCATGACGTTGGTCATCTCTGGCTGCTCCAGACAGATGCTCTTCCCCTCATCTCCCCCATGCTCCAAAGCCAGGAGGGAGGGCTGAAGGCTGGCCTGGATGGAGGACTCCTGAGGGGCACCACAAATGTCTGGAGCCCTGACCTGGGGTTATTTATAGACATTCCCGTGGCCAAAATAAGCACTGCTGGCATGTGGACAGCATTCTCACCATCCAGCACTCCCACCAGCCACCCAAAGGGCTCTGAGCACCAGCGTGGGACAGACCCTGCCCCAGGGGGAGGTCCCACCAGCCCAACCACGAGCTCAACATGCCCAGAAGAACCTGGAGCAGAAGGATGTTTGTCCCAAGGGAGCCAAAGCCCGGCTGGCACAGGGGGGAACAGTCACAGAAGGAGGATTTAATTGCTGTTTATCAATCACGAGGTGATTTTTGGCAGGGATACCCCACCCCGTGCTGGCACACACCACAAAGGCCATTCCCTGCTCCAGTTTATGACCTACTAATTGCAGTGCTTCTCAACAAGGTGAAGATTTCCAGGCTTTCCAAGCCCAGAGCTCCTGTGTGGTGAGGGATGCCAATAAACCATCGTGGAGGTGTGCTGGGAAGCCCATTCCCAAACCTAATTCTTGGGGTGACTCCTCTGAAATCCCTCCAGTAATTCTAAAAACTTATTAAAATACTGGAATAGTCTCCTGAGCTGTTCAGGACTGGCCACAGCCCAGCTGAGTCTGTATCTCCCCTCCATAAATCTGCCCTGCAGATGCTTCAGCAGCAGCTTTCTGACACCAAGCTCATTTCCCTTGCTCTGCTTGGTATTTCCCTGGCAGGGCAAACACAGGACAACAAACACCCCTTGCCTTCCTCAACTCCCAAACCAGGATGGGAAAGGGGAGAGGTGCTGCAGAACTCCCATTCCCACCCACAGCACATGGACTGGTGAGGGGTTTTTCCCAGCTGGAAGAGCTGAGCACCCTCAGGAGCAAGTCTGGAGCTCCAGGGAATGCCCTAAAAGGGTGACAGGTGACTGAGCTCATCCCAGGCATTGGCAGCTCAGCACCAGGGGAAACAGCAGTGGGAAAAGACAGCACAGACATCACAACTGACACCCTCACACCTGCTCAAGGGAGTACAGACATCCAGTGGCAAATGGATAAAGAGGAGCCCAAACTCCCGTGCCTGGAAAACTCCTGGTTTTCCACACCACCCCTAAAACCAGGCTGAATTTCAAGGTAAGGGTGTTATTCTCTCTCCTATCCTTGTACAACACAAAGCCCTAAAACCCCAGCTCCAGGAGGGTGTTTTGGGGGCCACATACACGATGTGACTCAACATTCCTTACAAGCAGCTTCCAAACCAGCCCCAACCTCAGTGCCCCTCGCCTGGATCCTGGAGCTTTTTCCTGATGAAATACACTCAGAGCATCAGCACCATGAGCAGCCTGGAGAGAAACTGTGATGTGCAGAGACAGGAGCCTGGCACAGGTGGAGCTGAAACCCTCAGCAAAGCTGCTCCATGCTGGAAACACTGGGTTTTGAAGCATTCCCACTCCAGTGCCAGCAAGGTTGTCACCTCCTGGGACACATCTGCTCCTCAGCTCTCACACCTCCAAGGCTTTCCCAGGGCTTTCCTTCATTATTTCTGGGCAGCACAGCTTGCAGCAGGCTGGCCCCATGTGTGGCTCTGTCAAGGACAGGGGGTTTTCCACCAGGGATGTTTCCAAGTCACAGGGAGAATCCCGTTGCTCCACCACGATGAGCAGAGAGGGGAAGGGCATGGAGCTGCTGCAGAACAGGATCCCTGCACTTCCCAAAGGCACAGGTGGGGAGGGCACACACTCAGCACAGCAATAACAGATCTGATGGGAATTAAAATCCAAGTTTGGTGGCAAACACACCAAAGGCAGGTGAGGTGTTGCCCTCCCTCACACATCAGGTATCTGCTGCTCCGAGTCCCTCCACACCCATCCTGTTCCTCCAGGCCGTGGTTATTTCAGTTCTTGGACTGCTCTTGGACCAGCTCACCACAACTGGGGGAAGCTGAAATCACTCAAGAGCCACTGAAATGGCACAGAGGTGGAGAGGTTTGGAGCCTTTGCTTCAGCTCCTCAGGCAAACCCACTGCCCAAAGTCACCCTCCCAAACCAACCCCTCTCCCAGTGAAACACTTTTTGGGTTAGAGGGAGGGGAACAAGCAGCACTTTGTCCTTCTCAAAGGGTTATCACAGCCCTGTCCACCTGCAGCTCCAGACCTGACTTGGGGGCTCAAAGAGAGGCAAACACCAGTTTCCTAAACTGAAGAACCCAATCCCCTTGAAATTGTGGGGAACCTTAGATCACCACCAGACCTGTGGTGGTTTGAGTGGGAGTACTGGGGTGGCTCCTGGATGGGCACACAGGGAAGTTTCCTGAACACTGGGATGGAGCAAGAGGAATTTCTAAAGACATAAACCTCAAAATACTCAAGCAACACGAGCAAAACGTGGCTATGCTGAGAGCAGAACCAGAGCACCACAGAGACAGAGCCCTTCAAGGAGCACCAAAATGCAGTGTTGGAGCTGCAGATGTTTGTGGGACTTCTTAAAAGCACCTGAGTGACCTTTGTGCCTTCGTGGATGACTCAAGAGCTCTGTGAGGTCACTCCTACCTTCACCCACAGGTTCTGGCAGCTGGCAAACTTGGCACAGGTGGCAAAGGGACATGCAGGACTACCCTGGCTGTGGCCTGGAGAGATCTGAGTGAGAGGAAAGATCCTGGCAGAGATAAAACCCCCGTGGTCTTTGAGCCAGCAAGGTGCTCCTCAACAGGGAGCAGAAGACAAGAGACTGTCTGGCTGTTTTCACATCTCCAGTGCTGCTGCCTTTGTGCAGGGCTAAATAAATGCAGCCTGGCAGAGATGAGCACATTCCCCATGGGATTTGGGGAGGGATGCTCCACTCCAGTGCTCCCTGCTCCTCTCCAGTGGGCACTGAGCCATCCCCAAACCCTCACCATGCAGAAGCAGAGATGGCACAAGGCAGAGCTCAGCAGCATGGGAGACTGCAAGGGGCATTGCAAAGGGACAGGGCTAAAAAGCCAAGCTGGAGACAGGCAGCAAAGGCATCATCTCACTGTGAGGGCAGTGGAAACCTTCCCAAAGTCATGCAGAGCCAGAGCTTTTGGCAAGAGCTCCTGCAGTGTCAGCAAAACCCACTGCTCCACCTGATTGACATGCACCAAGGATCAGCTGCTCCAGAGTTCATGGGAATGTGTGTCCTTCAAAGCCAGCAGAGCAGCTTGAAAACCAGAGAGGAGCCCCAAAATCTTGGATTCTGACCTCTTTTCTGATTTTACATTCAGGTCCTGGAGCTGCCAACAATAATACTGTTTAAGGACTCTGCATTTTTAACACCCAATCCCAGGTGGGAGAGCAAAAAACCTCTCCTGAACCCACTGCAGTGCCCGGGGAAACCCAAGAGAGCACAATCCACCTATGCCAGCAGTTTCACCATCGACCAGGTCCCCTGGGACAGCTCCTGGCTCCCAGGAGATGCTGGCCAAGGGTAGATGATGAAGCTGTTGGCATTTCTGGTGTGCCTGGAATCCAACCAGGAGGCAGCTCTCACCCCACTGCTGCCACACAGAAGGAAACAAGCACTTCAGTGAACAGGGGCCTGCACACTCAGCCATAACTCCATCCCCAGCCTTCTGCCCCAATAAAGCCCTAAATTTTTTAAAAAACATAAGGGGTTAGGCATAACTTTGTGCAGGAATTTGAGCTAGAGCACGGCCCTCTTAGCAGAGAGTGAGATGAGGGGGAATTGGGTGGGGAAAGGGAAAAGAAAAGGTCACCAGACAAAGTTAACACTGCCCCTGTGTGCAGAAATCATTACCCTGGGAACCAATTTACAACTCCCAGAGAGGACAGGAGGACCAGCTAGAGATGAGAAATCCACCCAGTGGTCCCAATTCACTGGATCTGTGTTGGAATCAAAGCAGGGACCCAGCTCCTCAGTGCTGAGCTTTCCTAAACTCTCCTGAAGCCACCAAGAGCAGAAAGCTCTTGCCATCTTTCCAGCTGGAGGGCCAATTTGGCCTAAATTAGGTGTTTTGCCTCCCTCCTTGCAGTGGAGACCTGACCCCACACCTCTAAGTCCATGGCAGAGCCACCACTGCTCTCCCACTGGCACCTGGGTACCACACAGAGAAACCCACAGGCTGGAATTGCCCCCTCCAAGCAGGTTTGCCTTTTCCATCCATGATCCATCCCTCATATATTCCCAGGAAAGCAAGACAAACAGTTCTGTCCACTGAGGTTTGAGGGATTCCCTTGGAATCAAGGCGCTTTTTTTGGGCTGTGGATTTGTACAGAATTCCCCCCCTGCTTGTGCTCTGACCCCCCAAATCCTCTGCAAACACTGAAATCACAGCCAGGTCCAGTCACAGCACGGGTGTCAAACCCCACCCAGGGCTGTGCTGCTGCTCCTTGCCATTCCCACAGGGAACCTGCCAAGCACGGGCTGCTTTTCCCTGGGTAACTCCACGAAAACAGGATGTGCCAATCACCAAAGGCACATCCAAACCCTCCACTCTACAACCCACACCTGCACTGGTGGTGAAAGTAAGGAGGGAGAACCCACACAGTGAGGCAGCTTGCAAAATTGCAGGAGAGATGCTTGGCAAACTCCTCCAAACCCCATGATGCAATTCCAGAGCCAAGGAGTTACTCAAGAGCAGGACGAAGCAGAGCAGGAATTCCCAGGCCAGCTGCTCCCCTAAAGTACTGCTTTACTCTTCCCACTAACAGGGAAAAACAAATATCAGGGATTTGAGGCCGAAGTTTGAAAGGTGAGTGCCAGGAAAAATGAGCAGCTCCATAGTAATTTCCCTGAGGAAGGAGAGCTGCATCCCAGGGGGAAAAAGCACGTTGGAATTTCAGCACGGGCTGAGTTTGGTTTCACTGGGATGGCAGAAATGATTCCATCAGCCTGAATGGACACAAAGGTTCTTACACTTCCCTGAGCTTTTCTCTGAGCAAGAACAAAGAGGCAGAATGGAAAAATCCCCAAATTTTCAGTGCTGGACCAAGGCAGGAGTTGGCAGGAATCAGGCAGGCCAAGGTTTGTTGGCAGAACTGGAGCTGAAGAGTCTTGTTCAATCACAATAATAATGAAAAGCAACACCACGTTGATTTTTTAGCATTTCCAACAAGGATCCTCCGAGGATTTTCTGAATGCAAATAAATCATGTCCAACAAATCCTGTGTGGGAAGCTGTTTCCAGGGAAACTGAGGCAGGAGCATTGGGGCAGAGCTTGGGGCAGGCTCAACATCCACTGATTTCCATGTATATACAGGATTATCCTTAATTTTTAGAGGACAGAGAGGTGAGAGACCAGAGGCCACGGTCATCCATGGAAGAAAAAGGCTGGCAGAGGTTTGCCCATCCATCCTACATCCCAGAGGCAACATCCAACCATCCCTTTCTTGAAAGCACCAGGAATCCACTCATGCTGGTTGTCTTAATACAAGTTTTCATGGATGAATCTGTGTCAGGACACATTGCAGAGCATGGGAAAACTCCTATTCCATCAGGCAGAGGAAGCCAAACAACTGGAGAAACAACAGCGAGTCCAGAATGCCTCCTTTTCCCCCAAACTTGGGATGAACATGAACAAAAGTCCCTTTGGAGCAGGGGTTTTTTTCTCAAGGTGGCTGAAGTCCACGTGTGGGCCAGCCCAAAACTTCCAGCATGTCCTTACCACTCACTCCAGTGGAATTCCCAAAGATTCCAGCATCGTGGTCCCCTCCAGGGATGTTCCCCACCACCAGGATGGGCTTTAAGAACAATCTCATGGTCAGTGGGAGAGGAGGAGGAGGTGAGAGATGAGGTATGAAGGCACACGTGTTCAGGGCCCTCATTTTGAGGGCACAAAGGTATGACCCACACATTCACTGTGTCCATGGGGAGAAGGTTCCAGGTCCTGCTGCTCTGCCCTGCACAAGCCTGGCTGGAGGGAGAACCTCTAGAAAGATGGTTTTAGGCTGGACTCATTCAGATTCCCCCTGAGAACAGCCCCAGGAAAAGGGATCCCCCCCAGTCCTGTCCACGGGAGACAGAAACCCTTTGGAAAGGGTGGGAGAATCCTGGTATATCCCAACCAGCTGAGACAGAGGGGCCTGGGGGTGACCCTGGCAGTGTCCCTTTGGCAGGGTGACCCTCCATCCCGAGATGTGCCACCCCCACCAGCAGAAGGGCTGTGTCCAAGCTTGCACCCCCAGCACGGGGACCTCCAGGGACACCCCAAAGCCCTCCAGAAGAAGCCTTAAAGGTGTCCCTGCATCGGGAAAAGGGGATGCCAGGTGTCCTTGACTCCCACATTCCTATACAGAGTCCCTCAGTGTCCCTGCAGTGTCCCCAGCCCCCTGCTTTGGGTGTGGGGGGTCCCTAGGACTGTCCTCCAGCCCTACACATCAGGCAGGTGACAACAAGGCCTGTCCTTTAGCTGCACATCCCTGGCAGTGACAAATGTCTGGGGAGTCCCCAGGAGTGTCCCCCAGCCCTGCAGCCCTGGCAGATGCAGTCCCCAGGGGCACCCCTGGGCAGAAGGGTGTCCCCAGGGCTGTCCCTGGCCCTATACCCCGGCAGACAGGTGTCCCCTAACCCTAGGGCTGTCCCCAGTCCCACAGCACAGGCAGAGGGGTGTCCCCAGACCCACAGCCCCAACAGAGCCAGGGCAGGGAGTCCCCAGGGCTGTCCCCAGGCCAATACCCTGGTCCCCAGGGCAATCCTATGGCTGTCCCCACCCCTGCATCCCCAGCACAGGGGTGTCCCCAGGGCTGTCCTACGGCTGTCCCCACCCCTGCATCCCCAGCACAGGGGTGTCCCCAGGGCTGTCCCCACCCCAGTACAGGGGGGATCCTCAGGGTTATCCTATGGCTGTCCCTACCCCTGCATCCCCTGCACAGCGGTGTCCCCAGGGCTGTCATGCGGCTGTCCCCAACCCCACAGCCCCAGCACAATAGTGTCCCCAGGACTGTCCCCATCCCAGCACAGGGGGGATCCTCAGGGCTGTCCTATGGCTGTCCCCATCCCTGCATCCCCAGCACAGGGCTGTCCCCAGGGCTGTCCCCAGGCCAATACCCTGGTCCCCAGGGCAATCCTATGGCTGTCCCTGCCCCTGCATCCCCAGCACAGCGGTGTCCCCAGGGCTGTCCTACGGCTGTCCCCACTCCTGCATCCCCAGCACAATGGTGTCCCCAGGGCTGTCCCCACCCCAGCACAGGGGGGATCCTCAGGGTTGTCCTATGGTTGTCCCCACCCCTGCATCCCCAGCACAGGGCTGTCCCCAGGGCTGTGTCCCACCCCAGCACAGGACTGTCCCCCGCCCCAGCCCAGCCTGTCCCCAGGGCTGTCCCCAGCCCCGCCGCCCCAGCCCAGCCCGTCCCACGCCCGGTGCCCGCGGCCCCCGCCACTCCTCGCACCTTCTTGACGGAGAGGGAGATGTTCTCCAGGATGCGGTCCTTCACCTCGCCCGGCTCCATGGCGGCTCTGCCCGCCGCCCGCCGGGCCCTGTGCGGGCAGGCCGAGCGCCGTGGGGCCCTGTGCGGGGCCCGCTCCGTGCTGCCGACCCCAACCCCGACCCCAACCCCAACCCGTGCTGCCGGCTCTGCCCCGTGCCGGGCCCGCTCCGTGCTGCCGGCTGTGCTAACCCTGACCCCGCTCCGTGCTGCCGGCTCCAAGGGCTGTGCCCTGCCCAGCGGGCTCAGCGGGCTCAGCGGGCCATGGCCCGGCAGGCCCCGGCAGCGCTGAGGGCGGAGCGGAGCGGGGCTGACGAGCCGAGCCCGGCCGGGCCGTGCCGCGCTCCGCCGGGAACTGAGGTCACGGGAGAGAGGGAGGGACGGAGGGAGGGAAGGAGAAGGAGGGAGGGAGGGAGAGCGGCACTGCCGCCCCCGGGCCGGCCGCGGGACCGCCCCGATGGGGATGGGGGATGGCGAGGCCCGGCCGAGCCGAGCGGGGCCAAACCCGGCTTAGGGGGGCCGAGCCGAGCTAAACCCGGCCCAGCCCGGCCTAGGGGGGCCGAGCCGAGCGGGTCCAAGCCCGGCCTAGGGGAACCGAGCCGAGCTGAGCTAAACCCGGCCTGGGGGAACCGAGCCGAGCTAAACCCGGCCCGGCCGGGGGGGGCCGACCCGAGGCCTTGGCCGACCCAAAAGGCGGCCACGGGGGCCCCACAGAGGGGAGGGGGCCATGGCGGGGGGACCCCTGAGGGGAGACAGCGCTGAGGGAGCCACCGAGGGGACGGGGGGGACAAGGGGATGGCACCGGGTCCCTCAGGGGGCACCGAGGGGACAGGGGGGACAAGGGGAGATGGCACTGGGTCCCTCACGGCCCCAGGGTCAGTGAGGGCATGGTGAGGGAGATGGGAGAGGGGACACCAGGGGGGATGGCACTGGGGACAGTGAGGGGACACCAGGGGGGATGGCACTGGGGACAGTGAGGGGACACCAGGGGGGATGGCATTGGGGGCAGTGAGGGGACACCAGGGGACATGGCATTGGGGACAGTGAGGGCACACGAGGGGAGATGACACTTGGGTCCCTCACGGCCCTGGGCTCTTTAAAGGGACACAAAGGGAGATGGTGTTGGGGACAGTGAGGGCAGGAAGAGAGGTGGCACCAGGTCCCACCCCCAGGCTCAGTGAGGGGACATTAAGGGAGGTGGCACTGAGGACAGTGAAGGGACACGAGGAGAGATGGCTTTGGGTCTATCATAGCCTTGACCTCAGTGAGGGGAGATGGCATTTGGGACCCTCATGACCCAGTGAGGTGACACAAGAGAAGATGGCATTGGGTCCCTCACAGCAAGGAGAGATGTGAGGGGAGATGGTTTTGGGTCCCTCACGGTCACCTGAGGGGGCAGGAGGGTCAGTGGTGTTGTGTGCCTGCTGAATGGACACACAGTGGCTTTGGGGACACCAGCTGAGGTGGCCACCAGCCACTCAGCCCTCCTAACCAGGGCCCAGCCTGTGGATTTGGGGTGGTGGCCTCAAAGGAGAGGGAAATACTCAGTGGTGAGGGACAAATGGGGGGTCCACATGGCACCCACCATCGTGGGTTTCAGCAGTGCTTCCTCCAGTCCCAGCTCTTTGTGGGGCCCTTGTACTGAGTGGCACCAAAAATGGGCCACTGAAGTGTCTCAGCCTCAAAAAAAAGCTCCTAAAACCCCCAAATATAAGCCCTGCTTGCCATCACAGGACAGAGCTAGGAGTTGGTGCAAAGGCTTGATGGAGGGGGACTAAGAAATAAGAGATAAAATTAATAGTAAACTCTTCTCCTGAGATTGAGGTGAAGGGTTGTGACTTGGGGCTGGTTTAGCACTGGAACTGAAAATGGAACTGAAAGTAAAAGCAATTAAAGGAAAAGCCAGCAGCTCCCAGGAGCGCATTCCCTGCCGTTCCCACCCCTTCCTCCCTAAATCACCTGCTGGCAGGGAGGGACAGGGCTGAGCAAGGACTTGGATGGAGAAACCACGCCAGGCCAAACCTGCTCTTTCCCTGAAGGAACAGCCCAGCCAGTTTAACAGCTTTGGAAACCAGGGGAGAAACTCCCAGGGAAGGGAAGAGAGTGCAGGTCTGTAGTGCTTGGGTTAAAGTGAGCCAAACCAGAAAATTCTAATTTTTCCAGCTCCCCACCAGCCTCTGGTTGTGTTAAGTGAGATCCCAAGGATCAGAGCTTGTCTTGGCACCTGGGGAGGAAGGTAACTCTCCTGCTGAACTGGGGAGGGGATTAGACAGACAGGACCCCCCTAAAACCCCTACACAACTCCTCCATAGCAGCCCTGAGCATGAAGCATTCAAGCCTGGTCCCCAGTAAGTCACTGGAGAGACTAAAGTCAGCTCCTTTTATAGCAGCCCATCAGATCCCAGGCACTGTTTTATTCCTTCCTGGTGAATTTTAGGATTTCAAGCATAAAGTGTAAGGAAAATGAGCTGTACAGCAGCAGCAGGTACGTGCATTCATTTGCATTCCTGCTTGCTCTGGAGGCACCAGGTGCAGCACCTCCACCTCTATAATCCCATGGGGGTTGGAATGAGATGGTCTTTAAGGTCCCTTCCAAGCCAGACCATTCTGGGATTTCAGGGCAGGACAGACTTCCTGGTTTGCTGCAGCTTTCCTGGATGCTTTGAATGCCCCGAGTATTTCACTCTGAGGGAAAAGAGTTGGTTCTAATCCCTTAAAGCACCCACCACACAATTAGGGATTTACATGGAAAAATCCTCATTCCCAGCATTTAGACAGCTCCCATTCTCCTTAGACAAGCTTGGGAGGCTCCATCCCACTCCCACTACATGCTGGGCTGCTTCCCACCATCTTCCCAAGAGGTTTTTAACTCTTTGGTCATTATTTGCAGGCTGAAGTTGGCATGGAGAACATGATCCACAAGGAGAGGAGCCCCTGGGCATTGTCATGGCTGGGAGTGAGGAAGGACACAAGGGTATCACCTCCTGAGCAAGGTGTGTTACATGCAGGATATTCCTAAGATACCACCTAATGCAGGGCAGTCATAAAGCTGCCATGACCTAGAGGGAAATTAAAGAGGCACGAGAAGCATTTCAGGAGTAGCAGGATAGATCCAGACAGGAAAAAAACACAGAAGAAACCATTGGTTTATAGGGATAAGGGAACACACATCCATTTCCACAGCCAGACACCAGTGGTTTGATTTTAAACCCCTTCCCATTTCCACGTGTTAACAAAGGGACTGGGAAGCAGCCACTCCTTTGGCAGTGGGTGTTGGGAGGGATTTCAATCACCAGCACTCACATCCCGGTGACTCAGTGCTTTATTGGCAATCGTTGCAGCATCCTGTAATTAGCTCGCGTGGTTGTTAGAGGTAATTATGTCCCAGTGGAGAGGTTATGCTTCTGAGGGGGTCCTGCACCCCCAGGGAATGAGGCAGAGCAGACAATCGGTGTAAGGACACAGTGAATCAAAAGCCAGGCTGGTCAGCAGGATTTCCCAAATCCTGTTCTGGTGCCCCAAAAGTGGTTCCCTTGGCAAAGCCCCCCCAGGAAGATGCTGAGGCCACGGGACTGCAGGGAGGGCATTGCAGGATTCCTGAGCCATGGTTCCCTTGGCAAAGCCCCCCCAGGAAGATGCTGAGGCCACGGGACTGCAGAGAGGCCATTGCAGGATTCCTGAGCCGTGGCTCCCTCGGGCTCCTTGTGCTGACCATGCCCTGACTGTTCCAGGGCATGATGCAACACTCACCTCTCTGTCCTGCTCTCCAGGCAGCCTCAGCACCCACGTGACTGCCCCCAAAACCCTCTGGTGTTATTTTGGAACTCCAGACCTCTGTGTGGAGTTTTTAGGAGATTCCTCCTAAAGGCCCACACCAGCTTGGAGCAGCTTGGCATTTATTGCACAGGGTCTGCCCCTACTCTTGGCTGGATAAAAGCTGCAGATTTCAGAGTGTCAGTACCCACATTCACAGATGTTCAGACTGCTTTGTGCTGGAAGGGACCTCAAAGATCTTCTCATCCCACCCCTCACCACAGGCAGGAACACCTTCCACTAGCCCAGGTTGCTCCAAGCCCTTTTCAACCTCTCTGGACACTTGCAAGGAGGGGGAGGCCAACCTACCCCCCTTCAGCTTTCATTCCCAACTCTGGGACAATCCCAAACATGAACACAACCATAATTGGGGTTAATTTTCACTTTTATGTGTTACCAAAATAAAGCCACCTTCATAAAGCAGAACAAACAAGGCCCAAGTGCTCAAAATATTTTGGAACCAGGGCATTTAGTCCATAAATCATCTCCCAGCAGAAAAAAATCACAGTGAACACTTTGGGCAATGTATGATGGGGCTGTAGCAGCCCTAACATCAAACCTTCCTCTTTCTCACCCCAAGACCACAATTCAAAATGTAGTTTTGCCTCCTAATTAATGATCTCACAACCCTAATGACCTCAACTTGGCTCCAACAATGACACCCCCAGAGCTCTGAACATGTGAGAAGGAAACTCCTGCTTAATTAGTCATAATTAGCAACTGATCCATAACCCCCTCTGTCTGAGTCTCATCTGGTACCAACACAGCTTTTGATAGTGAGGACTTGAGATAGTCAAAAATCTCAGTGTAGTCTCAAGGAAAAGTGCAGGTTTTTTCAGATCTGAAAAAGGAATTGCTGCTCCACGAGATAAATGCTGTACCTCAGGGTTAGTGATGACTGTGCCTCAAGTTTCAGAGGAGGAACATCCTCTGCTCCTCCCTTCTAAAACCTGCTCTGCTACCCCACACTAAGAGAATGGGGCTTCAGAAAAGTTAGGGCTGTGTCCAAGTGCCAAGTTTTGTGTTCACTCTGATGCTCTTCCACTTCCATGTTGTGCCTGAAAGACCCAACAACCCCTCCCCAAAGAAGGGGAATACAGGAATTTTGCCAACTGGAATCATTTTACCCACAGATTTCTACTTAAATTCAAAATTTACATTAAGAAAAATCCATTGGCTTTGGGAAAAAGGCAGGGAGGATTTGAGTGTGGAGCTGCTGACTCCAGAAATACAGACAGACCAACCAAGCAACATTATGATAAAGTGTTTATTCATTTTTTTTTAAATATCAAATTTTTTTTTTTTACACATCAATGTTGTTGATAAACAGTCCCCCGATATTAAAAAAAAAATCAAAAAAAGAATCAAGTGTGTATTCCTTTGGGCAGAACCACATCCCACTGATGACACCCCCACTCCTCCCTTCAGCCACGGCGTGTTCAGCCCACAAGTCAATGACACAAATGCAACCAGCTTTAGGATTCCTGAGTATTGATTCCCTCAAGTTCCCTAAGTGAATGTGTAAAACTCTGAAGCTGAAAAGCATCCCAGTGTGACCCAAACTGCTGCACGTTGGGGTCACAGACTAAGCCTCATCTACACAGTGCGGGAAGAAATCTCTTGAACGCTTCAGAGGGGAATGATGGACACGAGAGCGACCCCGTTTTCCAAGCTGACTTCTGAGAGGGGCAGGCAAAAATACCTCTGGACTTCTCCTCTTTGAATTCCTATTAAAGTTCTGGGGAGCTGTTTGGCAAGAAGTCCAAGTCTGGTGAAGAAACCTCTAGAATCTGCTCCTCCTTTTGTCAGTGGCACAGCTTCCTACAGAAAACTGGAGTCGAGCGTTCAGCAAGTACACTTAAATATTGCTACTGTTGAGGAGAGGAGGTGGCAAGAGGGAGGGACAAAGGCAGCAGGAGGGAACAGGGAGGTCCAAGGTTAACAGTCCTGGAGACCAAGTGTCTACACAGAAGGTCAAACATGAAGCAGCGAGGCAGAGATTGTCAGGGTAACAGCACAGCTCAGCTCAGTCCAGCAGCAGGAAAACATGCCAGGGACCATCAGCAGGAATAATCCCTCCTCTTGTCAGGGTCACCTGTGCCCAGAAACTTCCAGATGTTGGGATTTCACTAAACATCACCACTAAACATCACTCACCTCTGGCCTTGTGCAGAGAAACACGGGCTCAGCAAGAGGCCGAGCCAACTCCTTCCATGTCTTTAAGGAAAATAATTCATCTCAGAAACCAACAGTGGCTCCAGAACACCCAGAAACAAAGCTCCACAGACCCACCTGGGCCCCACAGGCACTGGCAGCTTCAAGAAGCAGCTTCTGAGCATTGCTTTAATCTCCAGAGCTGGACTTTCATGGTGAAATCCCTCTATGAGGTGACATGAGGACACTGGAGCAGTGATTAATGAGGAGGAGGAAGAGAAGAGAGCGACGTGCCTGATTTTAGGCCACGATACTCAGCTCCTTGGAAACCTGAACAGCTTTTGGTAGTGCCCCAACAAGCCACAGTGCTCTGCCATCCCTCCTTCCATAGAAACATTCCCACTCTGTGGACCAAGTCAACACAGGGAGCAGCTCAGGGGTTGCTGGAGGCTGAGCAGGGGATGTGTGTGCACACAGCAGGGAGGACACACATTGAGACAAAGACAACTTTGGGACAGCATTCACTAAACAGACATTCTGTTACACTTTATTTTAACCTTAAATAGTCACCGCTGCCCCAGTGTTCTCCTAAATCTTGCTCCTAAAAATGATTCACTAATTTAGCAGCATGAAGCCATTCACTCAAAGCAAGGCTCGCACATGAGGAGATTTAAATCACCAGGCTTGGACCTACTTGATAAAAGAGTTGCAGGAATATTTACCAGTCAGGGGTCAGGGTTTGTTTCTAGCAGTTTGGAGAGGGTTACCCAGGGAATTCTAGCACTGTGGATAAATGCTTTGGCAGAAGGGCGGGTTTCCAAACTTGTTTTTGACTATTTATTGAGGAATAAAACCGAGCATTGAAGCAGATTGGCTGATGCTCTGAAGCTTTTATAGCACAAATTCTGTAAGCGCAACCGAAGTCGGTGTGGCTGTGAAACCAGAGCCTGTCACCAGCCTGGGGCAGAGCAGCAGCACCTGGGAGCTGGGAGCAGGAGCTTCTAGGACAGAAAGGGTGAGCACAAGGGGCTAACACTGAGGAGCCAACACTGAGGAGCCAACATCTGGTGCTCCAAACAGCTGGCAGTAGATCCACCTGCAGACTGAGGGTGCAGGTTCAGCTCTCCTCCATCCAAGAGAGCCAACCTGCACGTGGTACCTGCACTCCCTTGCTCCCAGGACCACCTCACCCAGCCCCATGGTGTAAACTGGGGGCAGATTCTGCCATCCAAAGTCCCTCTGGATCTGAGAGCTGGGAGCCTCAGTGTTACTTCTGATAGTGAACCAGGAATGGGTCTGACAGATCCTAAGGCTCCTAGAGACCTGATGGCACTGAACTCCTGTACCAGCCCAAGCACTGCCCTTCACAGAGGGGCTTTTACTGATCTGAGGGGCTCACTGCAAGAACATTAAACCAAACCTTCAGCAGGGGTAACTCCAGCACCCACCCAGTGAAGATGGGAAGGCTGGAGCTCACCTCAGCAGCTCAGTTTGAGTCTCAAGTGAATCACTGGAGCTGCTTCTGCAAGGGGTTCCCAGACAACCAAGCACTGCTTCCCACATCACAGGCAGAGGGACACAAGCCAAACCTGTCTGGGAGCTCCAGGCCCAGCTGGGACTCCCCCAGCTCGTGGAAAAGCTCCATTTGACAGGAATGCCTTAAGGCCCTTAAGATCTCCTGGCTGCCCAAGTGTTTGAGACAAACCTGACACCGGCGCTCCCCGACAGCACCAACTCCTGCGAGGGGACAGATGAAACCAAATCTCTGTTGCCTTTAAATGCCACCTGCATGAAAACAGCCCAGCACACACGTAGGAAACCTGCTGAAGCAACAGGGAACATGAAACACCAGGACACAGGCCTGAGACAATGACAACACCACATGGAAGCCATGAACAAAACCGTGTCTGGTGCTGCTGAACCATCGCTCTGAGCTTGGCTCAGCACAGCAAGTTCAAGATGAACACCTGACACAAAGCCACTTCTGAGATTTGCAAGTGGGACCAAGTCAAAGTTCCTACTTAAAATTTGGTTTCAGCCACGCTTTCCTTCTCCTTCCTCAGCCCCCCCAGAGTTCTGGGGCTTTGCAGAGCATCGCAAAGGAGTTCATTTTCCAAAAAAAAGCATCTGGAAAGGGCTTCCTAGAGGACAGCCTTGGTGAGGCCTCACCACGCAGGGAGTCACCAGGGATGTCCCAAAGGCCACAGTGGTTGCAGCACAGAAGCCACATCAGTGCATTTGTTACATGAATCCTGTTGGGGAGCCCTCACTCCTGAAGAGATGTGAGATCAGCAGCCCCCAGGTGAGAGGCTGATCATCTCCAAACATCCAGACAAACCAGTGCAAAGCAGATCCTTCCAATCCCAGCCCCTCTCAGGGCACAGGGAATGCAGCCACTGAGATGAAGTTCATTCCTCCCCAGGCAGAGGGGGATTTGGAGTTATAATACATGGTTGGTTTGTTAAACAAATTCATGGTTAAGGTTTTGCCTTAAAGTGGTTGAGCCTGTTCTTTTTGCATGGGGGAAATGAGATGTGGGCAAAGCTACAAAATAAATGTCAAATACTCCTTTTCCCTCCCCCCATCCCCTGCAGTTAATACCAACACATCTCCAAATAAGTTAAAATGTCTCTTTTAAGTTTTGGTAGCACCAAATTCTATCCCTTCCCTTCTTCTATCCCCATGTTGTAAACTGGAACACACTGGCCCGAGAGCATCACAGAACCACAGAATATTCTGAGCTGGAAGGGATCCACAAGGATCATCGAGTCCAACTCTAATCAGCATAAAAAGGTTTGGCAAAAACAAGCATCAGCCTTCCCTGTGCACACACAAAAACACACGCTCCCAAAAAACCCCACGCCCCTCTGGCAAAGCCTTACATGCTCCTGGGCATCTCCACACCTTTAGTAGCTGCCAGGAGAGTTTCAACAGCTGGATTTTGGGTTACAAAGAGCTACAACACATCCAGAGTCCGTGTGGACTCCGTGGGCACCTCCCATCCCATGGCAAATTCCCATCAAAACCTGCTTTGCTCCGGACAGGGCAGTGAGTGCAGTGGCTTCTGCTTTTTACTCATAGCATTGGAGCTTATTCTAAAATAGCATATTTAAATAAACCCAGAAATTGTCATCCAGTATGCAGAATTAAAAGCTATCCTGTCCACACAACGCTAGGATGTTTTCTTTCTTCTCAAAGGCCAAATCTAACGAGTGAAACTGAAGAGACAAGTTACTTTGGCTGCAAATCATTAAAAAAACCTGGCTTGACATTCTGCTCGTCCATTGTGGTGTGGAACTGAGACACATCCTGTAGAAGGACAGCCCCCCAGCCAGCTCCCTGTTACGTGGGAACCACGATACTCTTGGCCAGCAGGATGAGAAGAGCAAGATCTGCGTTTCCCTCCGCTTGTTCCAGGGCCTCGAGAGCCTCCCCCGGGGTGAAACCAGCGCCGAGGATCCGCTCCACATCGGCCGCAGGGAAAGCAGGGGGAGGAACAGCCCCCCTGCTCAGTCTGGAGTGGGCAGCTGGGGGCTCCAGGGGTGGCTCCTCACACCCACCCTCAGCACCAGCTCTGCTGCCTCTCCCAGGGGCTCCCGTGAACAGGCCCTGAGCACCCCGAGCTGCACCTTCACCCAAAGCAGGTGTGGAGGGAACGGGTGTGTTCTGCTCCAAAGCTGGACTGGTTGGACTCTGAGAACCTTCTGCCAAAGGCTCCCCCTGCTTCGGGCTCTGCTGCTGCCCAGCTGTGGCTGCAGAACTCTCCAGGACCAAATGGCTCTTACCTGGACCCTTCTGCCCCTCTAAAGCCCCTTCCCCGAGCGCAGGGTGCCCAGTGCTGCCCTGCTCTCTGCCAGCATCACACGGCTGGCTCCCCTCAGACCTCACCTCATGGCAGGAACAGCTCTGCTCCTGCCTGGCTGGGTCTGAGCCTTTCCCCTCCCCTTCAGGGAGCCCCTGCTGCACCACTGCTGGCTCTCTGAGAACCATTTCCAGCTGGGAGACTTCTTCAGAGGCGAGGATCTTACATTCCCCTTTCCGACTGCTAACCAAGAGTTTGTGCAGCTCTTTCAAGGCTGATGCCAGAGGGAAACACGGCTCTTCTGGAGGTCTTCCTGGATCCGTGTCCAGCTGGTGGATGCTGGAGGGGGAAGAGCTGACTTCAGCCACCACAATAGATGACTCTGCAGGGATTTCACTAGTGCTTGTAGACTGCGGGACATCCGTGGTGGGAAGCGGATCCCTCGAGGAGGAGGGAGACTTCAGCAACTCCACCTCCATGGAAAAGGTGTCTGAGTTCAGGTCAGATACACCCCTGTCCTCACTCTGCTGCTTCTGCTCCCTTGCTGAGCTCTGCCCTTCAGCTGCATCCACTTCCATGGAGGCTTCTATGTGCACACAGGAGGCTGACAGCTGGATGATGCCTCCTGCACAGGAAAGACCTGCTCTCTCCACTCCACCTCTTGTTTCCAGGGGAGGACTTTCTGGCTGGTTGGCTTCTGCCACAAGAGGTTTCTCAACCCCACCAACATGGCAAGGAGGTTCTGGGTCAGTTGTCTCAGTTTGCTCCCCCGGGTGTTCCTTTTCTGGCTCTTTGCACGCCCGATGGTCTGTGGGAAGCTCATGCTCTTGCTCCAAAGGCAGACAGACATCTTCATCCTGCCTGTGCTTGGCAGCAGCGTCAACCAAACTGTCTTTTGTCGCTTCCAGAGGATGTTCCTGACTGTGGTCTCGTCCTTTAGTGTTACATTCCTTTAAAATGTCAGCGATAAATGTCTTCTGTGAAAGGCAAGCTGGGTCGGAGCAGGTTCCCTCCCCGGCGTGGGGAGAGGGGTCATTATTTCCCAAGGAAGAGCTATTGGAAAGATGCTCTAATACCAGAGGATGCTCTTTTTCCAGGGTTGTCTGGGGTTCAGGTGAAGAGTCAAAAGTCTTGACGGCTCTGGGATCAGTGGGCTCTGCGAGGCTGGATTGGGATGAGCAAATTGAAGCAGGGGCAGAGACAGAACGATCAAGTAATTGATTTGTGGGATTACAGGTCTTGGAATTTAGTCCTGAAGACTGGACTGGATTTTGAAACCCATCAGAAGCTGGTAATGAGGGCGTTTCCAGTGAGGTAGTTTCTTTGTCACTATTCTCTGGAGAAGACAGAAGGAAAGGAGCAGTCAGGACACAACAGAACGACCCTCTGCACCGTGGCAGGGCAGCCCGAAATGGGCAGTATAAATACCTGGTCTGTGGCCCACTCCAGCTGCAGTAAACACACACTACATGCATCAAGGCTTCCGACGTTCTGTTTGGGTTAGGAAACAAACACACCAAACTCGTGTTAGCACTCAGAGCACACCCCATGCACGGTCACAGCTCCCCTCCCCACTGTCCGGGGCGAGGCTGAGGCAGCTCCTGCCTTCCACAAGGATTCTGCCTGGGAAATTCTGGACATCGAGTCAAGAGAACTCTGCCAAAGGACAACTTAAAGGTGGTTCTGTGCTGTCTGTGCTGCAGAGTGGTCTGTGGGTGACACTACACACAGCACAGGGCGTGTGTCTGCTGCTCTGCTTCCCCTCTGGCTGGAGATACTCAGGAGACAGAGGGATTCAGGGATCTGTGAATGGAGATGGCTACACAATCCTTGGGTTGTGCTCCCAGCACTGCCATCACAGGCAAGAGGAGGGGAGCAAACAGATCCAAGGGGGAAAGAAATCCCCCAAAGGAGCTGCTGCTGAGACTGGGAAGGGCAAAGCAAAGGAGAAACAGGCAGAAGTCAAGCCCAGCTTGCTGCTTCCTTCTCCCCACAAGAGTGGGTGAACTGCAGATCTCTACCAGGAGCTCCAAACACTGGCTCTGGTTATCAGGAGAGATTAAACAAGTGACCTGATCTTGCTGACAGTCTAATCTCGCTTCAATCACTCACATGACCTCTGCTGCCATCACAGCCCTGCTGCTCCCAGGTCACACATCCACATTTTGTGCTGTGTGAGCTCCCTTTCCCTTTCCTTTTCCCTTTCCCTTCCCTTTTCCCTTTCCCTTCCCTTTTCCCTTTCCCTTCCCAAGCTCAGTGGCCTAAACACTGGTTTTCCTGAAGTCTTTCCCTTTTTACACGAGCACTGGGGCACACCCTGCCTGCCCACACCTACAGCCAGGATTCCCTTTAAATTCCACAACGTGGAATCTGCCTTTCTCAGTCTCACATTTCTTTCATTCTGTTAAACTGGTGCAGTATCAGTGATATCACCCCTTGGATCGAGGCACTGCTCATCATTCCTAAGGGAAAAGAGCCTTGTGACACAGGATATGGATGAAAACCAGAGGGATCCTTCCTGTTTCTACATGCAAGGATCACATTCACACACTCTGCTCCCAAACCAACCCTTCAGGGAGGAAGCAGAACTGTTGGATCTGATCAAACCCCTCAGGGAGCTGCATTTAGGCAGCAGCAGGAGCTGGTTTTCTGCCAAGCACTGCTCTGTGCCATCCTTCTGGGGCAGCTACAGGTGCTGTCCCAGCCCCACCAGGGCTATTGATCCAGCAATACCAGGAACAAACTCTGCACACAAAGTGCAGCATCAGGGATAAACTCCTCTCCACCAGGAACAGCCTGACTTGTGGTGGCAGCCACTTGGTCCAAGCCTGCCTGGATGGAAAGCTGGCTGTGGGGTCACCTGCCTGACTGCACTTCCTTGGTTCCTCCTCACAAAGCTCCAGGTTTGCTGCCAGGTTTCTAAATGGATGGAATATTGATGTAAAATTGGCACAAAAGAGCATCAAGCCCTGAGGAATAAATGAGGAGGATCCAGGTGCCAGTGAACCACACCAGGCCTCCAGCACCACCTCAGCTGCCTCCTGAACCAGCAACAGCTCAGCTGACAGAAACCATGAGGCTCCCTTAAGTGGGCTCAGGGATTAAAGAAAGCTCAAGGATAATCCAGGTGCATTCAAAACAAGCACTTTAATAGCCTCCAGGTGCACACAGCCACTTGTGTTGTACCATGTCCTGGAAGGCAGCAAAAATTCCAGCTCTTAGGAAAGAACACACATCCTGGGGGGAGCTGAGCTTCTCTCCTGCTTCATCACCTTCTCTTTCTCTCCTTCTTCCGTTTGCTGTTCTTTCCCTTCTTGGCTCTCTTGGTACCACCTAGCAGCAACTCAAGTTTTGGAAGAGAGAAAGAGGGAATTTGCTGACATTTTAGGATACAGCCAACAAATGCCTGTGGGCCAGAGGCTGGGCCTGTGTCAGGACTGTCCCAGTCAGTCTGAACAAGACCCACCTCAGTGCTGTGCCTTGGTGTGCTACAAGCAGCAAGTGAACACACAACATGGATTTCCTGTCCCCTTAAATCTCTTACATTCCTCTAGGGCTCAGCATCAAGGGAAAGTGGCTGAGGGTTGACTAGCACATGGGCCTTAGAACTGTAGGAGGTGCATAAGCAGCTTGGATTTAAGTCATTTCAGGCACTTTTCTTTTTAAAACACTCAGCTAAAATGCTTTTATTGTAAAGACTCATAGTTTGGGCTGAGGTTGGCTTGTTATTTGACCCTTTCAGCAGAGCACTAAGCCCAACCAACTATAATGTCTGCAAAGTCTCATCCAAAGGGGAGAGATATTCCAAAAACCACCCCAGGCTTCATCAGGCTCCAGGTTTGAACAGGAAAAGAACCAACATTTACACCTGCCAGCTTGTGGGAAGGGGCACAAGCCCAGGGTACCAAGTCTGACCTTCAGCAATGTCAAAACCTGACTGGGAGGTCAAACCCATGTGTGTGTTTCTCTCTAGTGGCTGCAACCTGAGTTAACAAACATTCAAATTTGGTTGGAAAAGTCACACTTGTAAACTACTTCTTGCTGATTCATTAAAGGCAGACCTGAAGTTTTAACTTCTCTGAAGAACTTATTCTTAGGATGGAAGAAAATGGGACAAAGGGAGCAATAAATGCAGTTCTGTGCTCCCCTTAATAGTTTAAACTTCATTATTTGTGACTCACTTTGGGCTCTCAAGCAGCAACTGGGAAGTGTTAAATTTCAGTGCATTTCAACTAGTTATATATATGTGGTTAAATATATATATAATATAGTTAAATCTTGTTATCTCACTTCAATTTTAAATAGAAGCATACTAAAGTCTTAAAAAAATTAGCAATAAAAATGTTGAAATCAACTTTATCAGCTTAAATCTGATGCAGCAAAGAGTTCTGCATGTGTGTGGGAAGCAGAATTTGCTGTGTGCTTCCAGAGGAGAAATGAGCAGGAAAACTCAAAGGTCTCTACAAAACACTTGGATACAAAATGTTGTTTTTAAAAGTCTTGGAAAAGGCCTGAGGAACACACCCTGAGGTATTCACAGCTTCCCTGTAACAGCAGGGGAAAAATAATGAATTCTCCCTTTAGCCAAAAGCTGAATTAAGGGAGGAGCTGGACAGAAAATGTGAGTTTCAGCCCATGTGGCTCATAGCTCAGCTTTCAGCTATTTTGGCCCAAAATAAAATGACTTCACTGAATTTTGCAGCCACAAAAATCTTCCCCATCTGTGCAGTGTAAGGATCCCAGGGGCACAGAGAACAGAAGGACAGGAGGTGAGAGTTCCCTTTGCAGATCCCATTTAAGGCTGAGGTTGCACATCGGGATGTGAATTCAGGGTTTGAAATTTAGAGCAAGTGCAAGGAAACAACTCCCCCATTCCAAGGAAAAATGCTGCAATAGTGCATTTTTAGTTTCTAAAAATTGGCAGGACCTTTGGCCACTGCCACAGCTGCTCTTTTTCCATGGTGCAGCCACGAAGAGCAGGGTTTAGGAGGTCTCCCCAAAGCTGTGCTCACACCAGGCTGCTCAAACAGCTGAGCCACGTCCCTGCCAGGCCCTTCAATGTGACACCAGTGACCAGGTGCCACAGCCAGCCATTACTGTCCCCTCCTTCAGGGCCAGGAGACCAGAGCAGGTGGGAAGCTGCAAGCAAAGCACCAGCTAAACAGCAAACCCTCCCAAGTGCCTTCATGCAGGTTTTGCTGTCCAGAAAGAGAGAGAACTGCACCTGGAGCACAAATAAAGCCCTTTCTCTCCACTCCAGGAGCTGGGAGGGGAACTGGCTCACATTCCCACACTCAGCTAAACAACATGCAGGCTCCTGTCCCAGCTGGTCTCCTCCTGGTACCTGCTTCCTCCACGGACTTCTGTATTGCTTCTGCCAGCTCCTGGTCGGCGATGTCCTCGGGCCGCACGTCCTCCCTGCCCGCCCCGTAGGCCAGCCGGGCACACTCGGGCAGCTCCCCCTCGGGCAGGAACGTCGTCTGCGAGCCCGTCGTGCCAATCACCAGGACGTTCTTCTTGAGATCAATGGAGCACTGGGAAAGAGCAGGGACACAGGGACACTGTGAAAGAGTCAGGGCTGCTGGGAGAGCCCCTCAGATCCTGGAGAAACCAACGGATCCCAATTCCAATAGGAACAGCTCCCAGCAGGTAATGCCAGGCCAGGAGCATCAGCTCTAAGCAAAGGGCCTTGTCTGACTTGATTTGTAATCAATCATTTAGTTACAAAGCTTTGAGCATCTCAGATTAGAGCAAAAAGCTTCAGGCAGCAGCCAGACACTCTGGAGCTGTGCATGATGGATGGAGTGTATATTGCTTCCAGGATGGAGGATATTCCACCATCAACTCTCCCCAGGAAAATCCCAATGAATTAATTCACAGGCGAGGCACTTATGTTGCCCTTGCACTTAACCTGGACCAGCCAGTAACTGTTTCAGAGGAGGTTTTGATACCTGATGCCTCTTAAGCATGTCCAGTCCTAGGAGCATGTCCATGGGCTGCTCTTCCAGGATGGAGAAGGAGCAGGCCAGGAAATCCCCTTCGATCTGCACCTGAGCTGAAACACAAGGGACAGAAGTCACACTGCAGCCCAACAAATCTGCTGTCTGCTCTTCCACCTCCTGGGGAAGGTCTGAGCACATCTGAAAACAGAGCTCTGACGTGCTGCTCTGGTCACAGGAAATCCAGCTCTGTGCAAGCCCCAGGGCCTGCCAGGCCTGTCGTGGTCCCAGCTTAATTATTTCAAAAGCTGACGTGCTCAGAAGCCTCAAGTCCTGCCTTTCTGACCCTCCAAACTCGAGGATCTGCAAATAGCTCATTAGAACACAAGTGTGAGCAGCAGCAACAGTGAACAGAATTGATTTTTCAGTAATAAGGACAATTTTGTCCCTCCAAAAAAGCTGCACAAGAGCACAGAGAGGCTCCTCTTCCCAAAGGAACAGCACACACTGCCCTGTGCTGGAGCCTTCCATGAGCAGCTCTCCCTGCCCAGCACTCCCACCCAAACAGGAAAGGTCATGGTGTTCACATTCCCCTCTGGTTTTGGCCCCACAGAGCATGTTCTCTACACCTGCAGGAGCTGGGGACTCCCTCACCTCCAAGTGCCACAGAAATTCCATTAAATAAAGCATTAAACGAGACAGAAAGCAGAGCTCTGTGCCCAAGACAAACAAACACATTGCAGATGCACTTTGATTTTACTCTGCAGGAGTTCCAGCATCGAACCAGACACTCCTCGGTGCCAAGGCTGGGGAGAATGCAGTCAGACCTGCTACAGCTGCCCCAAAAATGCCAGCACTTACCTAAGTGCACCCTGCCAATGATTTTCTGTGTCCCCACGCCCTTGGCGATGCCAGCCCACCGCCGATCCACCAGCCTCATGATGTTGCACCTCTCAGCACAGGCTTGGCTCATGATGGTCATCTGGGCACCTGCCACCAACAGAATTCATGTCAAATCCCCATCACAAATTAACATTCTCTCTTGGAAGAGCTTCAGGTCTGGCACTCAGCAGCTGCCCCAGGGCACAAAGGCTTCCTGGGGATCCCACTGTGCATGGGGCAGCACTGACTGTCACTGCAGAGGTGGAACAACCCCAAGAACTTCCCCTCTGTGGGGAACTGGGGATGGAACCAGCACAGGAAAGGCGTGTGAAATCCCCCTGACTGCAAAATGAGATAAGACACAGACACATGGCTGTGACCTTCCAGGAAAGGGAGCCCCAGAAGCTCTCACAGGAGCCCCGACCTGGGGTGTTCATGTGCTGCTCTGCTGACCTTCAGCAACCCTCAGGCTGTGCTCAGGGTCCAACAAGGTGCTCCAGTATCTCATCATGAAGTGCTTTACTATGGGATTTTTTTGGAAAACTACTGGATTGTTTACTGTCACCCTCAGTGAAGGAGAGTGTGGATGGAGAAAGAGATGAAAATGGGGCACCTGAGTCCACAAAGGCCTTCACGGGGTGTCCGTTGACTTTGCAGTTGATGTAGAGCATCACCACCTGCCCGAAGCTCTCGGGCGCCTCTTCCATTGCTATCGTCATGTTCTCTTCAATGTTCTGTTGCCTGAATTTCATGGAGAGAGAAAAACTGGAATTTCCACCACCCAGGCCTTGTGACACCCCTCTGACTCACAGCCAGACCTGGAGATCCCACCTGCTGCCACCCACCTTGAAACCACAGCTAAACACAGACCTCGGAGCTGAGGGAGCACTAGGAATGATCTCAGTGTATTCCAGAGACACCAAATTGTTCCCTGGCAGCCACTGCTGCTTCCAAGCCCTGCCTGACTCCCCCCTCAGCTCCTGCTGACCTTGTGCTGGCCAGAAGGACCTGGCACCACAGCCTTAACATGGAGGATTCATAGCAAAAACCCTGTGTGTTCATTAGTCATGCCGAGGGCACACGGAGACGTTGCCAGGAGCTCCAGCCCTGGAATCTCACACAGCAGCTGAACATTAAAATCCTCCCGTTTCCCTGGTATCCTTCCTTTTCCAGGCACAGGAAGGGAGGGAGGGGAGCAAAACCACAGTGAGAAAATCACCACTGGCACGAGCCCTTGGTGCAAATTCCAACCAAGAGAAGACATGCTCTTCAAGAAGCCCCTCATAACCTCCAGGATAATTTTGGAAATGATGGTTATCCACAGTGACTGCACGTGAAATAGCTTTATCTATCTCCCAGAAAAGGAAAAAGGGCTCCCATTTTAATGGCATTTCATTATTTGCTAGGTGGGGTGTGAAATGTGGGGACTGCTCAGCCCAAAGTGTTCCCAACCAGCCTCACAGCCTTGGGCACATCCCCTTTCTCTGCCCCTCGTCTGCAGCAGAAGGGAAACATTCCTGTGCCTCCAAGCAACATTCCACTGTACAAATGTCTATTTTCTGCATTGCTGAGCATTTCTCCAGCACCAACACCTTGTGAGAACGACTCTTATCACCACTCAGTTCTGGTTCTGAGCAAGGATGAGTCTGTACCAGACAGACACTTGGTTACTGGGGGGGAACCACCAGCCATGTCCTGACTCAAAGGTTTATCACTCAACTGAAGCCATCAAGCCTCAGTCCAAAGCAATTACATTTGGCAAGCAGCAAGGGGAGGGGGGAGCTGATGAGTAGAATGTGGTTCTGCAGAGATGCTGGAGTCTGGAATGAGCCAGAGACACAGAACAATTAGCAGGATGTGAAACCAAACCTCAAGGGCAGCTGGGAGAAGTGATGCCACATTACTGTGCTGAGCTCAGCTCAGGGACCAGCACTGGCCCAGCTCGGGTTCAGACACAGCTGGGGCACCCCAAGCTCCACCTTGCAAGAGGAGATGGGGCCTTCCAGAGGTGCTCCAGTGTCACACTGGACCAACTCAGGCAGCTCCAGGATATCACACACACCTGTCTAAGGGCTGTCACCTCGTATCACAGTCACAGAATGGTTTGGGTGGGAAGGGACCTCAAAGATCATCTCATTCCATGGGCAGGGACACCTCCCACCAGCCCAGGGTTGCTCCAACCTGGCCTTGGACATTCCCAGGGATCCAGGGGCAGCCACAGCTTCTCTGCCCAACCTGTTCCAGGGCCTGCCCACCTGGCAGGGAAGAACATTCTGTGCTCAGTTGGACACACTTAAGGGATGGGGTGCACCTACAGATCCCAAATCCCAACTTTCCCATGTGTTCCAGGGCATGGCCCTGCAGGCAACTGTGTTTGATACAAGGAGTGTGTTCAGATTCTGCCTCCTCCAAGGACAAACCACCACTGATGGAAGCACACAGCAGTGTTTTCCCCAGGAAAGATCCCCAAATCCTGCAAAATCACTTTGGTTTGCTACCTTATGTCTTCTTCTATCTTGGCCTGTGCCTCGAGATCAAAGGGGTCAGCAGAATAGAGTCGGATCCGCTCCTGCTCCCGCCGGGCTCGGTCCTGCTGCTGCTCCAGCAACACCCGGGTGAATTTCTCTGCAGGAACAGAGACAGAAATGCTTCTTACTGCAAATTACTCTTGCAAATCAAATCCTGGCACAGCAAACGCTTCCTTTGATGAGGGCTGAGGGGCAGACTCAGCAGCACACAGGAGGAAGCGTGGATGGACCTCAAAGGACTGGGGGCAAGTCTGGGAACCTGCTGAGATGAAAAGCAACTGGACAGAGCTTGTTCTCCTTGTGTCCCTACCCAAACCCTGCCCAGTCAAACTCAACTTCCTGGCACATACATTTTTACAGGGAAAACAAATGAAAAAAAACAGCTGACACCAATATTTCCTTTAAACCCAAATAAACCAAAGCCAGAGATTCTAATTCCTAAAGATGAATGCCCACCACTGGAACCAGGGGGTCCTAGGCCAGGCTCTACGTCTAGATGGACATTTGAAGACCACAGCTTTTAGATCCTCACTTTCTGGAGGGCCTTTGGCTGTTTTTCACCACTTGGATGGGATCCCACACATCCCCAAAAGGACCTGACAGTCCATGAAGGTCTGTACACACGGAGGGCCCTGGATTTGATTCCAGAGATGCAGCTCCCAGGAGGCAGCTCTGGCTCAAGGGCTGTTACGTGCTCTGGGAGGCCCTGGGTGCCTTTTGCTGTTTGGAGTTTTGAAATTTGGCTTCTGTACAGCAGGTGCCTTCATCCAGCACAGCCACAGGGCACGGATCCATGTGGATATTTGGGAATCAGAGTCGAGCTGAACTGGATCTGTGCCCAAACACCAAGAGGAGCACCTTGTACAGCAGCACAAGGGCAGAACCAGAGCAAACCACTTCCTCCTGAGAGCCCAGGGCAGCCATTTGGGACCAAAAATGGACATCTGAGTCCAAGTTTGGTGTGCACAGACCAGGCAGAGCAGCAGAGGAGCCACTTCTGGGTGTCTTGGGCTTAACCTCTGGTTTCCTGAGCATCACTTCAAGGTGATGGGAAAAACTCCCAGCAAGAAGCGTGAAGAAGCCTGAGAATGCAAAGCATGTGGTTTTATCTCTGGATATGAACTGAAGACAGAATTAAAAATTAAATAGGCTGACAATACCCAAGGAAGTTTCTGTCTTCCTTTAATAGTGATAAATCACTTGGACATAACTTTGAAGGTGGGAAAAAGTCTCCGGCTAAGAGTTCCTTCTCTTCACTCACTCCTCCAAACTCAACAGGATGTATTTCCCATCTAAACATCCTGCAGAGGTTTAGAAGCACGTGTGGATGCCCCAAACTCTGCTCTTTTCATACCAAAAGGAAAGAGTTCAAAGCTTTCCCTGCAGGAAGAACAAGAGACCAACATCATCTCACCTGCAGAGGAAGGGAAGGACACGGTCCAAGCCTTCACCTGTGCCCAAAACACATGGACACTTCCAAGAGTAACAGAAACTTTAACATTTGTGACTGTTGCTATAGAAAAAGTTCCCAAAAGACACTATTTGTGTGTTCCTCTCCCTTTCTGGGGTTCACTTCACAGCAGCAATACCTATGGACAGGGCTGGTTTTGGAGTGTGCTGCTCCCTGCTGAGTCCCAGGGGGCTCTGGGAGGCAGCAAACACACCACCTTTACTGGAAAAGGTGCATTTGGGAGAGCCTTCCTGTGACAATCAGGAGCTGAGTCACTCGTGTTCACAGACATGACTTATCTGCCCATCTGGTGTCTCTGGGCAGGGGACAGAGGATATTAAAGAAGCCAAGCAGGGAAATACACCCAGAAAGAGAGGAACTCTGCACCTTCTCCCCACCCCTCCACGAGGCACCCCAGCTTGTCCAACACCCTTGGGTCAGAGCCCAGACAGCCCCCAGCCCTCCTCACCGAGGTCCCCGCTCAGCAAGGCCTCAGCCAGGGGCGGGTTGCGCTCCTTGAGCAGGGACAGCTCGTGGGGGTTGGCCAAGAGCATCTCCCGCAGCAGGGCCGGGTTGTCCAGGCCCTGTGGGAACGCCGGGGCATCGGGAGGCGACGGGCGAGGCCGCGGTGCCGGCGGCTGCGGCTGCTGCGACGACGTCCCGGGCACGGCGATGCTGCTGAAGTCTATCCTGGGCAGACCTGGGGGCAGGAACACACAGGGGTCAGTGCTTTGTGGGCACAGCTCAGCTGGAGGACCACGGGGAGGATGAGGTGCCCTCAGAGCTGCATCAGGGCGGGTTTTGGGAGCTGCAGTTTGTGCTGGAAGCGCAGCCACGGCCCCGGGTTACTGGGTTAGGGACGACGCTGCATTTATGTAACTGGGCCTGTCTGTCTGCCCCATTTTCAATCCCCTGAAATGCACTTGCTGACTAATTATTCCCAGCTTCCCAAAGGTGAATCCCTCCTGGAGAGCCTGGAGGGCTAAACCCAGTGACTCACAGGCACTTCGGAGTCTCTTGGGTTAAAAGAAAGCAGGGGAAAAAAAAAGGTAGCACCATTCCTGCAGACCTGCATTGCAGGTACCCATCCTCCAGCTGAGGCAGGAGCAGGACCTCAGCAAGGCTCCCACGCCCTTCCCAGCCTGTGGCACCTTTTCCAGGGATATTTCCTGACTGGGATTTGCTTGGAATGGCTGTGGAAGGCAGGACAGAGGTGCAGGGCTCTGCTCAGGCATTCCCAGAGGAGCCTTTCACAGTTACACATGATTGTGCCACTGGGTTTGCTCAGATGCGGCTCCTCAGGGAATTTGCCATGGGACAGGTTCAGGACACATCCATAGGGGCTGTTCCTGACACAGCTGTGCCATCATGCCCAGTGGGAAGGAAACCAGTGGTCATAGGAAAACCCAACCACCTTTACCAAACCTGTTCTGAACCCTCCTCGCTGCCTCTGCATTTCCCCAAAACAACAGTAAAACAGCCCTGGCTTCCTCAGAACCAACCAAACGTTACATCAGAACCCCTTTAGGTAATTTAAAAGCCCCTCTGCCCCATCCCAGTCACCTCCCTCCCTCACCCATGGGGGTGTCAGAGGAGCTGGTGTGGGATAAACCCCGAGGAAGCTCTGTGTGCCCAGAGCAGCAGGTGGCACAGAGCCCCCCTCACCTGGGAAGCGGATGGATGGCCGGGGCTCCACCGTCTCCTTCTGGCGCAGGATCACCACATCTCCATCCTTCAGCCCGTAGGAGGCCAAGGACCTGTTGTTGTCGGTCAGCGGCTGCTCCGCATAAACGATCTGGGGGAGCCACCAGCACCAGGGGGCAGAGGGGAACGGGAGAAAACAGGCAAGATGTCATTTTTTGGGAGGGATAAAAAGCATTCCAGTCAATCCTCCAGACCCATGTCAAGCTCCAGAAGGGAAGGTGTGATGTTCCCACAGGCCTGAGTCTCAACACAGGGTTGGACTTGTCCAGGTCCAGCAGTGGTTCTCCAACACCCAACCCCTCAGAGAAGGGTTGGTCTGTGCTGACTGACTGGAGGCCAAGATCATTCAAGGGAAGCAAGCCTTGACCAGGACTGTCTGCCCACATGTCCAAACGGTTCCACAAGCCAGGGATGTTTCTGCAGTGTGACCTGCCCCCAGGGCAGCACCCATGGACATTCCGGCCCCACCAATCCAGGACATCCATGGATGATCCAGCCCAACCTCTACGAGCTCTGCCTCTTCCCACAGCACAGCTCCCCAGAATAACCAGTTCTACAGGGCCCTCAGTGCTTCCCAGTTTACCCCAGTGATGTAACTCTACCCAGACCTGGGGCACCCAAAGGCACCACTCCCAACATTGCCATCAATCCATGGTGGGAATGAACTTCTTGTGACTCTACAACACAAAGTCACATCCATTTCTGTTCTGATAACCTGCCTTAATGAGGGGTCCACAGGTTAAACATAAAAACACTGAGATAAAGGTCAATAATCCCTATTGCAACATTTCCATTAACACTGGACCTGTAACACCCACTGATGCCCTGAATCCCAGGGAAGTGGGAAAAGTAAAATAAATATTCCCAGAAATGGTATCTCCCAAGGCAGAGGTTTCTGTGCCTTCTCCAGAGCCCAGTGAGCCCAGGTGGATGAGTCCCACCACCTCCAGCCCCTGGCAGGAGCCCAGAGCAAGGAGGGCCTGAGAACTCAGCCTAAACCCCTCAAGAACACGATCAAATTTCACATTTCCCACCTTGTTTAGCCAAACTGCTTCTTTGGGGCTGGAAAAGGCCAGTTCAGCAAGAACAGGTTTGCCACAGGTTGGGACTGGCCGAGCCACGTGGGAGAAGCTTTCCCAGTCCCGGTGTGGCTGCAGCTCTGATGTTATCACAGGGAGCAGACCCAACACGCTCCCAAAAACCCAACTACAACATGTCTTAAGGTCTAGACATCGATTGCTTCACTCCAGCAGCTCCAAACCCTTACACAGACCCTCACTAGGCCATTCCAACAGCAGAGACCCATCGTCAGCAGCAGTGCCACAGCAAGATAAGCAGGAGGAGCACCAAAAACCAGCACCCAGGAACAGGGCAGGAAACACACACGAGCCTCCCCTGCCCTCTCACTGACACTCCCCTGCAGGTACTGCCTGGCCTGGGTCCCTCAGAGCCCCCCGGGGTGGGGGGCAGTGATATTGAGGTGTTTGGTGTCTCCCCCACCCCAGAGCAGCAGGATAACCAAGGTCAGCCCGTGCTGGCAGAGCCCGGCACGGCCTCTCACGTTACCGGGGTCGGTGCGGCCGCAGCGACAGCGAGCTCGTCGTAAATCCCAAATCTGGAATGGCAGAGTCCCTGCACAGACACTCGGGGAGAGACCAGTTAATCAGTTTAAGGGAGGCTTTACCTCTGTCATCTTGCCGGGGTTGGATTTATGAGCGTTGGGCCTCACATCCCAGACAATGAATTAAGCACCCAGCACTCGTGGTACATCCATTAGAGCCCGGATTAATCCACTCCTGACCCATCCTGCTCCAAGCCTCAGTCAGACTGGATTTTGCTGCCTTTTGATGATCTGCTTTGTGGCAGTTTTGCAGGATGGCAGGCTCTGGACCTGGGCTCTTCTGGAGGAGACTGGGCAGGGATGGAGGCACTGCTGGATCCATTGTGCATGATGCCATAGGGCAGAACCTCCTCATGGGGCAGGGAACCCCAGTCAGGAGTGCTGGACACCACCAGCAGCCTCATGGAGCAGGGAACCCCAGTGAGGAGTGCTGGGTACCACCAGCAGCCTCATGGGGCAGGGAATCCCAGTGAGGAGTGCTGGGTACCACCAGCAGCCTCATGGGGCAGGGAACCCCAGTGAGGAGTGCTGGACACCACCAGCAGCCTCATGGGGCAGGGAA
>JAXCLP010000057.1:1709492-1720066 GCA_035584035.1 Lepidocolaptes lacrymiger
ACCAAAGGGACCCTGTGTGTCACCAAAGGGACTGGGGGTGTCCCTAAAAGGATCTGTGTGTCACCAAAGGGACCCTGTGTGTCACCAAAGTGGTCTGGGGGTGTCCCTAAGAGGATCTGTGTGTCACCAAAGGGACCCTGTGTGTCACCAAAGGGACTGGGGGTGTCCCTAAGGGGTTCTGTGTGTCACCAAAGAGGTCTGTCACCAAAGGGCACCTGTGTCCCCAAGGGCCCTGTGTCCCCGAGGGTCACTGTGTGTGTCCTCAAGGGTACCTGTGCCCACCCCGGGTTTGTGTGTCCCCAGAGGGTCTCTGTGTGTGTCCCCAAAGGGTCTCTGTGTGTGTCCCCAAGGGTCCCTGTGTCCCCAAGGGTGCCCATGTCCCTGAGGGTCCCTGTGCCCACCCTGGGTCTGTGTGTCCCCAAGGGGCCTGTGTGTCCCCAGAGGTCCCTGTGCCACAGGTGTTCCTGTGTCTCTGGCTGTCGCTGCTGTCCCCAGGTGTCCCCCAAAGTCCCCACGCCCCTGAATATCACTGTGTCCCCAGGGTGGGTCCCCGTGTCCCCAGGGATCCCTGTGCCCTCGGATGACTGTGCCCTGCAGTGGTGCCAGTGTCCTCGGGGGTCCTTTTGCCCCCTGGGGGTGCCCCTGTGCCCCCTGGGTGTCCCAGGCCCTGGGTGAGCCTTTAGGGGTGTCCCTGAACCCGCCTGTTCACTTTTTGGGGCACAGGGTGGCTTTTGGGACACCCTGTCCTCCTCAGTGTGCCTTTGGTGACACTTTGGAGCCTTTGTTGTGCCTTTTGGGGTGCCCCGAGCCCCGCTGTGCACCCCAGACTGCCCCTGTTGCCTTTCACCATTCACCAGCCTCAGCTCCCTCTGACTCTTCCCACCCAGGGGAACACCTGGAGCAGGTGAGGGTGATGTGGGGACTCCCAAACACCCCACACTGTGAACCCACTTTTCTCACATCCCAGGCGAGAGGAATGAGACTTTATTTTGGACAGGGAGATAATCTCCAACCCCAATCAGTCCATCCAACTCCAACCCAAACCCTTCCCACGGCAGAGTGACACAAACATCATGACTCCCCAGGGCCATCCCAGTCCTGAGTCTGCAGACAGTTCAGCAATGGATTCCCTCCCTTAGATTTAATTTTCATTCCTATTAATCCCTCCAGGTGTCAAAATAAAAAGACCAAACAGCGTGTCCGGCACCCAGCAGCCCTCCCAGGGACACAGGGGAGGCACCAGGGAAAGGCTCTTCCTCCCACAGGGAGCTCAGTCGGATTTCTCCTTCTCCTTCATGTGCAGGAAGACGATGCTGAACATGAAGAGGCCGACCATCATGGAGAAGGCGCCGGCGTAGTAGGGATAGGCCGAGGGGATGAACCGCTCGTACTGCGTGTGCTGCAGGGGCCGCACCGACACCTGGGGACAGACAGTGTGACAGTCTGGTGGCCTCTCCTCACAGGACAGGGCAGGGGTGGCTCCCACCACACCCACTCACCTGTGTGGAGGAGTAGAGGTGGGTGTAGCCCAGCCGGTTGTAATCCACCTTGAACTGGAACACGCCGTAGACGTCCGGCAGCTTGAACTGCACGCTGTATTTGCCACCTGAGGAGGGGACAGGGGTGACACTGGGGGACACCAGGAGCTGTGCAAGGTAGGGACACCCCCAGAGTGGGGTTGGGGCAGCAACACAGACCTACCACTCCCCTCGAGGGGAACCCTCTGCTCCTCCTGGGGCACTCGATGCTCCTTGTGAGGGGCACCCAACGCTCCTTTGTAGGGGGACCCACCCCTACACTGAGCAACAGGCCCTGAGCCAGAGCTGACCTCTAGATGAACCTTCCAACCTAGTGGTATATTTAGCCATGAATCTGCTTATTAGCCAAAATTCCACTTAATTAGCGTTTGTTACAATGTATCTACAGTTCTGTATTCAGCCACTGGTCAAGGCCCTGGGGGTACAGGGCTGGCCTCATTAGATATGAATGTATCTATCTTTGTTCAACAGTTGGTCCAGATTGGGCCCCTGATTTTCTTCTGAAGTCCTGGCCAGGCTTTGGGTGAAAACCAAGGAGAGAAGAAAACCAGGTATTTCCTGCACTAAATAAGTGATGTCAGTTTTCCCACGAGTGGTTCTCTGACCCTTCCCTCTGACTGGGGCTCCCAGCTGAGGGGTCTGGATGATGGGAACGTATTAATGGGGTAACTAACTGGGGATGTATCTGTCTTAATCACTTAGACACTCCTTGTAGTAAAGATCAGGCGCTTTGCTAAGCTTATCCTTTGGTAATACTTTGCCTCTTTTGTAATTCTTTGCTGTTTTGCACTATAGAAAATTTAAACACTTACTCTTTAAAAGTTGGTGTCTGTGTATTTTGTGCTGACCCTCCTGCCCTGGCAAAACAGGGACCTACTGGTCTTCTTGGGGGGAACCTACAATCCTCTTGAGAGGGATCTACATTCCTCTTGAGGGGGACCCACATTCCTCTTGAGGGGGATCTACATTCCTCTTGAGGGGGACCCACATTCCTCTTGAGGGGGATCTATGTTCCCCCTGAGGGGCACCTACTGCTCCTCTTGAGGAGGGCCTACTGCTCCTCCTGAGGGGCACCCACTGCTCCCCCTGAGGGGCACCCACCGTTCCTCTTGAGGAAGGTTCTCACGAAGGGGTCGATGCGGACGAACTCCAGCTGGATGTCGTCGCCGTTGAAGGGCACCCACTTGCCGTCAGCGAGCTGCTCGATGACGATGCTGTACTCCTGGGACAGATGGAGAGTGAGACCTGGCCCCACTGTTAGCCCAGCACCCCCAGGTGGTGCTCCTGCCCCAGGGCAGTGCCCCCGGGCTGTGCCACGCCAGCAGCCTCACCACGAGGTCGGTGACGGTGTAGGCGTTGGGAGGGGTGAGCTCCCCGACACGGTGGTGGGACACGGCCCCGACGCGCAGCACACCCTCCTCCTTGAACACCCAGCGGGACAGGGCCACGGCCAGCTCGTAGTTACCTGTCTGTGAGTACCTAGGGGGCAAGGGAGGCTTAGATGGCCCAGGAAATGCCCCACGTGCCACAGCAAACCAGAAAAGAGGGGACAGCAACACAGTGTGAGCTGTGGCTGAAGGAGGGAATCACTTCCCAAAACACGTTGTTCCCCGAGTCCAAAGGAACGCATCACCCCCGATTTACTGCAAGCTTTCTGCTCCTCCCCAAAACAGAACATTTGCTGCCTGTTTCCCAGGACTTCTGCCACCAAACCACTCCCCAGACATTCCTATTACACTTACATACAATCAAACACTATGTACTTACAGAACAAGAATCCCAAGCAACCCCAAAAGGGAAAAGGGAAAAAAGAACAAAAATGGGTAAAACCAAATCAAAACATAACAGATATACACACTCAAAAACTCAGGGGATAGCTCAATAAGGGAACTAACACAATAAACTCTCACCAACTCCCCTCAGTAAATCAGTTCCTTCCCCTCCGTGTGGCTCAGGACAACAGTTTCTCAGAGAGGCCTCAGCTCACATAGATAAGAGAGAAGCCAACACACTGAGACTTGCTGTCTTCAAAGCATAAAGGAAGGAAAGAGAAGAAGGAAGAAAAAAGAACCTCCCCTTCTTGTCTTATATACACCTGATTCCGTGAAGGAATGGTGTGGAATCCTTCCCTAGCAGGCCTAGACCAAAGCCAAGCAAACCAAACCCCCATTTCTCAGGCAGGGGGGCCAGGGCACCTCTTGGAGCCAGGAGTGGCTTTCTGCACGGCCGAGTTGAAGAAGGCGTCGCTGAAGAAATCCAGGGAGCCGCTGAAGACGACGCGGGCGTTGTTGCGCGCCTGCAGCCCCGCGATCAGCAGCGTGTTCCGCCCCACGGCGTGAGGGTACTGTGGGACACAGGGGGTCAGACAGTCTGGATATGGACAGGGAAGAGGTTTCTGGGGGGTGGGATGGTCTGGTGTAAGGAGCACAGGGTGCAGCTATGGAGAAACCAAGAGGATCAGAACAAGCAGGAATGGGATTGGGATTTCCACTCTGGCAGGGATGGGACCAGGAGATGGTCGGATCTAGGCTGGACACCCCTCCAAAGTATGGAGGACACGTGTGCCCCACACAGAACACCTTCCCACCTGCAGAAAGCAGAGAGGGAGATTCCCAGAGTGACACTGAGAAGCAGCCAACAGCCTGACCTGACTGAAATCAATCAGATCAAACACTCCAGGACTCTCCCAAAGATCTGAAATCTGGGGGACTTAATTGTGGCAGTACAGGAGAGAAGGTGAGGGAACATACCTGAGTGATGGGCTTGTCTGGGAAGAAGGAGTAAGAGGTGGAAGAGCCAGTGAGGATATCCAGCACCAGCGGGTTGTCAGGATCAGCCACCATCCTTGCAGGGAAAGCCACAGTGAGCAGCACAAAGACCCCCCAGAGCCCCCACACCCAGAGGAATGTGCAGCCACCCGCTCAACCCACAGACCTCCTCATCCTTTGGACAAGGAAGACAACTTCCACATGCCAAGAAACTAAATACTTCCTCAAGATCTACAATCAAACTCCACTAATTTGCTGGGAGCCACTCCTAAGTGAACAACTAAACTTGTTTGAAGAGTTTCCTTCTATTTTTGTCTGCAGTCAAGAGAGATCTGTGAAGCCCACCTTAGGAGTGCCAGTGCTGACCCTCTGCTCAGCTCCCAGGGTTGGATTCCCTGCCAACCCCCTTGCCCCCAGTGCTGCTCACCCAACTCCTCGGAACAGGATGGGGTTCAGGGCTGCCTTCCCCACGATGGTGGGGGCCTTCAGCAGGTTCTCCGTGTCTGCCACGATCAGGGTGTGCTGGGAAACCACAGAGAGCCCTGTCAGCTGCTGTCAGGCTCTCAGGACAGGCAGCAGCTCCTCACTTAAAAGTCAACTTTATTCTCACAGACAGACACAGCTGTTGGGTGAACATTTCAGTTCAATTAAAAAGCAAAAACCCAGCACTTTTAATACAGATCCAATTAATACTGATCCATGAGGAAATATAAACTGCCCTTTGATAAGAACAACAACATCTGCAGTATTTTACTTCCCTGTATTCAGCAACGTTCATGCTTAAACCAGGATGATAAAATTCTTAAATCCTTAAATCTTAATTCAGGATCCTCACATCCACATACTGCTTAAACAGTTTAATTTAAAAATTAGCAGAATATATTTAGCTCAGACTTTAGTACAGGTCTTAAATCTTTAAAGTGCTAGATGACATGAGGGGGAAAAAATTGTCAAAATGTGTGTGTTTCTGTACTGATCTGAAAATGTCTGAATATCTTTATATTGATCTTAAAACCTCGATGTGAAAATTTGGGGCTGAAAATGTCCCTTCCCACATCTGAAGTGTCACACTCAGGGTCTGACACACTTCACCCAGAGGTGAAATGCCCCCAGACACTTCAGAGGGGTCCAGAACCAGTGTGGATCTCAGTGTCACTGCCTGGGACACGGTGACAATCTGAAACTACACTCGGAAGGATCTGAACGGAGTATTTACCAATTCCTTGGGAGGAAAGTGGGGGAGCAGAAAAGGGATGGAGGAAAAAAGGGATGGAGAACAAGGTCAGAGGATCCATCCTAAACCTTTACTCTTCAGTTAAAGCTGCCTCAGAGATGCAGCCTAACCTGTTTACCTGCCCAGGGTCAGAGATGTCATAGTTGTGATGGTCAATCACTGCTGTCCTCTCCTCATCGAACTCGATCCCACACTCACTGCCCAGCTCTCTCAGGGGGTCACCTGCAGGCCCACACCAGATTCCCCATTACACCACACATGAACTCCAAAATAACAACAAATTCAGCTTTAAATTCACATGTTTAATTCTCTGCAAGCAAAACCCCGAGGAGCAACACGACCTTCCCAGCTAAACTCCCCCTGAACATGTCACTCATTGATCACCCATTTCCTTCCAGAACACACCTCGAGGTGCCCAGCTGTGCTGGCTCACTGTTCTTGCTGCAGGAACTCAGTGGCTGCCCTGAACTAATTAACTAATTCCCCCCAGGCACAGCTGCACTTACCAATGTCTGAGCTGGCGGCCACGAGGACGCTGCCACCGCCGTCGATGAACGCAGTGATGGTCTCCACGTTGATGTTCCCCCCAAAATCTGAAGGCACATGGCAAGAATTCATGACTGGTGCTCAGAAATAACCCCCTGGCAGAACTAAACCCCAGCAAACGCCCAAATCACTCCTCCCATGGTGAAAGAACCATGTTCAAAGCCCGGGTGTAGCTGCAGTTCCCTACTGGGTACATCTAAAGCATCAGATTTCACTGAAATCCACAAAATCCCCTTCCAAAAATACCACCAAGCTCCAGAGCACTGGAGTTTTCCCCTCCTGCACTGACCTTCAATGGATGGGGAGAAGATGATGAGGTTGTCGTAGAGGAACTCCCCGTATTTGATCAGGGACAGGCCGGCGTCGTCCGCGGTCCGGAAGGTGAGGTCGAAGCCCCTGTCTGCAGCCAGGGGACAAAGGGGACAACTTTTCCATGGCACCATCCAGATGTTGATTTCCCCAATAAAAAATGGTGTTTTGGGAAAACTGGCTTAGGGGCTCTCTGGGAGCAGCACCAGGGGGTTCCCACATAAACCCAAGGGGGTGGATCCCCCAAAGAGCTCCAATGCTGAGATGTTGTCACACATCTCATGGGAACCAACACTGCAGGGGACCCAAAACACAGGGAAAACTGAGGAAACAACCCCACTCTCCTCCCCAGTTCTGACCAGGGGACCCAAAACACAGGGAAAACTGAGGAAACAACCCCACTCTCCTCCCCAGTTCTGACCAGGGGACCCCAAACACGCCCCTCTCCAACCAGGGAACCCCCAGTTCCTCCCTGAGCCCAACACAGGGTCCCCAGTCTCCTCCCTCTGCCTGAACAGGGCACTCCAAACACCCCCTCTCACCCCACTGAACCCCAATCTCCTCCCTCAGGCCTGTGTTGGGGCCCCATCACTTCCCTCATCCTCACCAGGGGACCCCAATCTTCTTCGTTCTGAGCAGGGAAACCCAAACAACCCTCTCTGCTCTCAGGGGTCTTTAACATCCTCCCTCAGCCAGGCACAGGGGCCTCAACCTCCTCCTACAGCCTGGCACAGGGGACCTCAGTCTCCCTCCCCATTCTGACCAGGGGACCCAAACACCCCCTCTCCAATCAAAGGACCCCAAATTCCTCCTCTGCCTGACCAGGGGACCCCAGTCTCCTTCCTCAGACCAACACAGGACCCCCAGTCACCTCCCTCAGCCCAGTCAGTGGCCCCTAAACACTCCCCTCTCCTCATGGGACCACCAGTCACCTCCCTCAGCCCAGTCAGTGGACCCTAAACACTCCCCTCTCCTCATGGGACCACCAGTCACCTCCCTTAGCCCAGTCAGTGGCCCCTAAACACTCCCCTCTCCTCCACGGGACCCCCAACTCCTCCCTCATTCTGACCAGGGGACCCCAAACATCCCCTTTCCTCCTGGGAACCCCAATGTCCTCCCTCTGCCTGGTGCAGGATCCCAAATCTCCCCTAGCCTGACCTGGGGTCCCTGACCCCACGGGACCCCCAATTCCTCCCTCACACCAGGGGAGCCCAAACACCCCCCTTTCCACCAAAGGACCCCTGTCTCCTCCCTCAGCCTGGCCAGAGGACCCCCATTTCCTTCCCCATTCTGACCAAGGGATCCCAAACACTCCCTTTTCCTTCAGATCCCCCCACCCTCCTCCTCTATTCCAACCAGGGGACCCCAAACACTCCCTTCTCCCTCAGGTCACCCCAATCTTCTCTCCCATCCCGACCAGGGGACCTCAAACACCCCTTTTTCCCTTAGAAAACCACAATCTCCTCCCTGACAGTGGCCAGGAAAATCCAAACACCCTTTTTCCCTCAGGTAACTCCAATTTAATTCCTCACTGCAACCAGGGCACCCCAAACACCCCCTTTTCCCTCAGGTAATCCCAAACACCGCCTTTCCCCTCAGACAACCCCAATTTCACCCCTCACAGTGACCACGCCACCCCAAACACCCCTTTTCCTCTCATTCAACCCCAACCTCCTCCCTCATCCCAACCCGTGGTCCTGTCCCCCCTTTCCCCCCGTACCCGCGAGGCTGCGGAAGAACATGGAGTGTGTGTCGCGGAGGTTCCCGTTCTCCAGCAGCACCAGCGTGCGGGGAGCCCCCTCAGCGGCCGCCGCCAGCCCCGCCAGGAGCACCCACACCCACAGCGCGCCCGCCGCCATCTTGGGCCCTGGCACGGTGTGCGGGCAGGGAGGGAGGGGCTCCCTCAGGGGCGGGCAGCCCGCAGCCAATCAGCTCCGGCGACGCGCGCCCCGTAGCCAATCAGCGCCGGCCCCGCGCGCCCCGCAGCCAATCGGCGGCCGACAGCTACGTGCGAAGGTGTCGCGACAAGGCGCTGTCGCGACGCGGGGAGGCCTGTGGGGGTAGAGCGTTCCCTCACAGCAGTCCTCTTCACCTGGTAAGGTACCATCCTCTTACCTACAGCACAATCCCCCTTACCTGTGGTACCATCCTCTCACCTGAGCCACCATCCCCTTACCTGCAGTACCATTCCCTTACCCACAGCACAATCCCCTTTACCTGTGGTACCATCCTCTCACCTGAGGCACCATCCCCTTACCCACAGCAGCACTCTTTCACCTGAGGCACCATCCTCTCACCTGTGGCACAATGACCTTACCTGTGATACCATCTGCTCACCTGTGGCACCATCCCCCTTATCTGAGGCACCGTCCTCTCACCTGTGATGCCCTCCCCTTACCCACAGCACTATCCTCTTACTTACAGCATCATCCCCTTACTTGCAGCACCATCCTCTCACCTGTGATATCCTCCCTTTACACACAGCACCATTCTCTTACCCATATCACAATCCCCCTTACCTCTGACACCATCCCCTCCCCTGTGATACCATCCTCCCACCTGTGATACCATCCCCTCACCTGTGGCACCATCCTCCCACCTGTGATACCATCCCCTCACCTGTGGCACCATCCTCCCACCTGTGATACCATCCTCCCACCTGTAATACCATCCTCTCCCCTATGATACCATCCTCCCACCTGTGATACCATCCTCCCACCTATGATACCATCCCCTCCCCTGTGATACCATCCTCTCACCTGTGGTGCCATCCCCTCACCTGTGGCACCATCCTCCCACCTGTGATACCATCCTCCCACCTGTGATACCATCCCCTCACCTGTGATACCATCCTCTCCCCTGTGATACCATCCCCTCACCTATGATACCATCCTCCCACCTGTGGCCCCCTCCCCTTACCCCCAGCACCCTCCCCTTACCTGTGGGCAGGTGTGTTTTTGACTGACAGGCTCTGGAATTTTCCAGCACCGGTTTCCTCCTCCCACGTGGATTTCCCTGACCCTCCCCAGGCTGCTGGAGCTGCACCTGCCCCAGGAGGTGCTGGCAGAGCTCCAGGTGTCACTGCTCAGGTGATCCACCTTCCCCAGCTCCAACTCCAACTGCAGGTCTCGGATCTCCAGAGCTGGGACTCAAAACAAGTCACTGGGATTATAGGGGAGAGACCCAGAGTTACTGGGAGCACAGGAATTTGGCAGGCAGAGGGACGGAAAGACACACAGGAAGCCTTCAATATTTGGAAAGATTTCTGAGTTAAAAATTAGATGAGATTTCTGTGGAAAGATTATTCTATGTCTATTTTAATGAGTTTTCTCATGTTTCTCCACAGTGCCAAGTTTTGAACAGACCTGAAGTTACTCTTCCTAATGTTGTTGATGTCCAGTGATAACAAACTCTTGGGAGTTCCTCATTTCATTTAAAATATTTCATTCATGCAATATTTCTTTGATAACCTAAATACCCAAACACAAATCCTTCACATGCAGATTTGGGACTGTACACACAAATGTACAGTCTTTCTTTGAAGCTTTGAGGTTCTGCCCCAAAAAAAAACCAACAGAGCAAACCCGGTTTTCAGATGTTTTGGAAATGAAGATTTTAAATGCAAACTGTAAGAGCTTTGCTTTTATATTTTGTTCCTTCCCCTCTGGCAGGAGCTGCACCAGATCCGTAGGTGAGTAGAGGGAGTTACATCCCTCCCATCCCAACACATCCCACTCCAGCCACCTGCTGCAAGCCCAGCCTTTTAAACACATGAGGTTGGCGTTTCAAGAGCTTTAATTTCCCACCCTGAGGGTTTTTACATTTGGGATTTTCATAAAAACTCACACAAACAATGTGGTGTGAGAAATATATGACAGAGGCAGAGTCATTCTCTAAACCTACTGCCCTAAACACCTCAGCTGCTGGCTGGGAAGGGCCCTGGGGGTGCTGAACATGAGCCAGGGGTGCCCAGGTGGGCAAGAGGCCAAAGGCACCTGGCTGGGCACAGCACCAGTCTGGCCAGTGGGACCAGGGCAGGGCCTGTCCCTGTGCTGGGCAGGGCTGGGGCACCTCCAGTGCTGGGGGCACCGCTGGGACCCTCGGGATAACCAGGACAGGGAAGGGAAGGGAAGGGAGCTGGGAAGGGGCTGGAGCAGCAGGAGGGGCTGAGGGAGCTGG
>JAXCLP010000057.1:1743492-1766784 GCA_035584035.1 Lepidocolaptes lacrymiger
TTCTAAAACCCCTTTGTTTAGATCAGGGTATAAACTTATTGCTCTCAAAAACCACAGCACAGTTCCTCACTCCTGTGCCTACAATACAGGCAAATAAACCAGAATTCAGCAGAAATTCAGAGTGGTTTGTTGATTCCCTCTGCAGTCCCAGGTGTGGATCATCTCCTGCTCAAAAGGGAATCAAAAGGCAGGAGGATAAACTTCTCCCAACTTCAAAGCACTGAGAGTTTCCATGGGCAAACTCTCCAGCCCCAGCTTGTGAGAGCATCTCACTGCACCTGCTCAGCCCTTTTGTGTCCACAGAGGGATCAAAAGTCATTTTCTGCACTGGGTGTGAAATATCAACCAAAACCAGGCCTGAATTCAGTCCCTCAAAAAGGTGAAACAAAAAACTAGAAGGTTTTGCAACAACAATGCAGGAAAATTCATTCTTCCCCCTCCCCAAATAAAACTGATTTATTTAATGGAAAAATCAAGTGACACAAAAGATTACCTGGACACCCTATTTCAAAAGGCAACTTGAAACAGGAAGCACAGTTACAATTACAAGCATCAGTCTTATTAATAATAATAATAAAAATGAAGGTAATAAGTGTATTTTGCATTTACACAAACATCAAGCAAACAAATACTGTGTTTGGAAAGCCAGAAGAGGCCACCAGCTAAAGATGCAGTTTGCAAGGTGCTTTTGGGTAACTCTCAGGAACACTTGAAAATCACATCAGCAATGAAATAACCCTTCACAGAAGCACTGAGAGTTCCTCCCCACACCCTTTTCCCACAGGTCTTTTGAACTGCAGGTTCCCAGGCTCCCAAACTACCATGAACTAGTCATTCCAAAGCTGGTAATCCAGCAAGGAGCTGACAAGCAACAAAATCCCCCAAATTTCTGATTTTCCAGATGAGCAGGAGTGTGTCCAGTCTCCCAGCTCAGGGAGTGGACAAGTGAAAGACTCAAAGGTACAGGGAGCTTTATAAAAATCTATAAAAATTCTCTCCTGAGTTATCAGCACATTGTTAGGGAGGAAAGAAAGGGAGGCCTCAGGATAAAATTTCAGAAGTGTGGAGTAGAAGAATTTCAGAATTTCAGAAGTCTCATGTAAGAGACACAAGAATATTAAAAAAAAATAATCAATTTGAGGTATAGTTAGGCTGAGCCCTTGAATTTCTGCTGGCCAGAAGCATTTCCAGTTTATCTCAGCCTTCAGTCACCTCTGAGGGAAAACATTTCAGGATAAATTAGGCAGGGAATGTGCCAATCCAAGTCCCAGGCTGGTGGAAACACCAAGTCCCAGGGACTCAGGGTAGGGTGAGCAGGCTGGAAACAAACAGGCAATGGAAAAATGAGGCAGCACGTCCCATCCTGGGCTGGGGGTGTCCCCTTACTGTCACATGACAAAGGGGTGATTGATGTACTGAGATGTGACTGGGATAAAGTACATGACACCTGTCCAGAAATGAGGTCAAAAAGGGGTAAAAAAAGTTCTTCTGGACCTGCAGATTTGAAGGCAGGGTGTCAAGGGACACAAAACCAACAAGCTTACAGGTGATGCAAGCAAGAATGACTGTTTATTACCAGAAAGGCTTAAAATACCAAGTAAAATTGGATTTAAAACACAGGCTGTTTATTACTGTGCAATTATTTACTACTCTGTAAAGCTGAAGAGCATTAAAATGTCTCCAAAATGCAGGAAAAAAAGCACAGGAAACGTTAACACTTTTGCAAATCCAAATCACACATGCCAAAAAGCATCACTTTCTAAATTGCAATCTGGCCAATTGTTTCAAGGCTTTTGGCCCCCTGAAATCACCAAAGCTCATCCCTAAAAGCCCAGCTTAGGCAGCAGATACTTTCCCAAAGCCACAGTATCCTCCAGCACCACCTTGGCTACAGATGTGCTTTACAAACTGTATCTGCTGGAGTTCTCAGTTCATGCTGTCACCAGCTGCTTCCCCGAGGTGTTCCAGCCCTGCCTGCTCTGCCCGTGGCTTTTCCAGCTCATGGAACTCCCTGTGCACTTGGGGAGGTCAGCCCAGGAGGGTTTAGTCATTTAACCCAGCCTGGAATTGTGCAGGGGAATGAAACACGTTGCTGAGCACAGAATGGGAGTGCCATCCCCATCATTTCTGTGCCATTCACCACGGTTCATCCCATCCCTCTGCCACTGATTCCCTGGGATCTATCCCAGCCGCTCAGGCTCTGCAGCTGATCCAGCTCCCAGGGATCTGTTCTGGCTACCTGAGCCACACACTCTGCAGAAACCAGCTTGTTCCAATTAACCAGGAGCAGTGGGCCAGGACACAGATCCAGGAGTTCCCAGGCAACACATTCCATGGGCTGACTCTGTTCCAGTGTCCATTCCCATCCACTTCTTCCCTTTATGGGGGGAACAACAAACCCCACACACATCAGGGTTCAGGGGAGCACAGAGAAAATCCTTCATGCTTTGTGTATCCAAACACAGGAATCCCTACACTCACAGACCCAAAGGAGAGTTTTTCTAAGCATAAAGATCTATTTTCACTTGAAAATACTCTCATTCAGAGTTGAATCTGGACCTCTGACTCTAAACTCAACGAATGCAACCTGACTCACACCTTGCCTGTCCCAATTTTTACAGAGCACAGCAAAAACTAAGCCCTGCCCTTCTGTGCACGCAGGTGCTGCTTTCACTGCAAAAAATAAAATAAAAAACCCAAAAAAGGCACACCACTGGAGTGAGAGTGATGCTCCCACGCAGGGCTGAGCTCAGCACCTTGTCTCTGACTGGATTTAACACCAGCAACCCCAGGCCAGCCCAGTCTGCACAGATGTTTATTAAATCACAAGTAACAATTCCTGCCTCAGCTCCACTGCTCCCCACCCCAATATAAAACCACTCCAGGTTTCAGGGTCCTTCTCCATCAGTCTCTGACCCACACAGGAGGCAGTAACAGCAGATCATCTATCTCTGTGGCCTGGATTGCCTTCCATTCCTCATCCAGGAGTTTCTCCTCACATCCCCACACACAGTCACAGCCAGTGTACAACTGGAATTACAGCACCATCACACCCAGACTCCCAAAAACTTCAGCCAAGGCATTAATGTGAAGCAGAGTTTCTGCTTGCATGGCTGCCTCAAAACAGTCTCTGCACTGATGCTTAGCATTGTGACAGTGACAATCTTTGTGGGACAACAGTTTTGAGCAGTTTTTGGCTGTTTTTCCCGGATTCTCCACACACTGCCACGAGCAGCTGAGGGATGAAATCACTCCCATTAGAGTCCACAGGGTTCAGCTCCAAGTTCAAAACAAGTTTAGGTCACAAACTTTAAGCTACTCCACCACAAAAATCCCCTGCTGAAAGTTTCATAGCCTTGGATAAAATACCTTAGTTCAGGATCCAGCTTTTGACAAACTCCTGGCACTTGAATGAAAATGCAGGCTGCAAATGTTGCATTCCAGGGCTTGAACATTTTACAGGCCATCTCCTCTTTGCTTAGATGGATTAAACATAAAACCACTGTATAAACCCTCCTCCCAAACTATTACTCAGCCACCACTTATTATCCTACAGACAAAACTATACATGATAAAAGTCATTATTTCCTGCAGTCTGTATAAAATCTGCCCACACCTCACATTAGAGTCCCTTAATGTAAAATTTTTACTCCCTCTCACAGAAATTAAAACCCTCAGAGGACCCCGGGGTCACCTGTAACAAAGCACTGCCAAAAGATTTACACATCACTTTCTGCTGGAAGGGAAAACATGAGAGGAAAAGACATTCTGGACAAAAAAACTTAACGAGCTTCTACTTGAGGAATGTGCATGATGTATTAAGGAGATAATTCATTAGGAGGCACACACAGGTAAAGGGGAGAAAGCTGCAAAAGTCCCTTTCTTCGAGGTATTTACGCCCAAAAAGAAATCATGTGCATTTTTCACCCCCTACTCACTCCTGATTTCCAAGGATCTCCCACTCTGTGCACCAATTCTTGATCCTCAGTTCTTGAACTGAACTCACCTCCCTCTCCTCTCACTCCCCTCGTGGAGTAGTGACAACTTTTATAAACACGAGCACTTCCGATGCTTTCCCTCCTCAATGGGAGCCGCTTGCCAAAGACTGCTGGCCAACTCTTTCTTGAAGATGCTAAAAATACTATTTATGGTCAAACCAAACAAAAGTCACGTGCTGGGACATCGGAGTGCAACAATTACTCAACAGTTAGATAACAACCGGGAAGTGACACACTTGTTAACCCAGCGATAATTCAGCAACGCTCCTGGAAAGTGAGAAATACCTGAGCACCTGTGAAATACCGCACGGAGAAACAAACTACCCCAACTATCAGCTTTTGCTATCCCGTACAAAAGAGCAAACACACCCACAACCGCACATTAGCCAACTTTTCCTCTCCTGCAGCGCGGGCCGAACAGTTCCTCAGAGGTTTGAATGGGAAAAGTTAAAATCTGGGTGGGAAGGATTTGTTCAGAGCAGTGACCCTGGCCGGGAACTGCCCTCAGGTGGGGCAGGGAAGCTGTGGGGCTACACCACTTTACACCAGCTCAGATTGTGGCAGCTGCTCCTTCTCTTCTCAAACCTTCGCGATGCTTTATGCAAAAATAAGAATTATAAAAATATAAAAATAAAACCCCCCTCCCGGCCCAGAGAGGCAACGAGCATAATGACACAGGGATGATGTAGTCCCCTATATCAGGGACAGCGCTGGCCGTGCAGGGCCGGAGCACCGAGGGCAGGAGGGATAACCATCCTTCACCCAGGCCAGCTGTGCTGAGGGTGCCCCGGCAGCGCTGGGAGCCAGCGGGGCAGGTCTGGACCCCTGTCCGTAACCTCGGACCTGCCTGGGCAGCGGTCACAGAGCCCGGCCCGGCCGCTCCGCCGCCGAGGGAGGCACTTTGTGCGGGGACAACAGCGGCAGCACCGCCGGGTCGGAGTTCACGAACAGCGATTCCTTCCCTGGGCCCGGTCCCACCAGTCCCTCCACCGCTGACCCTCCCGGGGCCCGGCCCCCTCGGCCCCTCCGCCGCTGACCTTCCCTGGCCCGGCCCTGTCAGACCCTCCGCCGCTGACCCTTCCCGGGGCCCGCCGGTCCCTCCACCGCTGACCCTCCCTGGCCAGGCCCCTCGGCCCCTCCGCCGCTGACCCTCCCGGGGCCCGGACCCGCTGGACCCTCCGCCGCTGATCCTCCCGGGGCCCGGTCCTATCAGTCCCTCCGCCACTGACCCTGCCGGGCCCGGTCCCGCAGGCCCCTCCGCCGCTGACCTCCCCGGGGCCTGGCCCTGTCAGTCCCTCCGCCGCTGACCCTCCCGGGGCCCGCCGGGCCGGCCCTCAGGCCGCTTGAGCCCGCAGCTCCTTTGTGAGGCCCTGCCCGCGCTGCGTGTCGCGACAGCCCGTCCCGACAGCCCTCCGCGACACCCCCGCTCCCTCAGGCCCGCCCTCAGGGGCGCTCTGTGTGTGTGTGGTGTGGGGGCCGCGCTGAGGGGGGGGCCGCGCTGAGGGGAGGGCCGCGGCCCCTCCGGCGGTGCCGCCGTGCCGCCCCCGCTGCTCAGCCCCTCCTGGCGCAGCCCCCGCGGGCTACCCGCGCTGCCCCGCCCTGAGCAGGGCCGGGCCGGGTCGGGGCCGGCACTCACCGGGCCCGGCGGACACAAAAGCGGCGGCGCCTCCAATGGCGGCGGCGGCGGGACCGGGCGGAGGGGGGGGGAGGGCTGGGGGGGCGGGGGCGGAGCCTCAACGGCGGGGGCGTGGCCTCGGCGCCCGCCGAGGGGGCGTGGCCTGAGGCGGCCAATGGGAGGCCGCGGGCATTTTTCGAACGGCTGTTCCGGCCCCCCCCTCCGTTAGTGCCCCCCCCGCCGCATCCACGTCGCGCGGGAGGGGCGGGGCCGCGCAGCGCGCGTGCGCGGGGGCGAGGGAGGGCTGCGCGCGCGGCTCCCGCCGCCGGTGACGGCGCTAGGGGTTTCCCGCCCACTGAGGGGGCTGAGGGCGCTGAGGGGGCGGGAGGGGCATGGCCGGGGATGGCCGGGGGAGCGCCTCGGAGCTGCCATCTCAGAGATGGTAGACCCCACACTTCAGAGCTGAGTGACCCGAGACCTCAGATCTGTCTGACCTGGCACCTCAGATCTGCCTGACCCGACAGCCCGGCCCGGCCGAGCTGGGGCCGCCCCACAGAGCCCTCAGCCTGAGCTCCGTCTGATCCTCAGACAGCCCCACCGAGCCCTCAACCTCAACCTTGCCTGACCTTCAACCCCGCCGGACCCGCACCCTGCCAAGCCTTCAACCTCAGTCCAGTCTGACCTTCACCTCAGTCCAGTCTGATTCTCACCTCAGTCCAGCATGACCCTCAACCTCATTCCAGTCTGACTCTCACCTCAGTCCAGTCTGACCCTCACCTCAGTCCAGTCTGACCCTCACCTCAGTCCAGCATGACCCACTCTTCAGACCTGCTGACCCTCTCCTGTCCATAATTAGAGTTTTAAGGTCACTTAGAGAACAGCATGGCCTGAGGAGGTGAAAAATACACTACCACCTCACCTTAGCTCTGCTGAGCAGAGACAGACCCACTGAGCCCTCAGCTTCAGCCTTGGAGACCCTCAACCTCAGCCCTGCCAGACCCTCAACCTCAGCCTTACCTGACCCTCAACCTCAGCCCCACCTCACCCTCACCTCAGCCCTGCCACCTCCTCAGCCCTGCCACAACCCTGTGGACGCCTTCCTGTGTCACCTGCACCAGGTGAGCCTGCCTTGGCAGTGGGGTTGGACTGGGTGGTCTCCACAGGTCCCTTCAACTCCAGCTGACTCCGTGTGTACCCGTGAATTCCCCTTCAAAGCACTCCAGGCTGGATCTCAGCTCTGGTCTTTTGCTTTATCCTCCTCCCACCTCCTGTGGTGCCTTCCCGTGGCCTCAGCCTTTCATCCCATTGCTAATTATCTGTGTAATTACTGCCTGCCGTGGTCACACCAGTCCCAGCGCCGAGGTCTGGCTGAGAGCTGGGAATTCGCTGTCACAGCACGCTCACAAGTTCTCACATGACGGAGGGATCCCTTTTCTGATGATCCTTTGCTCTGTTTCAGGCAGCTTTTCCCTGCACCTCAGCAGCCCAGAGGGAGGATTGTCACAGCAAGGCAGAGCTGAGGTGTGACCCACCCTGCTGTTTCCACCATCAGGGCTGTTTCAGGGCAGTGCAGAGTACACTGAGGTAATGAACAGAAGTTCTTTCTGTGCTTTTGCTCCAGGTTTATTTTTTAAGCTAGACCCATGGGTGTTCTATCTCTTCCCCCAAATCCTTCTCACTAACCTTGACTTTAATGCACAACTCTTCCTTTGCCTTCCCTAATGATGATGATTTGCTCTTCTGCCATAAGCATGCTTGCAATCATGGAATCACCAAGGTTGGAAAAGACCTCCAAGACCATCAATTCCAACCACTCACCCAGCACTGCCCAGTCCATCATCAAACGTGCCATATTGACATGCCTTTGAGCACTTCCAGGGGTGGGGGCTCCACCTCCTCCCTGGGCAGACCCTTCCAATGCCTGACCACCCATTCCATGAAGGAATTTTTCCCAGTATCCAGCCTAAACCTCTCCTGGCACAACATGAAGCCATTTCCTTTTGTCCTGTCCCTGTTACCTGTGAGATGAGACCAATCCCACCTGGCTCCTAATACACCACAGCACTTTTCATCTGCAGTCTCTTACCCAAAGTTTCTCATCTTTGTTTCCTGCACATAATCTCTCCTCATCTGCTCCCACCCTCCCTCTCCATCTGTGCTTTTCCCATTTGAAGACCACACAGGCCCCCACACCTACATTTGGGCACTTTTATCCCTCCTGTGATGGGAAGCCCCTCTGTGAGCACACTCAGAAACATTTACACCATTCAAAGCACTGCAGAGGTGTCTTATTTCTGCAATAACACCTTGGCTGTATCTTGTCTAAGCTTTTTCCAACTTATTCCCCCTCAGGTGACTGATCTAAGTTTACTGTGCCCAGAATGTCACCTTCTAGAGCACTGTGAGCAAGGCCTGGCCCTGCTCAGCCTCTTCTCCATTCCACATTGTCACTGTGATGACACTTTGTCTCCTGAGCTGAACAGCTCTGGGAGCATCTGAACCAGATGGCTCAACTTTGCTGAACGTTCCTGTCTTGCCTGAGTGTGAAACAAGGCCTGTGCAACTGCAGAAAAATGTGTTCTTTGGCCTTTTTTCCCCCTGCAGTGCCTCTCTGGCAGGAGGGGAAGGTGGAGCAGAGGGGAGGGAGAGGGAATGTGCTCCTTTACTGCCAGCTTTTAAGATACCAGGAAATGAAAGATGAAATCATCCCAGCAGCCCTTCCCTTGTTCACTGCAGGGCTTGTGTAAACCCCCAGCACCTGTGCTGGCTGAGCCACAGAGCTCCAAGCAGAGCAGCAGGAAAGCTTTTGCTCTCTCCTCTGTTTTCATCTCAAAATCCACCCCAGAGGGGAGCAAGAGGCCCTGCACACTCCTTACAGCCACACTGTGGGATCACAAACCTCTGCTCCCTCTCCTCTGCCCCACTTCTTGGGCAGGTTTGTGCCATTTGTGCCCCCCTCCCTGTTCCTTCCAGACATAACTTTTAATCTTATTTTTTATCATCTTCCAAATAATTTCTTCTCCTTACTTTTCCCAGTGTCACCTACACTGGCTCCCAGCTGATGTCCCTTGTTGCCCCTCTCACACCCACCCTTAAGACTAACCCCATTAGGTTCATCTTTTCAAACATTTCCCATTTTTCAAGGGAAATCCCATTCTTTTGCACACTTTCAAACCCACAGACTCATTTTTATATCAATTCCCATCAAGTAAATAAAGATACACTTAAAACACTCCAAAGTTTGCTCTGTTCTGGAGCAGATGTAAAATAGAACCACCACTGCACCAGCAGGAATTTTGAGCAGCCTTCATAGGCTGTTGCTTTTCTAGACACCCTAATTCAAAGCAGGTCCTTGGTGCTGACGAGGTGGGTGGTGTTGTCATGGGGAGAGCAGGAACCTGGGACTCTTTTCCTACACCACTTTTGGCCTTCCAGCAATGATTTATTTTACCCAAAGCAGGCATGTGAAGCAACAACTCCACTATCAAGGGGAAACTGAAGACCACCAACTCAACAGGGCTCCTCTCCCAGAGCCAGAGTCCCCCCAGCTGCACATCTGGCAGTGAGAATTCCCTTCCCTCTGAGCCAAACCCAGTCTCAGATTGCAGCTGGTGAGCAGGGGCCGTTCCCCTCACCTGGGCAGGTGCTAACCTGCTGTCAGACCTCCTGGTTGGGATGATTCTGCAGCCATAAAAGTTCCCTTTTGGCTGCCACACTTTGGTCTGCACCATACCAGAGCAGTGCCATGCCAGGGAGCCTTTGAAGACTCAAGCCCTCAGGGCTGAGCAGAAATTAGCAGCATTTTTGGAGATGACTCTTGCTGGAATTGTATGGTCAGCCCTAGAGCTGCCTCACTTGTTGCTCGGGCAAGTCTTGTCGTTGGCTTTTCTCTGAGATGGTCCATGTGCAGCTCAGGCTCCTGCTCACAACATCCACCTGGGGGAGGCCTGGAGAGTCAGCCGTGTTCCTCTGGAGGTGGTGACACACTCAGCTCCCGTTTTGTGGAGATGGAATTGCTGTTTCTGCCCCCAGTGTGTGAGAACAGCAGGGCAGGGTGTGAGGTGGGAGGGCAGAGCTGTGTGCTGTGTGTGTCTCTGAATTCCCCCAGCAGTGGGGCCACATCCCACTGGAGCTCTGGGGGCTGAGTGACCACTCCGTCCACAAACCAGTGCTTTTGGTGGAGCTCACTGTGCCCCTGCACTCCCACACGAGTGGGAAGTGGCCTGGACTGATGGAATTTTCACTTGATGCCATCTGTAACAGCACAGAGCACTTGCACCAGGTGTTGTTCCAGACCAGCTCACTCTGCAACACTGAAATGACCCATTTCCCTTCACGGGTGAGACCTGAAGACACCAGCTGCATTCAGTGAGATGATCTTTGCAGCCCCTTCCAGCTGTTCTCCACAATGCTGTGAAACCACTTCTAACAGAGCTCTGCTCCACACCTACTAATGCTCTGTACCCCTTACAGGAGCTTAGTGACACTCTGCTTTGTGACAGCATCTGCCATTGACCCTTGCAGGGGCTGCAATGGGACAGCCAAGAGCTTCACCCTTCTCTCCACTCCCTCAGGAACACAAAGATTTCCCAACCAACAGCATCAATTGCCTTCCCCTCTCCCCGTTCCCATTTGCAACCACAGCACAACCATCCCTGCAGCTGGGCCAGCAACTTGGACAAATTCCCCTTTGGAAAGGGCTGAATGGAGCGGGAGCTGGTTTTATTTCTGCTGCTGTTTCAGCACAGTTTGGCAGCTGGAAGAGAAGCTGGTGCTGCATGACAAAGCTTTCCACAGTCAGCATCCCTACAGCAGCATTCAAGGAAGAGGAGTTTATTCACAGGAGTTATTTAAGCAAACCACAGCTCCAAGATGGTTACCAAAGGTGGCAAGCAGAGCCCTGTGGAAAATAGGAGGGGAGACAACTAAGTTTCCTTGGATATTGGGATTTAGTCACCCTGCTGAAAGCCGAGTGGGTTAATCAATCTCTTGCTGTGGTTCCTCTGCCCATCACTGGTTCTCCTGCAGCAGCTCCTGTGGGTTCTCTGTGCACAGCCAGCCAAGCAGGATCCTCTGGTGAAGCCTCCTGGTCTCCAGACGCCATCCCATGGTTCCTGCAGCCTGACGTGTCCCCCAGGCTCCATCCCATGGTTCCTGCAGCCTGACGTGTCCCCCAGGCTCCATCCCACGGTTCCTGCAGCCTGCACATGTCTCCAAGGCTCCATCCCACGGTTCCTGCAGCCTGATGTGTCCCCCAGGCACTCAGGGCTGCTGGAGTTCCCCTCATCGTGCGGGGTCTTGTGCAAACTCAGGGTTGGCACCTCATGAAAAGCCAGTGGTGTGTGAAGAGCTCCCACTCCTGCTGACACTGCTTGGCTGCAGGTGCTGTTCAGCTGGCCCAGGACCAGGGAGCAGCTTCCAGGCCAACCCCTTGCAAAGGGTGGGAAGGCTGAACTCTCCCTCCCTGTCAGCCCCACCGGGAAAGGTGGGAGCTCGGGGCACGTGCAGCTCTGACACCTCCCAGTGGCTTCACCCCCAAACACAGCCCGGCATTCCCAACCAGCTCCAGCCTGGCAGCACCTCACCACCCTCATGGATGGACCACCAGCTCTCCTCCACGTGGTGCAGTGTCTCAGGACCAGAGGGGCTCAAAAACATTCAGGGGGGGTCTGATTTTGAGCTCCCTGCCCCCAAAATTAAACTCTCTGGCATTTGTGAAACAAGCCAAGTGTGCCAGCCAGGCTAACAGCTGCTCTGCTCTGCTTCTGACACAGCAACCAGCATCAAGTCCCTCTGCACAAAAAACTCCTGCTGGAATGAAACACAGCAGGAACAATCCCAGCCACCCTTTGGCAACCAGATGCCAACATCTGCCATTGGCTTTTAGTGTTTCCAGGATGCTCAGCGAGTTAAGGAGACTTTGAGAGGCCCTGTTTATCCTCTGTCAGCAAAAGCAGTCTAGGGGGCTGGAACCAAAAGCTCTGTGGGTCACAGCAATGACTGGTGTTAAGTTACTACAGGCTTAAACCTGCCCTGTGCACACTAAAAACCATCTCTGCAGAGGAACTCCTGAGCCTCTCCTGCCACAGGGACTCTTTGGTCACCAGCTCCTGCTCCTGATCCCGGGCTAGAAAACATCCCAGGAGCTGGACACAATTATAGACAGGTCCCCTCTAACTCAGCATATTCTAGGACTCTGTGACAACACCTTTCCATGCACCAAGGCCTGCCCCTGACCTGAGGCTCTTCAAGAAACTGAGGTAAAACCTGAACATGTTGGCACAGGCAGACTGAGCGGCGTGTCTGGTATTGGTGTGTTTCCTCCCTCCTCCAGAGATGGCTGATCCTCTTCTCTAAACACTTTCCTAGAAAGAAACCAGCCTTAGGCAGACACCTGGAAATGTGCTGTGTGGCTGCTTCACGTCTGGGGACATTGTCAGCAACAAACAGGGATGAAAGTGCTGTGCCTGCTGCTCCTCTGACAGTGCCCCAGCCCTGGCACGAGGGCTCCCAGCACTGGAAATGGTCCTAAAGCTGCTCTGCCCTGACGAGCTGCATTAACTCCCTGCCATGTCCAGGAGCCTGAACACAAGATGTGTTTAAACAAAATCAAGACCAGGATTAAAAACCCCAGCACAGCCCAAACCTGTAATATTCTTGGTGGAAATCTGCCCTCCCTGCTGAGGCTTTGGGTTGGTGTGACCACAGCTCACCCCTCCTCACTTACACCAAATGAGGCTCCCTCCAATCACATTCCCACAGCAACCTTCTTTAATCAACAATTCCCTTTTCTAGTTCATACACCTTACAGGTTTTTTTTTTGTATTTTAATGCCCTTTAGAGGGAACACGTTACAAAGATCTTCCAGGACCAGGAGCTGCCTCCTGAGGAGCCCCAAGGGCCTGTGCTGAGCTGGAAGTCAACTGGAAAACCCCCCCATTTTGGTACAGGTGCACATAAGGACAAGGTCTGTGGCAAAGAGCACGAGGGGAGCAGAGGAAGAGTCAGGAGTTTGCCCCTTGCAGTGACACCTGTGAGAAGCTGCAGCTCAGGGTGACACACTCAGAGCTGCAGATCTTGAGGTTTTGTGCATGAACTTCATGAGGACCCAAAACTTGCCATGTTGCCAACCCACCTTTAGGTAATTCTGAAAAAAACTCCACCTGCCAAGTCCCCTCCTGGCCTTTGCAGTGCACCAACAGGGAACTTCTCACCCCTGGAACCTCTGCCATTAAAGGCTCCAACAAGGAGGGGAGAGACTTTCTCACCTCTCCTCTTCCCACTTGCTCACCATTCCCATTCCCTCCATCCACTGGTTTTCCACCTCTTTCAGCCAGAAGGTTCAAGCTGCCCAGGCAGATTTCCCTGCCCTGACACACGGATTTGTGGGGCTGTTAAAGGCTCTCAGCAAGTTCTTCCTTTCCAATCCAAGCCAATCAATAGATAAACCACAGTCCTTGCACAATCTGCTGTCACAGCTCTGCCCATCCTGACAGGAATTCCATCAGGAGTCCACACCAACTCTGCAAATCCTCAGCCTCATGTACATACAAACTCTCATCCTTTTAATGCAACTCTTTAGAACTGCCACAAACCACCATGTAGGGCTCAAGAAATGCCTTTTGGCAGAAGAGCCCCCACAGAACCTTCTGTGGAGATCCAACAGACCCAGCTGGAACCTTTTGGAGATCCTGAGGGCCCCTCCAAACCTCTGGGCCCAGCTCTGGGGCACTGGATGTGGTACACACAGATACATCTATGTGAGAATAGTTTTTTCCTTTTTTCTTTTTTTTTTAACAAAACATCAGAGAAAAGTGTTTTATTGTTACTAAAAAAAAAATAACCAAACAATGCTCTAGTGTTTTAGGCCATGGATTCTCTAGCTCAGACTCATGGCGTGGAACACGTTAACAGGGCAAGTATCTCGTGGACATCTCCCCTTCCAGCCACAACCAGGCACCTCCTCCCTTCCCTGTGGTGATCAAATCACATCCTCAGGCAAGTACAGCAATTGTTTACATGGAATAGTAAGATTAGGAAAGTATCTCATGTATCTGTAGCCTTTTTTTTTCCTTGTTTTTTTTTCCTGTTTTCTTCCTTTTCTTAAAAAAAAAAAAAGAAAAAAGAAGTGATTTAGCAGCTGGAAAGAAAAAGTCAGCATCACGAGCAGCCAGTGCTGCACAGATCCCCAGCAAATGCTCCACAGGGTACACGTGGCCCAGGGACCACAGTCCACAAACCACATCCGAGGGCTTTGCCAGCACTGCAGAGCCTTTGATGGCAGGTGCTTCTTCACAGTGAGAGCCAGCAGGTCATCTTTGGTGGTTGAGGAGAGACACAAGAGACCTCCCAGCACCGTGGGCCGTGCGGGCTGAGCTCCTGCGGCGCTGCCGAGCGACGGCCACCGTGGATCCATCCCGGCTGTGCTGGGAGCAAAGCCACGGGCACAGGGACAGGCTGGGCACTGATACAGGCTGGGCATGGCACGGGGTGGGCACAGCACAGGGTGGGCACCACACAGGGTGGGTACCACACAGGGTGGGCACCACGGCGCTCCTGCCCCGCTCCTGGGCCCGGCCGTGTCTCCCGTGGCACAGCAGGCGAACGGCGGCGAAGGTGAAGGTGAAGAAGCAGAAGCAGAAGGGTCTCTGTCGGGTCTCTGCTCGCACGGCCGGCACCTCCAGAGCGCCCCAAGTCCCTGGAGAAGCCACTGGTCCAAGTCCCAGCAGACAGGGCACCCCAAGGCCAGGATGGGCCCAGCCTGGGGCACCAACAACCCCCTGCTCCCTGCAGGGCCAGCCAGTTCTCCGGGCACAAAAGGGCTCCCAAGCAGCAACCCCCATTTTTTGTTAAAAAACTCTATTTTTTTTTAAAACAACCTTTGCTCTCACCCCTCCTTTTTGGTAGTCACACAGACAGACACACACTATATGTACAGTTTGGGCCCGAGGACCTACGGCACGCCAGGGCAGCACCGCTCAGGAGGGTGCACACATTCAGCAGCTGTCAAAGGAGAAGTCGTTTTACTTTCTTTTTTTAAACTTGCAATGTTTGTCTTTATTTTGTTCTTTATATTTTTGAAAGTGAAAAGAAATAGTATCGAGTCAATTTCTTTTTTCTTTTTTTTTTTTTTTTTTTTTAAATATTTGTTCTATGTATTTACAAGCCTTAAAGTTGCTCTAAAGTTTCTCAGAGTATCACTAGGACTGTTTTTCCCCGGGGTAGCACTGGTTTTCAAGGAGTTATTTTCGGAGCGCTCTGGTCCGCAGCCGTTTTCCCAAATGCATTTCCTTCCAATCCAAGGTTAGGTACGGTTTGATTACTATTTTTTCTTTTTAAATTTCTGAAGCAAGCTGAGAGGCAGGCAGAAAAATCTGATGACAATTCCAAAAGAAAAAAAAATAAAAATAAAAAAAGAAAAATTGATCTCGTCCTCATCTAGCTCACCCCAACCCCCTTGGAAGTTTTGTCTACTTGTCATGCTTTGAAACAAAACTGAGGTGCGTCTGAAGGGGAGGGAAATTTATTTCTCTGCTTTTGTTCTATTATACAATTTGTTTACAGAAACTGCAAATTCAAAAATTACACTGGCATTTGCAGTCCTTAAAATAATAAATTAAAAGTTTCCAACCTTTTTTTTTTTTTGTTTTTTCTTTTTGCTAAACAGATTCGTGTTTTCCTAAGTATGAGTCCTTGTCGAAAAAAAGAAAAGAAAAAGATTCAAACAGAAAATATTTTCTATAAATAATACAGGTATTTTGGTTTAGTGCTCCCGCCCTCAGGTTTGAAGTTTACTTTTTGTGGTTTGTTGTGGTTTTTTTGTTTTTTCAAGTACCTTTTTTTGCCTCCATGATCACCTCGGTGTTTATGGGGTTTTTACCTCTCCCACTCGAGCGTGTGGGGCAAGGGGGGTCTGCGAGAGAATTGGCCTTGCTGCACTGTGATTGGCGAAGACGTGAAACTCTTTAAAAAAATACTTAAATTGGTTCTTTTTTTTTTGTTCGTTTCTTTGTTTTTTCTTTTTTTTTTTTTTTTAATGTTTTAAATCTGTATTTTTTAAGTTTTAATTATCCTCCGACTCCTCCTCGGCCTCGCGCAGCCACGTGAAGAACGCCGTGACGGATTTGAGCGCCACTCCCTTCCCGTTCTGCTCGGCCGGGTCCTTGCTGCTCTCCCACTTGTAGAAGGCGTCCTCCGAAATCACCTCCTCGTCGTACAGGCAGTCGAAAAACATCCGCAACAGATCTGGGGGGACAAGGGCAGAGAGGGGTCAGGGAGTGGCACAGGGGAGTGGGACAGGGGCAGAGAGGGGGTTAAGGGATTGGGACAGGGGCAGAGAGAGGGATAAGGGAGTGGGACAGGGGCAGAGAGTGGGACGACGGCAGAGAGAGGGTCAGGGAGCAGCACAAAGGCAGAGAGAGGGTCAGGGAGTGGTACAAGGGCAAAGAATGGGTCAGGGAGCAGCACAAGGGCATAGAGTGGGATAAGAGAGTGGGACAAGGGCAGAGAGTGGAACAAGGGCAGACAGCGGGTCAGGGAGTAGCACAAGGACAGACAGAGGCATCAGGGAGAGGGACAAGGGCAGAGAGAGGCATCAGGGAATGAGACAAGGGCAGAGAGGGGGTTAAGGGAGTGGGACGGGGCAGAGAGTGGGTCAGGGAGTGGGACAGGGGCAGAGAGTGGGATAAGGGAGTGGGACAGGGGCAGAGAGTGGGATAAGGGAGTGGGACAGGGGCAGAGAGTGTGCCAGGGAGCAGCACATGGGGAGAGAGCGGGTCAAGGAGCAGCACAAGGGCAGACAGAGGTGTCAGGGATCAGCACAAGGGCAGAGAGCAGGTCAGCGGGCAGTACAAGGGCAGAGAGAGGGTCAGGGAGCAGCACAAGGGCAGAGAGTGGGATAAGGGATTGGGACAGGGGCAAAGAGTGGAACAAGGGCAGAGAGAGGGTCAGGGAGCAGCACAAGGGGAGAGAGAGGGGGTCAGGGAGTGGGACAAGGGCAGAGAGCGGCAATGGGACCAATACACCCCCCTGGCCCCTGGAGGAAGGGAGAGTTGTTACTCAGTCATTGCTCCCTGGCTGCTCACACTCAGATGAGGGGGAAAATGGACACAGCTGATTCAGAGAACAGCAGCTGTGGGAATGTGTTCCCCAGAGGGTGGCTGGCAAGCAGAACCTGGAGCAGCCCATCTCCTCTGGACCCAGTCCTGGCTCCCCTCCGAACTGGGATGGATTGGTGGGGCTCAGCAGGAGGGATGACACCCAGCTAACAGTATAAAGGGCACTAAGGGTGATCAAGTTGGGTGTTTTGGGCACTCTCTGGTTCTGTGCTGCAGAGTCCCTGGGAATTCCTATTTCTTTGGCACATCCCTCACCTCTTGTCCCACAGGAGTTTCCTGCAGTGTCTCTGGGACAAGACTCATCAGTTGTCCACCTCATTTCCCTCCCTCCAAGCCCACAGACATCTGTGGAGCAGCAATGCAGTCACAATATCCAGGTACTGTGAACTCCTCAGGTTGCTTTTTACTGCTCTTTTTCACCCCAGCACAGGTTTGTCCTTCCTTCTGCACAGCTGCTGACAGGAGCAGCCATGAGAAGAGCCAGCCAAGCATTTGGGAACCTGCACTGCTCTAAGGGCTGGAATCTGGACAAGCTGAACCCCCCACGTGCTGTTTTTCCTCATCTGATCCATCAGGTAAGGAAAAGCACCCCCTCTTCCAGTCCCTGCTCCCACAGAAACTCCCTCTCCTTCCACTGTCAGGGCTCAAATCCTCAGCACAGAGGCAACACTTACTGGGAGGTTGATCAAGTTTTACTATTGATGCTTGTAGTGCATAAAGTGCTTGTAGTTCCTTCTCTGTGTCTGAGTCCAGGTACTTGAGTAAGATGGGCACTCTCTGCTTGATAACAGCAGTGTCCACACGGAAGCTGGAGGAGTCAGCTGAGGGCAGAGGGGAAAACAGGGTCAGCTCTGGCACAGCAGCAGAGACAGGCCTTTCATGGCCTTTATTTACTCAAACAGCAATCACAAACACAGGTTAGAGTGGAGAGGAAAGGGAGATGACGAACAGCAGGAGGTATTTCTGATGGATGGCTTTTTCTGGGAGTCTTGGTCCTTCCAGTTCCCCAAACTGCAGCCCCTGCAGTGACCCCAGCCCCAAACACACCCCAGAACCACAGCCTTACTGTGCAGTGCAAGTGGTGTCTCCACAGGCAACTGGGTTTACAAGTTTAGAAGGTTTTTAGAAAATTCTTTCAGGGCAGAAACAGAATCATAAGCTGCACATGACAAAGGGATCAGGAATATACACAGAACATGCATCAGAAATCCATCAGCAACATGGGTAAATTGTTCAGCAGCTTTTAAGTGGACTTGATGATCTTGTGGGTCCCTTCCAACTCAGAACATTCTGTGATTCTGAAGCAGATCATGCAGCACAATTTAGGGATATTTTGAAAACAAAGAGAATAAAAACTCCATTAGAGGCAAGACCAGAATTTAAACCTGAGGATGCACCCTTAGCACTGGAAATCAAATCCCACGTCCCTGTTAACACTAGGTGGCACGAGCAGGTTCTGTTCTCAGCAGAGGAAGGAGCTGGGCTGTCCCTCCCTCCCTCACCAGGGCCCAGCCCATTCCCTCCCCCACTCTCCCAGCTCAGAGCAGAACCAGGCTCTTTCCAAGCTCCATTTTCTGCTTTGCCAGATGCCAACAGTGAAGTTAAAGAAAACTAATGAACTGAGCTGATGTTTCTGGCTGCAGCACTTTCTGAGGTTCCAGCCTGGGAACCCTCCCTTTCCTGCATTTCCTGTACATTCAACAATCCACACAAACCATCTTTCCAAAATTGAAACTTTGGAGAGAAAACTATTTATTGCAAGGCTGAGCTGCAGGTTGGCTCCTTCCTGCAGCCCACGTGGAAGTGCTGACACAGGAGTGGAAATGCTAATTATCTTAATAAAGTCTCAGCCATTTCCACCTTCAGCAAGAAAATCAATGGCATTACCCAGAGTTGTGTGAAGCTGCTGCTCACACAAGGTCAGTGGGACACACCAGGGTTTGGGGACACTTAATGGGCAACCATGGGGTTGGGACACCAAGCTCTGAGCAGGATTCAGGGTGTTGTAAAGTCCTTAGTGTGAGATAAAACACAGCCTTGGGGAGGGAAAGGGGATACAAACCTGGAAAATACCGAGTAATTCTTTGGTCTGTGTGGGGTTTACACTGGCAGTTACTCACCTATAATAGCTGCTTTACAAACTGCTGTCATTAAAGCTCTAAGGAATGTAGGTGAACTCATCTGGCTTTCATCTAGATTAGCCTGAAATCAAGAGTAAATGGATTAGCCTGAAATCAGGAGTAAATGGACCAGTTAAACCACAGCAGAGCCACAGCCCCCAGACTGCTGCTGCAGCAAGTCCAAGCTGAGCAGCAGCTGCTGCAGCCCAAACCCAGGGCATCCCTGCAAACTCTGCCCTCCCACTCCCTCCCTGAACTCCCTCGGGGCCTCGGGAGGCACCCCCAGTTCCCCCGGGATCAGAGCACCATTTAACACCTCCCACAGGGAGCCCTTTGTCTGCAAACCAAACCAGCAGTGCTGGGCTCACAACGCCCTCCCGCAGTTCCAAAGGGGTTTGGGCTTTCCCAACAAACTTTACGGAGTGTTGCTTGGGTGGAGATTTGTTTGCTTCGTACAAGAAGCTCAGAGAGTGGCTGTGGAACTTGTCCAAGGCTCTAAAGAGCCCGTGGGGGATCCCAGATTTTCAGGGCTGCTGTTGTTCCACTCTTGGCTCCTCGAACAGCAGTGGAAAAATGACATTTCTAACACATTGCTCTGCCACAGAAGGAACTGAACTGGAGCTGGCCAAGATTTAGTGTGAGCACAGACCTAAATGCATCAGCTTGGGTACAATTCCAGACACCAAATATCTGGCTTCAAGGATGCAGCCACAGGCAGAGGGCAAAGATCACTGGACTGAGAGGCCTCTTTTATCCCTACTTTTATATTTTGCTTTATTTTCTCTTCCAGTGCCTGGCCCAGTGCACTGGGAAAGGTACAGGAGCTCTCAGTGACTGCCCAGAGAGTTTCTCAAGGGTGAATTTGCAGGTCATGCTGGAAAAAAGAAGGGAGAAGTTTTTCTCCCCTATTTTGGGAAGAAGGAAGGCAGCAGTGTATGGTCTAAAATGTACCAGGAGGAGGAAGCAGGTTATTCAGTGTCAAAAAATCTAGAGTATTTAAAAGGCAGTTACACAATATGGCTAAAATTCTTCTTTCCTAGAGCTGACTCTGAAATAACTGGCTCTATTTTAGATTTTAATTCTTTGGAAGTGTTGACTGCACAGACCAAATGCCCTCAGTGTCCTGTACCCCGACAGAAGCCCCCAGAGATGCTCCTTCACAACAGGACACGACCAGAAAAGCAGTGAAACAGTGGGCAGGGAGGGTGAAAATGGTCTTTGTACCTCTACCCAGTCAAAGATTTGTTCATCATTCGCCTTGTCCTCAACAATGAGTTTTTCCAGATGCTTGTTCAGCTCTTCTGCAGAGAGTTCTTTCTCTGAAAGTGCTTCTGAGGAACTGGAACAGTCAGACTCCGTGAACTGCAACTTCTGCAACACCACAAGGGAGGGTGGGCATTAGTGACATGTGCTCTCCTAGGCTGAACCACAGCAGACTGAGGCACAAACCACACCTCACTCTGCTTCCTGGCACCTTCCAGCTGCTCAGTTATTGTTACAGAGACAGAAACTTCCCCTGCTCCAAAGCTGAGGAAACATTTCACAAACACGTGGGAAGTGCAGTGTCCAGCAAAGCCACCCAGGCACCTCCAGCCCCTCCCAGTTCAAGCACAGACACAAAACCAGGTGCATGTGGACCTGGAATGTGTGCCCAGAGCTGGCACTGGCTCAGAGGACGTGCAGCCAAGCCCCAATTCCCTGCAAAGTGTGACAGAGGAGCCACAGAGCCCTCAGCAAGGCCCAGGCCATGGTGATGCATTTCATGTCCTACAACACAGCCCTCCCTGGGGGCTGAAACACAGAGTGCTGTGTTGTAGGACATGAAATGTCACCCCTGATCACGCAGAGCAGGGAAGGGAGACGAGGCCTCTGGCACCTTCCTGAGGAGAGCTGAGGTGCCTCCATCAGCCCTGGCTCCCTCCTGGATCATAATCCAGGGAGTGACTGATACCATTTATTGTAGCCCTTCTGCAGTTTGTCTGTCCTTGCTGCAAAACTCATTTTGAGGGGTTTTTCCCCAGCTGGAGAAGGATCTCCCAGAGAAGTGAGGAGATGGGAGATGAGTGCCTGGGAGTGGAGGGGACAGACCTGTCCTCCCTGTGCTCCAAAAGGAGGGGCTGAAATCATCTACCCCAGCCTGGAGACACTTCACCCCATGTCCCAGCTGTACAAGAAAGGGATGGAAGAGGATGACCAACCAGAGCCAAACCCATGATCTGAACTCACCTGTTCCGTGAGAAAGGTATGTACATCCTCCCCTTCGGGCAAGTAGTCCTTCCAACTGAGGCCAGACTCCCTCCATAAGGCTCCCACTTTCTTATGGCTCTGAAACACAGGGAGTTGGTTCATTTGCCAGAGCTGAGGGGCACCCAGGAGCTCCCAGGGGCTGGAGTGGTGCAGCTGGGCCAGCAGAAACCCCAGACTGTTCTGGGCCTGGAGAAACACCCAGCAGGGAGTGCCAATTCCAGAGATCCCTGCAGGAGGAATCCCATGGGAATGGGAATGCACATCTGGGCAGGGGGGCAAACACCTCGTGGTGGGGGCAAACAAGGCACAAGTCACATGGGGGGCTGGCAAAGGCTCTGCAGGAGTGGGACAGGTGGAACAGGGGGGTCCCATGGAGACACAGAGCTGGCCTTGGGTGATCTGGATGCTCCTCCTGACTGACCTGGGGCCCACACCCTGCCCTGACAGAAAGGAGCTCCTTTGAGAAAATTCCTTATCTATATTCCTTATTCCTTGTCCATGTGGCTATTTCATGTGCAGAGACCAAGCCTCAGATCCAGGTACAACATCCCAAATTCTCTCCCTGATTCCCAGGGTTTATGCAAACCTTGGGAAATGCCTTTGGGCACAGAGAGCTCAGCCTTGCCCAGCCTCTGAAGTCACCCTGACCTTCCAGGTCCTGCCTCGGAGGGCACACACAGAGTTCTGCCAGGAATAAACATGCTGAGAATGACCAGCTCTTTCCACTCTGCCAATCCTCCACCTTCCAGCACCTGCACACTGCCCAGGCTAAGCCAAGCACTGAGAAACTCAGCCTGATTTTTAGTTTACAAAGCAGATCCCAATTTTCAGTTTACAAAGCAGGTTGTTAAGAGCCCCCTGTGCACAGTTCCTGCTCTGACCCATCAGGATCTGGGTCAGGTGACTGGAGTGACACTGAAATCCTTGATTCAGTCTTGGCCTGAACGAGTCAGATCAGAAACTGTGGCAGAAACAGAAACCCCAGGCTGTGCTCCCACCCCCAGAGCACAGCAGCTCCTCCTTCACAGAACAAGGAAAACATAAATGGGGGCTGACTGTCCAAAAAAGACTGAAATAGATAAATAAAAAGTCACTCTTTGCACTGTTAGACTGAAATGCTCCTGGAATATTCAACCTTACTTGAATGCAGGCTTGAAAAAAACCAAAAAAAAGGCAAGTGAGGGATTTTACAGGGTTGAAGATAGACACTGTCCAAAGTGCAGCATTTTGTTGGGATTAAAAAAACCAAAAAAGAGAAAAATGGAGACAAGAGTAATAGGGAAACTCACCATTTGTTTGCATAGAAGGTGCAAGATTTCAGCAAGCAAGACACCAGCTCTTCCCACAGGAAGCAAGGGTTTGCTAAATTCTCTAGAATGAAAGGAAACAAGGCATTTATTTCTTATAATTCATATTTTGGATCCAAGGCAAAGGGTAGGGATCAAACTGAGGCAGGAAACCACGTGTAACTTCTGTCAGGGAGGAAGAGTTTTAGCAAGCCAAAACACTCAGTGATGCAGTGGCCTTGTCACAACAGGGCTAGTTACAAAGACTTTAATCTTACATCAAAAATATACCTTATTTATTGTCAAATCCCTCAGTTTTGTGGCATGCTGCATTTGGATAGCAGGACCCTTTTAGGGGAAAAGGCTGTTACTCTCTTAATATACTGGTTACAGGAAAAGGGAACCATCAAACTGGCTTCTGGTTACCCCCCAAAACATAAGTACATGTACAAAACACAGGAACTTTGGTCCTGGGAATGGTTTCCAGTCTTGCAGGCAGGTTTTTAGCCTGATTAAGAGATGTGGTAGAATCCCAAAATCCCAAGAATGGTTTGAGTTAGGAGGGACCTTAAAGCCTTAAAGCTGAGCCTCTGACACTGCTCATCCTTTGCCTGCTGATGGGAACCAGGCCATGAAAACCCAGCTGGAAAAGCACCACTTACTGTATAAGTTCTCTCATAGAGATTCCTCCTTCTTTTAACATGGGGGTCACCAACTCAGCCAGGTACAACCAGATATGGGGTATATCGATGGCCATGTCATCTGCCATCTCCAAGGTCTCTGAAAAGCTTTAAAAAAAGAAGGAAAACCATAAAATATTAAATAAAATTTTACTGGAGACTTTCCCTGCAAAGCAAATCTGCACTTTAAAAATCTTTTGTTATGGAAGAGGAGTGAAGAGAGAGGAGG
>JAXCLP010000057.1:1794812-1807995 GCA_035584035.1 Lepidocolaptes lacrymiger
CCATCCGTCCCTCCACCCATCCCTCCATCCCTCCCTCCCATCCATCCATCTCTCCATCCATCCATCCATCAATCCATCCACCCAACCATCCATCCATCCATCCATCCCCCATCCATTCATCCTTCCATGCATCCATCCATCCATCCTTGGATCCATCCATCCATCATCCATCCCTCCCATCCGTCCCTCCATCCATCCCTCCATCCATCCCTCCATCCCTCCATCCATCCATCCATCCGTCCCTCCATCCATCCCTTCATCCATCCATCCCTCTATCCACCCATCCCTCCCTTCATCCCTCCATCCACAGGCACAGCACATGGAGTGTCCCAGCCCTCAGAGGGAGGCAGGCCTTACCTGGCTTGTAGTGGCACACGGGTCCCTCGCTGGAGCCCTCGGTGCCGCCCTCGGTGCTGCCCTCGGTGCCCTCGGTGCCACCCTCGGTGCCGCCCTCGGCGCCGCTCTCGGCCCCGTTCCGCACGGGCTCTGCCTCCTGCTCCCCGTTCTCCTCCACGGCCCTCCCTGCCGGGGGCTCCGAGGGCTCCCTCTCCACCTCAGGCCCATGGCTCGTCTGCTCCTGGTCAGATTCAAGTACTTTGTCCCCTGAAGGTTCCTCCTCCTCTTTAGGCTGGAGCGTGGATGGAAGCAGAGGGTCAGTTTGGAACACCCTGACAAGTTCAGTGCACACAGAACGGCCATTCCTTGATCCATAAAGGGGTTTTGGGTACAGCAGGAACACAAATGCACCTCCCACAGGGATGGGGACCACCACACAGAGCCCCAGGGTGACTGTTGGCTCCTTCTCAGGGATAACCCACCAAAAATTAACAACTGGAAAGACTCAGCACTGCCCAGGAAGTCCCCATGGGATTGGATGGAAGGAACTGTTGAGCCATGAGAAGTCCCAGTCTGGAAAGGCACCTGCTTTCCTCCTCTCCTGCCATCTGTGGCAAAGGGAGGGTGAAGGACTTGTTTTGGGGGATCCTCCCATGAAATGCCTGCTGTGAACTGGAGCAGATCCCACTGTGGAAGGTGAAGTGGGACACAGCCACAATTCCAGCATCTCAGATCCAGGAAAAAGCACCAAGAGTGCCCCTGGCTGTTCTTTTCAGAGCTCCCCAAGGACACAGCCTGGTTCTGCATTCCCAGGGAGGGTGTTGGGATGCTCCTCCTGGGAGAGATCCCAGCACTGAGCAAAGGAACACCAGAGGAGGCTCCTGAACCTTCTGCCTCCCTGCCCAAGGGCAACACATCCTAAAGCGCCTTTGGCAGGTTTGTAAAGGGAATTCTCTGCAAAATGTGCCCCAGTGGAACTTGGAGTGGGGCAGGAGACAGGACTCCTTCAGGAGAGGGTGAGGAACCCAAGTGGGAGAAGCTGCTGGTGCAGCCCCAGCGATGCCCTTTGCCCTCTCCTGCCCCAGGTCTGGCCAAGAGCTGTTTCTGTCTCTGCCCTGGGCAGTCTGAACATCCACTTTTTGACTCTCTTACCCCCTCTCTGATCAATTCTACTCCCAGTCTGACCCAGGACATCAAACAATGAACTCCTTCCTCAGACACTCCTACCAGGATAAGGAGGGGATGTTCTTTACTCATCTAAATCACTCCTGAGGTGGCTTTGCCTGAGAACTTCCACATTATGCTTTCTCAGCTTCCACATGAGCTGCTCACCAGGAAAACCAACCTCTGGCCAAGCCATCCTTGTGCAGAAGGACCTGCCTGATGTCAGGATGGTGGCTCAGGACCCACATGGGGCACTGCTGAGGGATTCAAACCCTCCCCTCCCTGGAGGGACAGCAGTGATGAGTTCCTGAACACTGGGAGCCTGGTGGAAGTCCAGTGGAACCTTCTAGGGGAAGGTGTCCTACCCATGGCAGGGGGTGGAATGAGTTGGGCTTTAAGGTCCCTTCCAACCCAACCCACTCTGGGCTTCTCTGAGTCCTTAAATCAGCCCAAACCACAGAAAACCAGAGAGCTTCAACAGGGAACAGTCTAAATTAATCTCTTCTCTACACGATGCTGAGGAACATCAAAGTTCCTCCCCCAAACTGTGCCCAGGATCCTGTGAGACAAGCAGAAGGCACCACCTCTGGAGTGCAGCCCCCCCAGTGACCCCTCTCACCTCCTCCTCTGCCTCTGTCACCTCCTCGCTGGCTTGGCTCCCCTCTTTTGGTTTCTTCCAGGTCTTTGGTGCAGTTACAGCTGTTTGGGCTGCAAGGGAATTGGGCACCTGTTACAACACTGAGGGACACAGAGCTGGGGGATGTTCTTCCTTCTCCTGGGCTGGGCTGGAGAAGGTGGCAATGGAATTGGGCATCTGTTACAACACTGAGGGACACGGAGCTGGGGGATGTTCTCCCCTCTCCTGGGCTGGGCTGGAGAAGGTGGCAATGGAATTGGGCATCTGTTACAACACTGAGGGCCACAGAGCTGGGGGATGTTCTCCCCTCTCCTGGGCTGGAGGACGTGGCAATGGAATTGTGCATCTGTTACAACACTGAGACACGGAGCTGGGGGATGTTCTTCCTTCTCCTGGGCTGGGCTGGAGAACGTGGCACTCCCAGCCCTGCTGGGACCAGTTTTGGTTTCACCACAGCAACAATGAGCATGAGAATGGCATTAAAACACAGGAATTGTTTTCCAAGTTGCTCACTCGAGGTCAAGGTGGCACTTGGAGCAGCAAGGAGGTCACTGCCAAGGGCACAAGGACCAAGCAGGGCCAAAGGAAACCTTTGGAAAGTCGAGTGGTTTGAACGATCAGGTCCTGGCGGGGAGGGGAGGTTGGTCCCAACAGATTCTTCTCAAGAATTATTATAACATCATTAAACATAAACAGGCCAAAATTTCCAGCAGCTCTTCCAAGAGGACAACTCCTCCAACCCTGCAGCCCCGTTTCCAGCTGGATTTATATTTCAATTTAAAAGCGGGTTCACAACCCCACCATTAATTCTCTCCCCGAGCCAAAGGAAACACCACCGAATATCCCCCAAACCAGCAGTGATTTACTCCACTCATCCCCTCCCAAAGGGTGAAAGAAACCATACCATGTCTTAAGGAGACAAACCCATTAATCCAATCTGCTCCTAATTTGCAGCTCCGAGTGGGATCCCAGGCACTCACATGCCCAGTTCAGAGTCACTGGGACTGGGTTCGTGACTGGAGTTTAGTGCAAACAGATTTCCAGCTGCAGCCTTTGCTTTCCAGAAGAAATGTGGAAAATCCCAGCGTGCACTTCCTTTATCCCAACAAGACACAGTTCTGAAAGGTTCTTCAGGATGGATAAATAAGAGGAATTCCTGACAGCCAATTCTGTTCCTCCAGGCAAGGAGGGAATGGGATTTGCTGCATTCCCACTGCCCCAAAAGGGCCACGGGAGCCTTGGTGGCTTCTCCAGGGTGTCCCATGTTTGGAGGGTGACCACGGAGCTGCAGCACACTGGGAATTCCCATGGGAATCTCCCCAGCCAGCACAGCCCCCCACCCTGAAGGGCAAGAGGAGCCACCCATAAAGGACTTTTCCCTTCATGCTGAACACCCTGAAAGTGAAGGTTAACTCGAAAAAAAACCCCTTATTTAAATATTCCAACAGCCCCTGGTTGTTCACAGAGCTGCCAGGTCATCAGGAGCTGGAAAAACCACCCGGGTCTCCCAAGCTCTGAGTCCCACCTGTCCCATCCATCCCCTGTGGAGAGGCTTGGAGAGCCCAGCACGAATCCCAAATTTCCTGGGGCTCAGGGGAGGGGAGATGAAGGGCCAGGCAGGGTTGGACTGCATGGATTGCAACCAGGGCCAGGCTCTCCTGCAGGGCCAGCCGAGATATTCCCACTATTTTGGGGTGAAACCCTGGCTGGGGAAGGAGCAGCCTCTGATCCATCTCTGGGATTTCATGGATTGCAACCAGGGCCAGGCTCTCCTGCAGGGCCAGCCGAGATATTCCCACTATTTTGGGGTGAAACCCAGGCTGGGGAAGGAGCAGCCTCTGATCCATCTCTGGGATTTCATGGATTGCAACCAGGGCCAGGCTCTCCTGCAGGGACAGCTGAGATATTCCCACTATTTTGGGGTGAAACCCGGGCTGGGGAAGGAGCAGCTGCTGATCCATCTCTGGGACTTCATGGATTGCAACCAGGGCCAGGCTCTCCTGCAGGGCCAGCCGAGATATTCCCACTATTTTGGGGTGAAACCCAGGCTGGGGAAGGAGCAGCCTCTGATCCATCTCTGGATCCAAGGGAGGCTCCACAGTTCCCCCCAAACCTGCCAAAACTCCAGGAAAATGAAGTTTCTCCAAAGCCAACCCACTGTCCTCAGGTTGGACACTGGTGGCTTCTTCTCTGGTGACATTTCCACGCTTGCAGGGGGTCTCTCCAAGGAGGGGTCACACCTGCCCAGCAGCAGCCCCAGCACTCCCAAACCAGGCAGAGGAACTGATGAATCCCCCCTGTTTCAGCCCACAGGGTTTCACCCCCCTCGAGCTCAGCCATGGAAATCCCTCCCAGGGTAAAACAAGGTCCCATCTTGAACCACACCCAAAGAAACTCTGAGGTCAGGAATTCGGGGCTGGCAAAGCTCTGGGCTGCTCCTCCTCAGCTGGCACCATGTGGGACACTTGTGTTGCTCAAAAAGATGTTTTTTCCACGTTTTTCCAGCAAAAGGAACCTCCACAGGGGCTGAGACCCTGCCAAGCCTCCTGAACGAGCCTTGCCTTAAATGCCACAGCTCCCACCAGGCCTGGGGAGGATCTCCAGAGATCCCTGAGATGCTGCTCCACCTCTCCCTCCTTAAAACAGCAGAGAGCAGGTCCCTGTTCTGCTGCAGAGATCTTGGTTCTGCTGCAGGAACAGACTCCAAGGAGGATTCACACCAAGGTGTGCTCAGGAAACAAGGGGAGTTGAGGTGCTAACCCTCCCACAGCCCAAATCCATGAGGACAATGGTGTTATTTATCCACAGGAAAATGGAGTTTCAGCTGCCAGGTGCTCCAGGAGCCACAGGGAAATCCAAGGGAATCCATCCACTTTGGCTCTTGGCATGGGAGGTCTCTGGACACTTCTGGACTTCCTCTCAATCCTCCTGTTCCCCAAGTTGAGCATCTCCATGTGCACTCCAACAGTTTAATTCCTGCCCAAATCCAGGTCTATTTCTGCAGCATTTACACTTTACTGATGGTTTTGGCCCATCAAGACCTTTGGTTCCGTTGGAGAAGTGACACCATCTCCTTCTGAGCTCCTTCTGAGCTTCTTCTGAGCTCCTTCTCAACTCCTTCTGAGCTCCTTCTGAGCTCCTTCTGAGCTCTGCTCCCAGACACAGGGTGACCACAGGGATCTGCTTTAGGGCTGGCAATAGGGACAAGCCCCACTCATTCCCAGCCAGCATTCCCAGTGGGAAGAGCCCCCTGGAGGGATCTGCTGGGCAGTCCTGGTGCTGTCCCAGCCCTGTCTGCAGCTGCCCCACGTTCCTGCACGGAGCCCCTTCCCACAGGGGGCCTCTCCCCTCTGATGTGCTGCCAACAGAATTAATACCAGCTTGGAGATTTTTCCTTTTGCATCCACCAGGCCACGAAAAAACAAAGCAAAGACCCAGCAAGGCCTTCCAGCTCACGGGGAACAAAATCTCCTCCGGTGGCTACGGCAGCAAATCGAGGAAAAGGAGACTCCTGGTTTGTGTTTCCTCCTCTCTGGGTTTGGGTGCTGGGGATATTTGTCCAAGACAACTCCAGACTCATCAACACTTGGGTTCCTTTGGATTGGAATGTCTCATACACCAGTTCCACAAGAAACAGCCCTTGGGATTCCATGTGTGGCTTCCCATGTCCCACGTTGTGACTGTGCTCCTTGTCCCCTGTCCCAGCCGTGATCCCACGGTGACATTCCCTGTCCCCTGTCCCAGCCGTGATCCCACGGTGACATCGGAGCCCTGAGAGCTCTGGGAGCACTTTGTCCTGCAGGAATTCCACTCCACCACCACCACTCCTCCTGGTTTGCTCCCTGGGCAGTGCTGCTCCCTCCCTGCAGCCACTGGAAACCCAGAATTTAATGATAAAAGCCAGTCCTTGATGACTTTTAGCCTTGATGACTTTTGGGTATGGCTGGCAGAGCACTCTTGACAACAACAATATCTGTATTTTCCTCCTGGCAGTGGGGATGAATTATCTTTAAAGCCACATGTTCTTGCCCCTTGCAGGGAACAGCTCTGAAAACTCCAGGAGGTCTGGGAATGAACCCCCAAAACTTCCCTGTGCAACTGAAGGTGTTCAGAGTAGGTACAACACAGTGGAAAATACAACAGAGTGTAAAATACAACACAGTGGAAAATACAACACAGTGGAAAATACAACAGAGTGGAAAATACAACAGAGTGTAAAATCCAACACTGAGGCCCCTGGGAAATCCTCTGACCTTGGAAATCTGGTGGAGACCCCAATGGCAGTGGCAAAGGAAGAGCTGAGGTTCTCTGGATTCCCACAGGCTCAGTCTGTGCTGGAGGACAAAGGGGTTTGAAAGGGAATGTGTTTTCCCTCTCTCCAGACTCTGATGGAGCCAAAAGTCCCAGTGTTGCTTCTCTGACTGTTGGAGTAAAGGTGTGTTCCAGAAAGACCTTGAGGAACAGGCAAATCCCTTCATTCATCGCTGGAAAACTGTTCCCTCCATCCCAAAATATGGGACAGCCCTGTCACCTCCTGCCCTGCCAGCTCTGGGAGGAGGGGGGGAAGGTCCCATCCCAAAATATGGGACAGCCCTGTGAGCTGGGAGGGGAGGAGAGGGGGGAAGGTCCCATCCCAAAATATGGGACAGCCCTGTGAGCTGGGAGGGGAGGAGGGGGGGAAGGTCCCATCCCAAAATGAGACAGGCAGGTTCTAACTCTGGACAGGACAGGCAGGGGGAATTGTTGCAGAGGAGATAATTCCAAGGGGTCTCAGTGGTGTCCCAGCCATTCCAGCTGGGAATTCCCTTTAAAGGGAAACCAGAGGGATGATTTGGGGCTGCCCTGAAATAAACCCCCCCCAGAAATATCACTCAGAGTGAGAGAGTTTGGGGCTCCTGCACATCCTCCAGCAGCTCCCTCATCCCAGTTTCCATCCCAGGCATCCTGGAAAAGGCTCCAAGAAATAAAGGAGTCCAAGGAAAGCAGCAAAGCCAAGCCCTGTCCCTGCTCTGAGGTTCACACGTGGATTTCCCAGGGGGAAGGGCAGGGATGCAGCTCCTCAGTCCTGAAGGAACAGGCAGCTCACATGGAGTTATTTCCTCTCTCCAGGAAAGAACTGGATTATTCTCCAAAGAGGCCTGGCAGGGAAAGGCAGCAGTTCTAGATCATTAAATCAGGGGGAAAACACAAAAAGCCACTTGGAGAGCTTTTTGCTTTCCTTGAAGCCCTGAGCTTTTAATAGAAAATCTGAGTTTCAAGTCATCTTTGACACGACTGGAGAACTGTTTCCCTCCCTGCTGCCAAAGCCAATGGCTTGGCTGATGAGTGCTCTGGGGCCTGATGTCATTAAAGCATTACAATTAATCTGGGGCATAATTAAAAGCCCCAAACACTGTAAGTTAATTTTTTTTTTGATTTAAAATCCAGGCCATTACAAAGGCAGCAACGACACCACAGGCTGGAACCTGCCTGTGCAAAACCTTATTTACAGAGTCCCTTTTCTCTCCTTTGCAAGGAAATTAATTTGGGTTAGGAAGCAGCTCAGATTGAAAGAACAACAAGTGCCAGAGCAGGGAAATTACGTGAGTGAAATAAAAATGGAAGATTAACAGGAAAAACCCCATGGCTGGAGCAGGGAAGGGATCTGATCTCTCCTAGAGATGGATTTGATTTAAGATCAGCCCCAACCTCAGCTCTGCCCTCCAGTTAAGCCCAACCTGGGACGTGCCAAGGCCCCTCCCCACCCGTGAAAGAACAAACTATAAAACAAGTATTTTAAATGTTGCTTTAAAAAAACACCAACGAACAAACAAGACCCAAATCACAACTGCCTTTTGCCCTTTTTTTCCCCAACTCTACCAAATCCCAAGGGATTTAAGTAACCCCAGAAGGATGTGACCCATGAGATGCTGTGACATTTGTGGGGTGCAGAGCAGCCACCTTTAACCTCCACCAGACACCCAAGAAACTGACCCATTTAACTTCTTTTCCACAGTTTCATCTCCAGGAATTCCTGAAAAAAAGCAGTTTTCCATAGAAAACACAGCCAAGAAGGCAAGAGCAGTGTGTGAATCCATTAAACATCAGCCCAGGGATAGGACAGGGCTCAAAGCACAGCAGGGAATGACACGGAGGAACAGGCTGGGCTGTCAAAGGAGCTGCACAAATTGCCATTTTTAGGGAATTTCAAACGAGAAAATTTGAATTTCAAACTGTAAATCTGTAAATTTTGCTCAGATGGTCCTTTTGCAGAGGAAAAGGTTGGGCAGGTCAAGGTGTGGGACACTGGGGTGACACTGCTGTGTGACTGCTATGGGACACTGGAGTGACACTGGTATGGTACACAGGTCTGTGACACTGGAGTGACACTGGTGTGACACTGGTCTGTGACACAGGTCTGTGACACTGGTCTGTGACACTGGTGTGTGACACAGGTCTGTGACACTGGTATGGGACACTGGTCTGTGACACAGGTCTGTGACACTGGTCTGTGACACCGGAGTGACACTGGTCTGTGACACTGGTCTGTGACACAGGTCTGTGACACTGGTGTGTGACACTGGTGTGACACTGGTATGGGACACTGGTCTGTGACACAGGTCTGTGACACTGGTCTGTGACACTGGAGTGACACTGGTCTGTGACGCTGGTCTGTGACACAGGTCTGTGACACTGGTGTGGGACACTGGTGTGACACTGGTGTGACACAGGTCTGTGACACTGGTGTGGGACACTGGTGTGACACTGGTCTGTGACACTGATCTGTGACACAGGTCTGTGACACTGGTGTGACACTGGTATGGGACACTGGTCTGTGACACTGGTCTGTCACACTGGTGTGACACTGGTGTGACACTGGTATGGGACACTGGTATGGGACACTGGTGTGACACTGGTCTGTGACACTGGTGTGACACTGGTGTGACACTGGTATGGGACACTGGTATGGGACACTGGTATGGGACACAGGTCTGTGACACTGGTGTGACACTGGTCTGTGACACTGGTCTGTGACACTGGTGTGACACTGGTGTGACACTGGTCTGTGACACTGGTCTGTGACACTGGTGTGATACTGGTCTGTGACACAGGTCTGTGACACTGGTGTGACACTGGCCTGTGACACTGCTCTGTGACACTGGTCTGTGACACTGGTGTGACACTGGTGTGACACTGGTGTGACACTGGTATGGGACACTGGTATGGGACACAGATCTGTGACACTGGTGTGACACTGGTCTGTGACACTGGTGTGACACTGGTCTGTGACACTGGCTGCCCACTGTTTGGGAGAGCTTTGATGGTCCATTTCATGTCCCCACATGTGGTGACACCATGACACATTCCTGTAGCTGGAAAAGACCCCCCTGCACCATTTCTGGGAAGTCCCTGGCCCAGGAGGTTCCTCCCAAGGCCTTCAGGGCCCACCTTTTATCAGGCTCACAAATCCAGTCCTCCAAAAAGCCACTCCCCTTGGGGACAGTGACAGCTGTGGCTGTCCCACCCCTGGAAGTGCCCAAGGCCAGGTTGGACAGGGCTTGGAGCACCCTGGGCTGGTGGGAGGTGTCCCTGCCATGGCAGGGTGGGATGGGATGACCTTTAAGGTCCCTCCCAACCCAACCATTCCATGAAGAGCAGCGTCCTCTGAATTCCCACCCCAACAGTGTGACAGTCCAAGCAGAGCCACCACCCTGGGACACAGACCCAGCCCGTGACCTCATGAAGGTTCCTGTGAATGAAGATCACCATTTCCAATCTCAACAATTGGATTGGACAATTGGATTGGACAATTGGATTGGACAATCCAATTTTATCTTCTTCCCATTAGAAGAAGAGCCCCCAGAGCCCCTTTCCTTCCTCCCCCACCCCAACCCACGGTCCCACACCCACCTGGGACGGGGCTCTTGCTCGAGTTCACCCCCGGAGCCTCCGTGTTCTCCTCCAGCTGCCCGTCGGCCTCGGGCTCCTCCTTCTGCTCAGCCTCTCTCCCCTCTTCACTCAGAGCAGTTCTCGTGCCCTCCTCCCCCTCGAGATCCCCCTGGGCACCAGGGAGGGCACTGGGAGAGGGGGCACGAGGGGGAGAAGGAGCCGTGGTGGGAAGGGCAGCCACGGCAGGAGGAGGGGAGGGGGGTGGCAGGGTGGGTGGGGGGGTGGGCGGTGGGGAGGGGGCACTGGGGAGGGCACTGGGGAGGGCACTGGGAAGAGCACTGGGAGACGATGGCACACGTTCCACCTCTGCCAGGGGTGCCTCGGGGGGCTCTGACTCCACAGTCAAGGGCACAGCTTCGGGCTGGGCACCGTCCTGCCCACCCTGGGCAGCAGCCCCCGTGTCCTCAGCACTGTCCCCATCATTAATCACACTAATTAGGTCGGTGCTGGCGGCCCCCGGGGTGTCACTGCAGGGCTCAGAGCAGGGCTCAGCGCAGGGCTCGGCGCAGGGCTCAGCACCAGGAGGCTCCTCCGTGCCCGGGGGCTCTGCCAGGGCCAGGGTGGCACAGGGGGTGGCACCAGCGACAGGCACGGCCTCCTCTCTGGGGGGAGCCACTTCATGTTTCTCCTCTGGCTCAGCAGGGGCTTTGCTGGACACGGGGACAGCCGGAGCAGCAGCTGGAGCAGCAGCTGGAGAGGCTACACCAGGAGAGGCTACACCAGGAGTGGCTACACCAGAAGAGGCTACACCAGGAGTGGCTACACCAGGAGCGGCTACACCAGGACAGGCTACACCAGGAGTGGCTACACTGGGAGCAGCAACACCAGAAGCAGCTACACTGGGAGCAGCTGGGAGCGGTGACGGAGCAGGAGGAACTTCTGGAGGGGTGTCCACGGGGATGGAGGCCTCAGGTGGTGTCTGCCCAGCCTGGTCTTTCTTCTCGCCAGCAGGTTCTGGTCTGAGGGCTGGAGAAGGTGGTTTTAATACTGGATCTGGTTTTGGCTTCTCTTCTGGGAAAGGAGGATGAAAAGGGAGGGTTACAAAGAGTCACAGAATTAACCAGGTCAGAAAAGACCACCGAGATCACCCAGTCCAACCTTGGCACCAACCCTGGTGCCTCCCAGGCCATGGCACCGAGTGCCACGTCAGGTCTCACCTTAAAAACCTCCAGGGACAACGAATCAACCACCTTCCTGCTCAGCCCATTCCAGTTCCTGATCACTCTCTCCATAAAAAAGCTCTTCCTGCTGTCCAACCTGAACCTCCCCTGGCACCAAAGTACCAACCAAACCCCAAAAGAGAACAACCCTGTGCCCTGTGCCAACGCTGGGACTGGGGATGGACTTGATCCTGCAGGAACACCGAACTCCCTCAGGCCACTGTCACACCAGCAGAAAGAATTCTGCAAAAGCCAGAGGCACAAACCTGCAGTTAGGAAATCAAAGGCCACCATCAACTCCAAACCATCCAAAGTTAGGAAGAACTGAACAGGTTTGGTTTCACTTGGGCTCTTCAGCTCTGCTGGATTCCCATCTGGGGCTTATTCAACAGCTCAGCTGCAGGGAAAGGGTTTTTGAAGGAGAACCAAAGGGTTCTTGAAGAAGGACCAAAGGGTTGTTCTGGAGAACTAAAAGCGTTTTGTAGAAGAACCAAACAATTTTTGTAAGAGAACCAAACAGGTTTTTTTGAGAATTAAAGAGGTTTTTTTGGAGAACCAAAGGGCTTTTGAAGGAGAACCAAAAGGGTTTGTAGGAGAACCAAAAGGGTTTGTAGGAGAACCCATCTGAACCTGTCTGGAGCATCAAACCCCAGCTTTAGGAACAGCTGGAGCAATAAGAGACTCCACTTGCAGCTGTCAGGAGGGGCTCAGGGCCAAGGCTCTAATTTATCCAGTTAATGAGGCCCCAGTGAGATGGCTCAGGATGAGGAAAGAGGTGGGAGAGTGTCCCAACAGGTGACTTTGGCTCTGGAGGCTCCATGGAAGGAAAAGGACCCGGGAACGGGTTGAGAAAAGACAACTCGTCCCCTCTGCCCTCTGGAAGGGGCTCTGCAGAACTCAGGGAGCATTCCTGGCATTCCCAGCCCCCCAAAAACAACTGCCTGGGTATTCTCTCCTGGAGTCAGGAGTCCAAAAAAGCATTCTGAGATAACACCCAGCAGGATCCACAGCTGGGTCAGAGTCCCTGCCTTCAAACCACACCCGGTCTGGCCACGGGTCCAGGAGGGGGGACAACATTCCAGGGGGAAAGTGATCCGAGGGATTCCAGGGAACAAAGGGCAGATTTGGCCAATGAGGAGCAAATCTGAACCTGAACCCCCATCCTGGAGAACAAACCCTGAGTTTGGGTTCCCCTCTGAGTGCTGGGGAGGGAACACCCAGCCCTGGCAGGTGGGACAGGGTCTCCTCAGCAGAGGAGGGAGAACAACAACCAACCCAACTCATCCCAGCTGGAGCAGATCCCTCCTCCTGAACTCACCTCCTGGAATATTTAGACAGTGTTTATGGGAGCTCTGGGCTGTGCACGAGGAGAGATCAAGAGATATTTTTTTAAAGCTCCCTATCAATACAGTTTTTGGAGAAATGACTCCCTGGAGATGCTGTCCCAGTGGGCAGGACAGACCCTGCTGGCTCCTCCAGGGGTGGTCCCAGAGTGCCCAGAGCTGGGGATGAGGGAGCTTTTACTGGACACAGGGACCCATCCCTGCTCCCTGGGGTTTATCTGCTGGAAACTGCTGGGCTCACTGCCCTTTTTCCATCTTTGTCCCACTGCAAACCCTCAGGAGGTGGCACCAGGACCAGGCAGGGTCAGCAGGGGGGTTCTGGAGCTTCCCAAACTGCAGGAGGTGACATTAACCTGTTTTCCACAATCCATGGTGTATGTTCTCCATGCCTGGCTTTAGAAGGAGGGTTAAACCAGGGCTAACACCCTTCCAAGCACCCCCTGAGCAGGTGCAGGACCCGTGGGCAGCTCCAGTGCCAGGCACTTCCACCCCCTGAGCAGCTCCAGGACCCGTGGGCAGCTCCAGTGCCAGGCACTTCCACCCACTGAAGCTCCAGGACCCGTGGGCAGCTCCAGTGCCAGGCACTCCCATCCCCTGCAGGTGCAGGACCCGTG
>JAXCLP010000057.1:1808095-1821707 GCA_035584035.1 Lepidocolaptes lacrymiger
GCAGCTCCAGTGCCAGGCACTTACACCCCCTGAAGCTCCAGGACCCGTGGGCAGCTCCAGTGCCAGGCACTCCCATCCCCTGCAGGTGCAGGACCCGTGGGCAGCTCCAGTGCCAGGCACTCCCATCCCCCTGACCTTGGGCAGCTCCAGGACCCGTGGGCAGCTCCAGTGCCAGGCACTCCCATCCCCTGCAGCTCCTGCACTCCTGGCCCCAGCCACGTCCCACCCTCCCAGCCTTCAGCCTGACCTGGATTCTCCAGAGTGTTCCCTCCTCCTCCAGCCTGGCTGCCACACACACACCAGGGGCACCTACACACACAGCTTGGCCCTAAAAAAGGTGATTTTCCCAGGTATTACAGCAGCAATTCCCATCCCTGGACCACTGGAAGGTGTCCCTGCTCAAGGCAGGGTGTTGGATGGGATGAGCTTTATTTTCCCTCCAACCCAAAGCACTTTGGGATTCTGAGATTCTGAGAAAGGTTAAATGCTTTGGCTTTTAAAGAAAAAAGCCCAAGGATATTCAATGCAATCCCAAATCCAGCCCTGGGAATGGCTCCAACCCCAGGCCAAGAGCAGATCCTGGCAGGGAGGGCTGGCACAGGACACAGCCCAGCTCCTGCTCCGGGCACCAAGACCTGCCCAGCCACCCCTGGATCCCACAGAGATATCCCAACACCTCCAGGGACAAAGCAGGGCAGAGGGAGAATTGACCTGCAGGATGGACAAGGCAGGGGGACTTGAGGGCAACAACAAGCCTGGTTCTTCTTCCAAACCCTTCAGCCATGCAAGCCCCCCTGTCACTGCTTCCCTCTGGGAAACAAGGAATCCCCAGCAGGAAAGGGAAGAATCAGTTTGATACCCTGGCATGTATTTCTGGAGAGATGTGCCCCCCTCAGGTTCAGTTTAAATCTATTAATGGTGTCTGTTAATGAATGTTTTGTGGCTGACACCACCCCTGCTCGGGGGGCTGTTCCAGGGCTCTCCCTGCAGGGCTTACAGAAATGTCCTCTTTGGGAATTTTTGGACAGGAACAAACGTTTGACTCTTTCTGGGATGGAAGAGAGACAAGCACAGGAAAGCTCAGGGGTGTTGAACCCCACTCAGGCCCTGATCTGTATTTAAACCAGCATTGCCAGGGCCGTGTAATTAAATAAACACACTTAGTTCCAGTTTGCTCCCAGTTCACAGAACATTCTGCACTGAAAGGGACCAACAAGGGCCACCAAGTCCAACCCCTGACCCAGGAGGGATGAAGTTAATGAGAGACAAGAGGAGTCTGTCTGTGCTGGAGATCCACATTTTCATACCCAGGGATGGAACTGTGATGGAAGTTTGAGAGATCCAGAGCTCCAGGAGCTCCTGGTGGCTCAGTGGGAGAAGCAGGACTTGGACTTCAGGGCCCTTAGGGGTCCCTCCAGCTGGAGATGCTCTCTGGCTTTACAGTCCAGCATCAATTGTCCCCAGAGGGCATTTCAGTGCCTGTATTGTGGTCCCTGGTGCCACCATGGGGTTGCCCTGGCAGCGAGAGGGCCTGGGCAATGTTGGCACAGGGGACACAGAGCAGAAGAGCAGCTGTGCCAGGGCTGGGCAGTGCCCCTGGCATTGAGAGGGCCTTGGCAATGTTGGCAGAGGGGACACAGAGAGGGAAGGGCAGCTGTGCCAGGGCTGGGCAGTGCCCCTGGCAGCGAGAGGGACTTGGCAATGTTGGCACAGGGGACACAGAGCAGAAGAGCAGCTGTGCCAGAGCTGGGCAGTGCCAGGCAGCACCAGCCTGGCAGCTCAGCCAGCACAGCCACAGTGGGCTGAGGGACACCAAACCCACCCACCACCCCTGCAGGTGGCAGGGACCAAGATCCAGCCAGGGCACAGCCCCACTGCCAGGGCAGATGGGACCTGACCACCCCCAAAAGGTCCTGTCAGCCTTTGGCACCCAATTTCTGGATCCAAAAGGTCCTCTGTCAGCCTTTGGCACCCAATTTCTGGATCCAAAAGGTCCTCTGTCAGCCTTTGGCACCCAATTCCTGGATCCTGCAGCAGCTCAGACCCCTCTCTGGGACTGGGAAACCCACACTGGGGCTCTAAAGGAGCAACATCTGGAGATGTTTGAATGTGACCCCATCAGAGCCAGGGGTGGTGCCCTTGGCCTCCCAGCAGGGACCTGCTGCAGGTGGCACTGGGGACATCTGCAGCATCAGAGATCTTGGCTTTGCCTTCTCCTCCTCCAGTTGGGCTTCTCCAGGCTTGGCTTTGCTCTGGCAAAGCTCTCCAGGTGACAAGTGACAGGGTGAGAGGAAACAGCCTCAAGTTGTGCCAGGGGAGGTTTGGATTGGAGTATCAGGGGAAATTCCTTTGTGGAAAGGGTGGTCAGGGGCTGTCCAGAGTGGAATCCCCACCCCTGGAGATGTACAGAAGCCATGGGGAGGTGGCACTTGGGGACACTGGCCAGTGCTGAGGGAATGGTTGGACTCGATGGTCCTGGAGAGCTTTTCCAACCTTACCAATTCCATCATTCTAAATACTCTGAACTAAAAGGTCTCAGCAGGCTCCAAGGTCAAAGGCAACACTCAGGGGGACAAGCTGGCACTTCCCAACTCCAGGGGGACCCTCGGGGGCTGCGATGCCAGGACAAGCAGAGGGCAAAGAGCTCTGCATGCCAAGAGCCAGGCTGGGCACAGCTCAGCACCCACAGCTCTGCAAGGCTGGAACTCCACACTGGGAACAGCCTTGGAATGCTCCCCTGGCCCTCCTGGGACAGTTCCATGAACAGCTTTAAAAATTCCCCTTCCAGTGTATTCTCCAGGATATCCTGGGCTGGAAGGACCCCCCAGGACCAGTAAAACCCCATTGCCCAAGGAATTCCTTCTTAAGAAACCTTTCCCACCTGGGCTGTTTTTCCCAAGCTCAGCAAGACCTGCTCTGGCTTTCTGAGCCCCTCTGCACCCCAGTGGGTTATTTCCTCATGGATATTGCCCATTCCTGCAGGAGAGGCCCCAGGAGCAGCTCTGGGGGAGCCCCAGGACACTCCAAATCTGGGGATCCCTACGAATGATGATCCAAAGGATCCAAAGCCTCTCTGGCTGAACATTTCCCTGAAAACACACTGCTTTCTGCAGGGTGGCAGTGGGTGAGAGCAGCTCCACCCTCCTGTGTACTTTAACACAATATTTAGGACACAGAAGCTTGAAGACAATTATTTTTAACCAGTTTCACATTGGCAAATTCCAATTAATCCCCTTAGCAACACACTCCAAATGTTCCCTCCCCTCCTATTCCTGCTGCCTGTCTCCCTGCCAGAAATCTTCCAACTGAAACAGGGAAGGAGGGAGAGAACAACCCCCTGAAAAGGATCCAGGAGGAGATGTCCATGGACCAACCTGGTTTGGAGGTGGTGGCTGCAGAGCTGGGGGTGCTGGCTGAGAGCTGGGGGGTCTCCACGACCCCAAACGCTGCAGGGCTGGGCTCGGGGACCTGGCTGGGCACCTGGGGAGGAAGGAAGGACAGAATGAGTGTGGGAATGGGGGAACATGGAGCAAAGGCAGGGAAAAGGGAAGGGAAAGATCCATGGGTTGGTTGGACACGTTCAAAAAGCACATGGGAAGGGGTGGGAAAGGCAGCAGGGAGGGGTGGAAGGGCAGGAGGAGACAGCACAGCACAGTTGTCAGCACAGTTGGGTCTCCCAGGGCTTCTTCAAGGAGCAGCAGGAATGTTCTTCCATGTAGGACACACCAAAAGGCTCCTGGATCTCCCTGATTTGATTTGCCAGGAGCAGCAGGAATGTTCTTCCATGTAGGACACATAAAAAGGTTCCTGGATCTCCCTGATTTGTTTCCAGGGGCAGCAGGAATGTTCTTCCATCTGGGACATCCACCAAGGCTCCTGGATCTCCCTGATTTGATTTGCCAGGGGTAGCAGGAATGTCCTTCCATGTGGGACACACACCAAGGCTCCTGGATCTCCCTGATTTGTTTCCAGGGGCAGCAGGAATGTCCTTCCATGTAGGACACATAAAGAGGTTCCTGGATCTGCAGGACCAGCAAAGTCTGAAGGGCAACTGGAGGAACCCCAGGCTGGGCCAGAGAACCCCTATTTTAATTATCTCCCCTCATTAATGGGCAAACATTTCCCTTGTGCTCAGGAAGGTTGGATAAAATCTTTGTATTTAACCTCAGAATTTCCTGAAGAGCCAATGTCTGCACCAAGCCCCTTGAACTCCAAGGTGAGACACTTGTTTGGGTGAGCAGAGACAGGGCAAGGAAGCCCCAAACCCCCTTCATTTCACACCAGGGACAGAGAAAATGGGGTTAAATCTCCATTTCCCAATCCCAACCCCAAGGAAAGCCCTGCTCGTGTCTGTCCTCACCCACAAACTCCTCTGAACATCCCCAGGGAAAGGGATTTTTCAACAATCCAAACACAGGGGGGAACCCAACACATGGGTGTCTAATTCCTGCTCTCAGAAATCCAGGAAAAATTTATTTCCCTATAAAAAGAAACTCTCTGGCAATCTGCTCTTCTTTTTTTCCTTCCCATTTCCAGCTTTTCCAGCTGTTGCATCTGAACAGAGCAGGGTAAGGAGGGAATGATCTCCAAGGCACTCATTGTCACCAGGCTAGGGGGACTGGGAAAAGGCACAGCTGGAAAAATAAGGCCCAAAATCTCCAAAATTTTCTGGGGATTGCTCCTCTTCCAGGAAGGAGCCTGATCAAGAAGGGCTGAAGGGCTGGAGAAGGGACGAGGGGTTTTATCCCAACTTCCAGCCAAAGGGAGGAAGCCAAAGAAGACCCAGCTTTACCCATGGGCAGGTTCCAAGGAAATTCAGGGATCAAATCAATGGGGAAAAAGGGAAATGTGGTAAGAACTCCAGGAAGCAAAGGAGACCAGTGACCTGTGAACCCAGAACCTCTGTGGAGCAAGGGCTGTATTTCCTTAAGAAATGTGGAAAACACTCTTTCATTTGGGGGAATGAGGTTGCAGATGAATAAATGGCACATTGAGAGATTTCCTGGGAAAAAATCCCCCTGAGGATCAGCCTGTGATTCCTGAGGGTCCCCTTTGCTCTGGGTTATTCCAGCACACCCAGGCTCTGACACACTCCCAGAGATCTGCCAAGAAAACCAGAGCATTCACTCCTTAAAAAGTGATTTTCTGTGGAAGTCAGTGCTGGGGAAACACCCCCATCAGACCCCACTCCTGGGTTTGCTTCACCTTCCCAGCCAAAAACAGTGTGGGAAATCAGTGTCCTGCCAGAACTGGATAAATATCCCCAGGCACCTCCATCCAGCTCCTCTGGTAGGGACTTGAAAGCACTTTGATTGCTAAAATCAAATTAAACCCCTGTGGAGGAGCTGGGACAACTCCACCTGAAGCTCCTCATGGTCAGTGATGCTGAACACGGAGCAGGAGCTGCAGAAAGCACAGCAGGAGCTCCAGGCAGGTGGCTCCTGGTGGCATCTTGGGGACAATTCCCAGCATTTTCTGATGCTCAGCACAATTCCAAGAATTATTTGATGTTCAGCATTTAATCCACTGAGAGAAGAGGGTGATTGGGGCTTGGGTTGGTGAAGCTTCAGGTTTTCTTTGAGTCACACAAGAGTTTCCTTGGATTTAAAAAATTAATTTGAATTTAAAGGGAAATTTGGAAACTGTTGTTATTATAAAAGGGTTTTTCTTTCAAATACAGAATTTGGGACAGGGTCTGATCAACAGCACTGGCTTCCTGCACTTCTGGAGGAAGTTTCTTCCTCTGTGCTTGGATCATTTGACATTCCAGAAGCACAGGAAGAACTTTTATGATCATTTTGTGTCACCCTAAAACCTCCCTGGGCTGGGAGTCCCCTTGGTCAGGGGATGAGATGATGCCTTGTCACTCTGAGTGTCCCACCAGACCCCTGAGGAGCAGGGCTGGATCCCAAAGGGGTGGGACAAACCACAACAGACCCCCCTGACCCCAAACCAGGAGCATCCCCCAAGTCAGGGCTGGGCATTGGGAATTCCCTGAATTCCCTGGGAATTCCAAGCAGGAACCCTGAGCAGTTATCAAGGCACTCTTTAATTCCACCCAAAATATTAAATGTGCTCCCAAGACTTGATTTAGAGGAGCTGTTGGGACAATAACTTGGAATTTTCATGGCTTAAGTGGGCTGAAATTTTCAGTTGTGTTCCACTAATGAGCTTTTTCTGGGGAGCCCAATTTTCAGAGCTCCTCTGTGATTCCCACAAGTGGTTCCAGGCCCCTCAGCCAAAGGCAGCCTGGAGATTAAACACAGGAATATTTGCATCCCTTGGAGGAGGGGATTGGCCAGCCCTGCTGTGCTCTGCATACAAATGACAGCTGATTAGGATTCAGGCTCATTAACCTCCTCTTGAAATGCATTTCTTTCCTTCTGTTTGACTTAATTGCAGTGGCTTAAAATAGATTTCAGGAGGCAGGAAGGGCCTGGATTCGGTGCCCGGTGCAGGAACACCACGGGGAGCGTGGCTGGTTCCAGCTCTTCTTCCCTCTTCCCATGGCTGGTTCCAGCTCTTCTTCCCTCTTCCCATGGCTGGTTCCAGCTCTTCCCTCTTCCCATGGCTGGTTCCAGCTCTTCCCTCTTCCAGCAGGAAGGGATGGCAAGAAGATCCCTCCAGGATCCCAAAGTTTGGGATCCAACTGGTGCCTGGTGGCAGTGCCCACACTGGAGGGGCAGCTGGGCAAGCACCAGGAGGTGCCTTGAGGTGCCCAAAGGGTTTAACTGAGCCTGGGAATGGCAGAAACCCCCAGGGCATCTCCAGCCACTGGTGCCAGTCACACCTCCTGGCACAGCAGGGACAGGCACTGGAAACCATTCCCAGCCAGAGGGCAAGGAAGGGAGCAGCTCCAAACAGGCTGTGCCACCCAAAAACTGGCACAACTTGGGGAGGAAGGACGTGGGAGAAGGAGGAATGTGTGCCCAGCCCCTGCCAGGCTCTGGCACACAGAGCCACCCACCTGGAGAACCTCCAGGGCTTCTCATCAGGGCCCCAAAATGTGAAGGGTCAAGCTCCAAGGTGTGTGACTGGGAGGGATTGAGGAGCTATGGAGAAGGTCAGCTTGGGAGAGTTAGGATTGTTCCCCACAGGAGAGAAAGGTGTTTTGAAGTCTGAAGACACAGAGACCAAACCTGTGACAGAATTATCTCAGTTCTCTGAGAAAATTCCCAGGTTCTGGTGCTTCTGGTGACTCCACAGCAGCACCACTAGGGCAGAATGTCCTCAGTGTGGACAGGGATGCAGCTGCAGGTCTGAACCCACCCAGCCACAAGTGTGACCTGGACCTTCCTCAGGGGCACAAGAACCTCCTTCCTTGTTTCCTTGAAGAAACATCTCCTTCCTCTGACACTGGAAGCCTTTACAAGCCCTAAAATCAAAAACCAGCCAGGGGGAAGTTGCAGCAGCTCCACATGGACAGGCTGCAGGTGGCACAACCAGCCAAACCTGGGATGGAACAACAATCCCTGAAGAACATTGAGAGGTGAGGAGCACCCAGGAGTGTGAGGTGATGGGAGCTCAGGGTTTGGGGGTGGAGGAGGAGGAGGAGGAAGAGGAGGAGAAGGAGAAGGAAGGAGAAGGGAGGAGGAAGGAGGAGGAAGGAGGAAGGAGAAGAAGAAGAAGGAGAAGAAGAAGAAGGAGAAGAAGAAGAAGGAGAAGAAGGAGAAGAAGAAGAAGAAGGAGAAGAAGAAGAAGGAGAAGAAGGAGAAGAAGGAGAAGAAGAAGAAGGAGAAGAAGAAGAAGGAGAAGGAGAAGAAGAAGAAGGAGAAGAAGAAGGAGAAGAAGGAGAAGAAGCAGAAGTTGCGTTACCTGAGGAGGGGTGGGGGTGGAGGAGGGTCTGGCAATGGGGGGGGTGGGGTTCCTGCTGCCCCCTCCAGACATGATTTCTTCTGTTATGTCTTTGCCTCCCTGGTTTGGATCCCGGATTCGGATCTGTGGGATTGAACAAAGACAGGATTCAGACAAGTCCCCCCTTCCCCCTGTCCTGGGAGAGGAGCAGGACACACTCCCAGTACCCCCAGTGGGAGATGCTCTGGGATGAGCTGGAGCTCAGCAGGAGCTCTGGGATGTGGTTTGTTCCCAGAACTGGCAATGCAGGGTGTGTCAGCCCTTCAGCTCCAAACCCAAATGAATCAAACCCCAATTTAATCCTCAGCCACACCAGGCTGGTCCAAATCCAGGCCCCTTGTCATTCCAATCCAGCTGCTGGAATGTGAGTTCCCTGAAACTTCTGCAATTTGGGGGCACTTCAGGGACAGACTAAACTTGCCAAGTAGGGCAAGAGTTTAAAAAAGGCTGTGTCTGACCCTGATATGAAACTCTGCCCTTGCCAAGGCACTGCTGGGGATGGGGGGAAGCAAAACAGCCATTCCAACACACAGGGAATAAACCAGAGCACCAAGGGGAGGGGAGGGAAAGACTCAAGTCCTGTAAAACTCAGCAGCATTTAGGAAAAAAATGGGGTTTTTGAATGTCCTCACAGCCCCCAGATGGGAAGAATAAATATTTTCCAAAATAAACCACCCCAGAACACACTCCCTGAACCCTCAGTGGACACTTGGGCCAATCCATGTCCCTGGACACAGAGAAGAGCCAAATTGTCTGGGACAGTGTAAACCAGAGCTTTTCGTCTTCAACAAGAGCTGGAGATGCTGAGAAAGCTGCAGCCAGAGGTGCTGGGTGTGCCCCCCTTCCCCACAGCTCCTGGCTGAACTCCCACTGATCCCATGCAGAAATCCCAGCAAACCCCAACCCTTCCCAGGCCAGGGGGCTCTGGAAACCCCCTCATTCCTCCTGCTCACCCCATGGCAGGGCTGGGGGGGCTCGGAGGTCCCTTTTCAACCCCAGCCATTCTGGGACTGTGTGACATGAAGTCAAACTGCAGCTCTCCTGGCTGGGGTGGGCTCTGGGTCACGAGGACACAGATGCACCCACAGTGCTCAGGCTGTTGGTCCTATTTCTGCTGGACTTTTCCTGCTAAAACATTGAATTAAACACAGCAAGAAGGGCTCAAGAGCTGGCACCAACTCTTGCCAACATTCGCCCACCTGGAAGTTTCTCCAGTGCCCAACTCATGGTGCACGTGGGGGTGGCCACATTAATACACTTCATTTTCCTTTCATTTCCCTCATTTCTTCAGCTGCAACACCAATTAGCAAAATGAAACAGCACATTTGGAACAGGGAGAAGCATCTGGGCCATTGGAAATCCCTTTTCTTTGCCTCCAAGAGCTCAGTTTGGGGGTGTGGACCAAGCCCAGCTGGGGGGTCTGAGCAGCCCTGCCCTCCAAAGGGGTCCTGGCACCTCGTGAAGAGACCCCTGGGCACTCCAGAGGGGACAAAAGAGCAGCCACAACCCATCCCTGATGGGTTTAAATTCCATCCATTTGCCTCTCTCCAATTCCCACCAGGGAATTAGGAAGAGTGGGAATGTGCCCCCCAAACCTCCACCCACTTCCAGAACGTGCTCAGGTTCTTCCAAGCCTGCAAATACATCCACACCTTCCTGGGTTTTTACCTTTCCCAAGGCATAAAATGTCATAATTTACTTTTTTTGGTATTCTGAACCAATGTCCAGCATCCTCCCAAACTGAGCTGGGTTTGCTCATTCCCCCCTGGCTCTTTGGGAATACTCTCAGGAGGATCCCAGGCCTGTGGAGATGCTGCTGCTTTTATTTAGGTTTATTTAAAATCCACTAAAAATGTTTTCCTTTCTGACTGGCTGAGAAGTCCCAAACTCAGAGCAGAGAATCCCCATGGAAAAATGGGAAATAAGGCACCAATTCTGCCCTGTGCAAGGCTTGGTTACATTTACCTGTGACAGGTAAGGTTTAACCTCCCTGGGAATCCCAAAATCCCAGAATCTCACAATGGTTTGGGCTGGGAGGGCCCTCAAAGCTCCTCCTGTCCCACGGGCAGCGACCCTTCCCCTCTCCCAGGCCAGGTTGGGCACTGCCAGGGCTGGGGTAGCCCCAGCTCCTGTTGGCACCACCCTGTGCCAGGGTCTCCAGGGGGGATCAGGCTCAGGTTTAGGGTTGAGAAGGGCACTGATTGTCCCCCAGGGTTGGCACTCACCGTTTTCTTCTCCCTCTTGGCAGGCGGCGGCTGCTGCTGCTGCGTAGGCACAATGATGGGGGCAGACTGGTACACGGGCTGGCTGGGGTAGAAGGGGCTTCCTGGGGGCACACAGGGCAGGGAAGGGGGCACAGGGTCAGCCTGGCTGGGCAAGAACCAACCCCAAGCACAGCAGATCAAACCGCCCAAAGGCTCCTCCCTCCAACCCCACAACATCCACCACCACTCCTGGAACTGCTGGGTTTGCTCCAGGTCACTCAACAGGAGCTGCTGCTCCAGCAAGACAAGAGAGTAAGTTTTAATTTCATTATTAACATTTTGTTGGGTATTAATTCCTTTATTTCACTATGCAATTTTTCACTTCCATGACAAAATGTGTCCTTTACATCCATTTCCAAGGGGCTGAGGACACCACCAGGCACCGAGTCCACCCCTGGGCTCCTCTGACTCCCAAACACTTTTGGCTTTTGTTGCTGGTTTATCTCTTGCCTTTTGGCCTCTGTAGAGAAATTCAGTCAAACCATTTGCAAGACCAACCCCAGCCTGGTTTGAAGCACAACCAGAAAACTTAATTCCCAGCACTGTTCTTCTTCTCCTGCTGCAGCAGAGAGAGAGCAGGGCCTTGGTGATTAGTGCTTGGTGATTAGTGCAGGACCTGCCCTGGTGCTGCTCACAGAGAGCAGGGCCATGGTGATTAGTAATTAGTGATTAGTGCAGGACCTGCCCTGGTGCTGCTCACAGAGAGCAGGGCCATGGTGATTAGTAATTAGTGATTAGTGCAGGACCTGCCCTGGTGCTGCTCACAGAGGAACAGCCCATGTGGCTCGTTATGGTTTCCTTCTTGGCATGAAAGTGGCCTTAAAAATGTGCCCCAGAGCAGAGTGCCCTGCCCAGGATCAGGTGCCAGGGGGATGTGCAGGGGTTCTGCCCTTTTAGGTACGGATAAACTGGATCAATTCTGCTTCCAGCAATCTGATTCATTCCTACCTGATTCTTCTGCAGCTGAACTAACCTGTACATGGGGGTGACAACCTGGACTGTGCCTGGAACCCACCCAGGGATTACTGAGCCCAAGAAAGCCAAAGCACCAAGGCCAGCAGGGTCTGTTTGCAGCTCCAAAGGGTGGATTCCCAGCTGGGGAGGAGCAGCAGCAGCTCTGGGCAGGCTCCCTGGGGACAGGGGATCTTCTCCTGCCAAGGGGGGCACAACAAGGACCTGGGGGCTGCAGGTGCTCACTCCTAGGGGGCTCAGGGACCCAAGAAATGTCTCATTTTCAGTGTCAGGGTAAGACAACAGGACTTATCTGGGCAAGAGGTAAGAGACTTACCTTCCTAAGTCTCCCTCGGCATGCCTGGAATGGCCAGGACTCAGGAATTGTTGCCCAGAGAAGCTTTGGCTGCCACCCCCTGGGAATGGCCAAGGCCAGGTTGGATGGGGCTTGGAACTACCTGGGCTATGGGAGGTGTCCCTGCCATGGCTGGGGTGGGACTGGGTGGGCTTTGAGGTCCCTCCCAAGCCCAACCAGGCTGGGATTCTACAAACCCTCCTCCCTCTCTCCTGAGTGATCATCTCAGTGATGAACTTGGAGCTGACAGAGAGAGGTGATCCCTGACAGAGGCAGCTCCAGCAGAGCTCAGGGAAAGACTCTGCATGAAAAATACTAAAAAAAACCAAACCCTGCAAAGCAAAAGGGACTTCTGGGAAGAAATGGAACTTCTGTGGCAACAAGTGCACGTGCCACACTCTGCTCTGATCTTCTGATCCCTTCAGTTCAGCAGCACCCAAGTTTTATTTTCCCTCCTTCCCACTGATCATTTCAAGGTCTTTCCCACTGTTGGAGGAAACTCCCTGAGATCAGAGAATGATAAACTGCAGAACTGAGTTACAAAAATGCAGTTTTGTTTTCTGCTGTGTTTTCTCTCATCCCCTTCTTTATGCCCTGCCCTGACTTTGATGTGCAGCAGCCACACAGGCCACAATTCCTGTGGGCTCTGGGAAAGGCACTGCCAGCAGCTTTTCCATGCCTGGATTGCAGATTTAGCTGCTGCCCAATCCTGGCAGCACCTGGGGAGAGACTGAGCATTCCCAGCCCCTAAAAATAGCAAGGGAGGCACAGGAGGGAGAGGGGGATGAGCACAGACAAACCTGCATCATCCCCTTCCTCAGCTCAACCTTTGCTGCCTGGAAAACTCTGCAGGATGGAGAGCTCCAGCCTCAGCCACTGCCACCCCCCAGGCACAGCAACCCAAAAACAGGCTGGGATTCAAAGATTCCAAGCTCCTGGACAAGAAACCAGGCACTTCCAGGAGAGGAGAAGAGCCAGAAAGGAGCCTTTTACTAATTATAGGAGTGAAGACTAAGCAAGATTAAGCAGGAAGTAAGAAAGCAGACCTGTAAGTGCAGGAAAAAAGAGGAATACTGGGCAATTTCCTCATTTAGGGGATCAGATTTGAAGAGCCACTGCAATATTTCTTCCTTTTTTCCCTTGGATAAACATCCAGGAAGTGGCTGCCTTGCAATTCCCCTCCTTCCTTTCACTCTGAAATTGCATAACCAGCTTTGAAGGGTCCAGGGCGACCTTTCAAAGGAGTCCCACGAGCTCCAAACACACCAAATAAATAACAAAAGGAAGGAAAACAGGCAGAGAGAGAGCCCAGACCTTTCCCAATGACACCCAGGGAAGCAGTGGGGATTTCTCCCCTCCCAAAGGGGTGAAGAGCAAACCTGCAGCTCTGCCAGGGCTGTCACTGGGCAGACTGGGAGGGAATCTGTGAGCCCAAGAAATTCCAGCAGCCCAAGGGAAGCCAACACTGCCTCTGCCCCCAGCAGGTCACAGAATGGGCAGTGAGTGAACAAAACACCTCAAAATTGGTACTGAGAGGCAAAAACCCCTTCCAAAAATCCAACCACACAACGGGGTGATGACTGGACTCATCCTGGTGGTTTTCCAGGTGTTCCAATAAATGAGCAAAGGGAATAAATAAAAGAAGGGATAGACAAGAGGGCAAGACTCCTAATTCTGCACCTCAGACACTGGGGCTGGTCTGACTGAACCATCCAAAGGCAGATCCCATGGGAAGCCTCCCAGGGCTGTGGGGACAGCAGGACATGGATTGTACACAGCAACACACTGGGAATTGTTAGGGAAGGACCTTCCTGCCTTTAAATAAGAGGTGATTGCCAAGAGCAGAAGTGCCCTGGGCTGGGAAGGAGAGTCCCACTCTTACAGGGGGTCTGCAGACTGGGAGGCCCTGGAGGAGTCAAGGACCAGGAGATGGGGACAGGAAGGGATCCCCAGCCCTGGAATGTTTTAATCGCAGCTTTAAAGCTCAATACCTGGGCCAGCCACAGAATCATGGAATATCCTGGGAGGGACACACAGAGATCATTGATCCGACCCCTGGCCCTGCACAGACACCCCAACAATCCCTCCCTGTGCCCCAGAGCATCATCCAGACCCTCCTGCAGCTCTGGCAGCCTCGGGGCTGTGCCCACTGCCCTGGGGAGCCTGGGCAGTGCCCACCACCCTCTGG
>JAXCLP010000057.1:1821807-1837106 GCA_035584035.1 Lepidocolaptes lacrymiger
GGGGCTGTGCCCACTGCCCTGGGCAGCCTGGGCAGTGCCCACCACCCTCTGGGGGAAGGACCTTGCCCTGAGCTCCCCCCAACCCTCCCTGGCACAACTTCAATCCACCCCAACACCCTGAACAAAGTGTGCATGAGGATGTAAATGTGTAAGTGTGCACCAGGATCATTTCCAGGACAATCTCCCAACCTTTTAGCTTGAGGAAAGGCAGGACCAGGAGTTGCCCATGAAAGGGCCAAACTTCAGCCTGTGCAGACCCTTCCAGTGCCCTGGACTGATCTTTGCAGCACAAACCCAGGAACAAACCCCCTGGTGTGTTCTCATCCCTCACTGGACAAGGAGCACAGGGATGGAAAGTGAACTGGATTTCTGGGATTAACCCCAGGGCAGGGCTCAGGGGAACCCAGCCCACACCACCCTAATAAATGCCAGGGATTCAGCAGGGCTGCCAAAGAGCCCCCATTCCTGGCCACTCCTGAGCCCGGGCAGCCTTTCCTGCAGTCACACAAACAGTGGGGATTTTTCAGGAGTGAATAATCAGGGCTGTGACACCACCAAATTTAGCAGCTATTTGAAGTTCAAACAAATGCTAATCCGGCTTGTTGTTACAAACCCGCAGCTCGACAACAGAAAAACACCCCCAGAAAGGATTGAGGGAGAAGTCTCCAAGCACAACTCACCGTAGGCATTGGGGAATTCTCCAGGCCCAGGGCCTGGGTAGAAGGGTCCAGGTCCTGGTGGCTGCACCGGGTATTGCTGGGGGGGCCCGACGTAGGGGGGGCCACTGTGACGATACTGGGGGGACAAAACCAGCCATCAGTTCCCTCTGCAGCTCAAGGGACCCCCACAAAGCTCCAGGCACCCGACTGTCAAACCACTTCAGTGCAGAAATACAGTCATTAAGGCTGGGAAAGCCCCCCAAGGTCCTCCCAGTCCAACCATTCCCTCCCCACCACCACGTCCAGCACCAAACCATGTCCCAGATGTTTCCTGAGCAGTTCCAGGGGTGGTGACTCCACCATTCCCTGGGCAGGCTGTGCCTGAGCAGCCCTTCCAGGAAGGAGTTTCCCCCAATATCCAATGTAAACCCCCCCAAATTTACTGTCAGAAAAAAGACAGGGCAGGGAGGACTTGGGGGCTGAGAAGGAAACAGCCACTCCCACCTCCAGCAACCCTGTGTTCCATGAGGCCCAAGGGACTGTAGATCCATGAAGTCAATTTAGATAGATTTAAATATCTCATAAATATATTTAGATATATTTAAAGCACAAAGGTTTTCCAAGAGCTTGGTTTCCCCCTGGTTTTGAGGGAGACCTCAAAAAGGTCATTGATTCCTACAGCCCCCAAGCCCTGAGCAAATCCTTCACACAGAGGAAGGGCAGGGGCTGAGCCACAGGATTATGGAATTATGGAATCATTAAGGCTGGAAAAGCCCTCTGAGACCCCCAAGTCCAACCATTCCCTCAGCACTGCCATGGCCACCACCAACCCATGTTCCCAAGAGCCACATCCCCATGGGATGGAGACTCCACCACTGCCCTGGTCACCACTAACCCATGTCCCCAAGAGCCACATCCCCATGGGATGGAGACTCCACCACTGCCCTGGTCACCACTAACCCATGTCCCCCAGTGCCACATCCCCATGGGATGGAGACTCCACCACTGCCATGGTCACCCTTTCCATGCAGGAGTTTTTCCCAATATCCAGCCTAAACTCCCCCTGGCACACGAGGCCAAACGTGTGCCCACCACCTTGATTTCAGCCACATCCCCCTCCCCAGGGGGACAGCCCTGATGGAGCCCAGGAGGTTCTGGAGCTCCTGAGGGCCCTGGGGGAGGGCTTTACCTGGGGGATGCAGTACTGGGGGCCCTGAGGCATCGGGTAGGGCATGGGCAGGTGGTTGACCATCATGATGTGCTGGTTGGTTTGGTACACGGCCGTCGGGGTCTGCGCGCCGGGACGGATGGAGGGGCTGCTGTTCTGGAGGGTGGCTCTGGGAGGCTGGATCTGAGGCCTCTGGAAAAACTGGGGCAGGGAAGGGAGGGAGGAGACAACGGAGAACAGGTCAGGCTTTCTGGGCACGATCAGGAGCATCGTCACAAGGTTTTAATTATTGAGTCTGCAAGGGTTGCCACGCATTCAGAAAACTGCAGGACAGTCTGGGGATCTGCAACAGCAGGGCCAGGCTGGGGCCTTCTGTTTGACAAGGCAGGCAAAGGCAAGAAACTTCACAAACTAATACTTATTAGCTGGTAATAATAATTATTAGTTTGTAATTAATTAATTTGACAGCTCAGCTTTCGGAGCAAAGGGCAGAAAGAGGAGTTTGTCTTATAGGATGGGTTGGCTGCTAAAAAAACACCTTATAAATATCCAGGGCAATAAAAGATCAAGGCAACTGTTCCAATCTATCTTGAGAAGAGCTAAAAAGGTGGAATTTCAGCGAGGGCAGAGGCCCCTCGTGCCTCTCCTTTACACAGAGAGCTCCAGGTGACTCGTCCTGCCCTGTTTTCCGACGGGTGGCAACTCGGCCCAGGGTGGCACCAAACTCTTCCACCACATTGGGATGAAGTGATGGAGCAGTCCAGGAATCCAAGCAACCCCCTGGCACACACTCTGTCCTCAGCCACCCCAGGATGGAGCATTCCTTGCTCTGGAGGCTTTGGAGTCTCGGAAGGGAGGAGGTCAGAGATGCCCCGGCCCCCCCGGCATTCGGTGACGGGGGAATGGGGCAGGTGAGACACTCAGGCCATGCAGAACCAGGGGGGGAGTTACCTGGATAGGTCTGAATCCTCCCTTCAAGAACGAAGCAAGAAAGCAGCAGGAAACAGAAAGAAAGCCAATGGAACAGCTGACAGATCAACAGGAAGGCACAGGATCAACATGCACCCTAAAGCCACACGATGCAGCCTCCTCCTGGCCTGCCCTGACTCGGTCCCCACACCAAAGGGGGCACCAAAGGGGACACCAAGGACTCTGAGAATCCCACACGGGCACAAACCCTCCTGGACAAGTTTCATAAGGAGGTGTAAAAGTGGAAAAAAAGGAGAGAAACCAACCACGCCACGACTGACTGAGAGAAATGTGATACTACAGAGAGACTTTGGGTTCACTCTGTTCCTAAAACATCAAATGTTTCTCCTGTCAGGTCTCCTTCAGTGAGACAGGGGGAGCAGATCAAGCAGAAATCCTGGCTCCAAACATGGATTTCTCTCCATTTCTGCACCAACACTGAGAGGGTAAGAAAAGCAACGTATTTTACTGCTAAAAAAAAAAATAAGGATCCAAATGAGGCCACCACACATCACACCAAACCTGCTGGGTGCTGGGCATGAAGGGAAAACCTGGGAGCAGCTGGGAGGGGAGGGGAGAGGAGAGGAGGGGACCACTGAGGAATGAAGGAATGAGCTGGGATTATCCACCTGGGGCTCAGGAAGGAAGGGGAGGATGGAGGGGAGCTGTGATGCCTCTGTCCCTGCCAGGACAGTGAGCTTGAGATGATCATTCTGGAGCTGAGGGAGACTTTGTGACACCTGAGCTGTCCCCACAGCAAATGAGTTCTCCAGGAAAGCCATGGATGATTCCATCCCAGAAATCCAGACACTGTTAGGAGGAGTTTAATTATTTCATGTCCAGCCCTGCTACTCTGGATGAAGGACTGTCCCCAGCACACTGTCAATGTCACCTGAACCAGGAGAGAGGTTTGGAAGCAGAAAGAGAACCAGAAGAGCCTGGCCCTGCCATGGTCCTGCTCCCATCCAAGGGGGACTGTGAGTGGGGGGACCACAGGAGTGTCACAGGGACCAGGGGCAGCTGCTGAATCCATGGGGACAATCACCAAGCTGCAGGTTTTTTACTGTCCAAAGACACCACAAAGCACACAAGTTTTTCTTCTTCCACTGCAAAATGCTGAGTAAAGATTATTTCTGAGCTGGTGGCAGGTCCCAGCAGAAGTCTGAGCTGGAGGGAGGGAAGTTGCACAGACCCCCCAGGTCTGTGTTTGTGCAGAGTGAGAATGGGCTGGAGGCTGAAGCCAGACCTGTCTCTCCATCAGCAGCATCTCCATCCCCAGGGCAAGGCAGGAAACCCCCCTGGCAGAGCTGGGGAGGCTCCCCCAGCACCAGCCAGACATGGAGCTGCTCCTCCCTCACCAAACTCACACCAAACTCACACCAGCCAGGGGCACTTCCAGCACTGGGAACTCCTCAGTTATGGAAAGCTGCTCATTCCCACCCCTGGTCCCTCCATTCCATGGGACACCAGCTGGGTCTGTTCCCCCCAGAGCAGAAGAAGGGCTGAGATGGGGTGTGAGCCCTGCCCTGCCCTGAGCACTGACCCCCCCATGGCACTGCCCAGCTGTTCCAGGGCACTGAATCTCTCCAGAGCAGCATCCCTGACAAGGAGACTCTGAAGGAAAAACCCTCTCCACCCCCTGCACCTCCCACACCATCACAGAGCCAGCTCAGCTCCAGGGATGGAGGAACAGGAGAACTCCATCCCTGCTCCAAAGCAGAGCAGCAGAATGGCACATCTGTCATTCCAAGCAACAAGACCATCAGAAGCTTTTGGAAGGTCCAACCTGAGACCTTTCACAAAGTCTGAATGAGCTGTAACTGCTCCACAAGCTGAAACCAAACCCAGGAGTCTCAAGGAAATCTGGTGGTGGAGCACTGGCCATCTGAGCCATGGAAGGGGGGTTGACTGTGCCAAACCAGTATAACCTGCCTGGCAAACTGGTTTATGCTCCCCCCTCACCCCTGTCCCTCCACAACTCAACATTCATGCTTAGAAATGTTCTGCTGTTCTGATTAGATCTGCCAAAGAATTCATCCTGCCAGGTCAGGCACCTCCAAGAAATGCCAAAGGTGTCCCAGGGGCAGCACCAAGGGATGAAAATCCCACAGGTTTGAGCTCTGGTTCCTCCAGGAAGTGCAGGATTTAGAGAGGGGCACACACAGGACCCCTCAGGACCATGGTGACCCCACCCTGGGCCACAACAAACCTTCTGTTACATCAGCCCTTCAAAAATAAACCCTGTTTTGTCTCATGATGGTCCCATTATGTCTGTTCAGCAGGTTCAGCAACCCCTGCAGACCTGGGCTGTGCTCCTCAAGTCATGTCCCATCCTTTACCTGTCCAAGTCTGTCCCAGGGTGAGTTCCTGGGTCACCCTGGAGTCAGCACTACTGGAAAATGTTGTTTTTAATGCAGGGTTGGATCCCTGATGGGTCACAGAGCAGCACAAGGACACCCCTCTGCCACTGCCTGGAGCTCAGCTCCTGCACCCTGCTCCTCCCACGAGCTCCCAGCAGCTCCTTCATCTCCCTGCTCAAGGAAGTTCTCCTGGAAAATCCCAAAGCAGAAGTGCACAGAGGCTGCACATGGGGTGTCCCCAGTGCTCCCCAACCTCCCTGACTGGAAATGCCATCAGTGGTGGGTCTGTCACAGCTGCTGTCACCCCAGGAGCTCCCACCTCAGGGAATAAATCCCCTTCCCAAGTGTTTCCAGGCCCAGGTGACCACGTTCTCCAGCTCTGTGTGGCTGCAGACAGACCTGCTGCTTGGGCCACAGGAATTAGGAAAATCAGTGATCACTGAGAGCCCCAGCCCTGTGATCCCCCCCTGCTGCACTGGCACTGATCTGCCAAACTGGGAGTGTCCCCTCCAGACCCCCCTGAGGGACAAACCTGGGCTAAGGGCACCAAAACCAGGGCCATGCCAAGCTCAGCCCAGCCAATGTGGGCACTCAGCTGGGTTCTTCTAGCCTGGATCAAGGCTGGGGGTTGTGATGGGTCTGGGGAGCTCTGAGGAAGGTTGTGGGGAAAGGACAGTCCCACAAGTTCTCACCCAAGCTCTGCACTTCAGTTAAGTTTCTCTTTTAGTCCTTTTGGTGCCACCAGGAAGGGTGGTGGCATCACCTGGGAGAGGGAGGAGCAGGAGATGCACAGCAAGGCAGCAGGAACCACCTGCCTGCAGATGGGACATTGGCAGGGGAGATGTGACCCTTCAAAGTCAGCACTGGGCTCAGCAGCTGCAGCCTTGAGGCATCCACATCATCAAATAATGGAATTATCTGTGCTGGAAAAGTCAGGGCCACCACTGCCCATGTCCCCAAGGGCCACATCCACGTGGATTTTAAACACCTCCAGGGATGGGGCTCTTCCAATGCCTGAACCCCCTTTCCAGAAGGAAATTTTCCACAATATCCAATTTAAACTTTCCCTGGCACAGCCTGAGGTGTTTCTTCTCTCATCACCTGCAGCACAAACCCCAGGCCCACCTTCCCTCAGGGCAGCCCTCTGGGCACAAGGCAAGACTTGTTCCCCCCCTCAGACTCTCCCAGTGTTATTATTAATTAAATGATTCATTTGGGAGAGGACTCAGAACTGGCAGCAGGTCCACACTCTGGGTGCAGACTGGGCAGTGCCCGTGCCCAGCCATTCTCCACCACCTCTGGACTCAAAACCCCCCAAAAAGCTACAAAAAGGCCTGTGGAGTTATTTCAGGCAGGGAATTCCCAACCTCTCCCCATCCCAGGAGTGCCCAGCCCAGCCCAGTCTCTGCTGCACAAGGAACTGGAGGGACCCTGAGCCAAAACTGGAACCAACTCCACCACAAGGCCAAGGGAGACGAGTCTGCCACGAGCAGCAAACTGAGCTCAGAGAGTCCTAAATCAAGAAGGAAATGATGACATTTGAGTTTCTGCCCCTGATCTCTGTTTTTAACTGGACTGGCCTTTGCTGAGCCTTCCCTTTTAAAGCCACCCAGACACTTCCCAAGTCATTTCTTAAAGGAAGGGTTTTCTCAGCAGAGGCAAATGTAACAAAACCTGCATTAGGGGCCCTTTCCAGCTGGGCTTTGTGAGGATCAGGAGCAACAAAATCACTCCAGAGCCTCAGTGAGGAAGAAAAACCAGGGAAGCTCCGTGGACAGAGTGGGAAATGGAGCAGCAACCCCAGGGAGAAGCTGGGGGCATCCCAAGAAAAGCAGGACTATATTGGAAATACTGCCCCAAACCCCCTGGAGGGGCTGTGTTCTTTCTCCTACAAAGTGAGGCTTTCCTGGGAATCCAGGATTCCTGGGGCATGTGGAACATGTGAACTGTGTTCATTTTGGGGCAACACCCTCACTCTCCACCCTTCTCCCCCACAAAGGGTGGTCCCACTTTCCCCAGCACCAAGTGGCTCCCTCAGCCACAACTCCCCAACACCAGCACAGGATTCCCACTGGGAAAAAACCTGCTTGTAAAGCTGCCATCCAACTTAAATCATTCTGAGTGCTTTGAAGATCTCATAATTACAGGCAACAACATCAAGGAACAATCCAGTGTTTGCCTGAAAGAGACCCAGAATCAATAGGAGGAACGTGTTAATAAAATCCCACTGGGATGGACACAGGGAATGGAAACCTCCCAGTGCTGCCTCTGCCTTCCAAGGGCACTTGGAGTTGTTGCTACAAATATTAACCCTGCAATGGCCAATTTACTTACTGAGCCCTTTTTAGGCTCCAACATATTTAAATGCTGGTCTTGAGCACCCTCTGAGCTGGGTTTGGGGTGAAGTCCTGACCCTCCTGCACGTGGTGGGGACCCAAACCCCTGTGCCCACCCCTTGGGTGGAGAGCTTGGGATTAAAGGGAATAAACAAAGCCCAGCCCAGGTTTCTCTGTGCCTGTGCAACCCAGCACATGACAGATGTAACTGGGAATAAAGCCTGGAATGTGTTTCCAGTGGTGACAGCTTCCTGCAGATAATTATAAGCAGGTTCAAGTGTAACAGAGTCAAAAATCTGTGAGAGAATCGGGAAAACACCTGGAAATGAGGAGTTTTGAGCTGCAGGCAGGGTCAGAACTGGGTCCAGAGGCAAGTTTTAGATCAAATTCTGACAGACTGGTGGCAGAGTCCCACCAGTAAAGCCACTGGGGGCTGAAATGTTCCCTCCAAGGCTCCAGACTGGGGCCAAAACCTGCCCCAGGGAGCTCAGTCAGTTCCAGGAGAGCATCCCCTGCTGTCCCCAGAGCCCTGAGGGGTGACAGGGCAGGGATGCATTCCCAGTTCCCAGCTGGGAACACAGACCTGAAGGGAAGGGCAAGAACAGAAGGATCTAAACCAGACTGCCCACAGTCATCCTGCAAACATTCCAGGCACAGAAACCATTCCCTGCTCTCTTGCAGGGCCTTTGCCTGGGAGCAAACCAGTGGCACTGCCCCATTTCACCCTTTCTGCCCTTTCCTGCCCTGCTCTGGGGGGCTCCCACGGCCCCCAGGAGGTGGGAGGAACAAAATGATGAGGTTCTTGAAGTGCCTGTGCCCACCTAACCCTCACCTGCTCTCCTGAGACAGAACTGTGCCCCCAGTGCTCATCCCCACAGTCCAACTGCTCAGCCACAGGAGCAAAGCAAAGAACAATCCCCCAGGAACCACCTTCTTGGCTCAAACCCCTGTCCTGACACCACTGGAGTTAATGGGATTTTTTTTCCCTGTTAACTTGGTGGCAACAACCTGCTCCTTCCAAGCCAAGAGTCTCATGGAAACAACCCCATCTGGGAGAGTTCTCCTGCCCTTGTGCCTCTCCTGCTCCTTGCCACCCAGCAGAGCCACCTCTGCCCCCTCCAAAGCCCCAAGAAGCAGCCACATCACTCCCAATGGGAAGGGTTTTGGGAAGATGAATGCAGGAGCTCATTCTGGACCAGGACAGAGGGACCTGTTGGGGTCCTGACCCTGGGGGGCTCCCCGGGGTGTTTCTGCCCCCCAGAGCTCCTCTGACAGTCACTCTCTGAATGGAGTGGTCCTGACAAAGCCAACACTCAAAGGTTCCTACAACTCTGGCTTTCGTGGGCCAGGTGGAAACAACACCAAGCAGGGGAAGGATCACAGGAAACCAGGAGGATCACACAACAGAGGTGGGAATGGGGAGTCACTCGCTTTGCTCCCGGCTGGAAGGGCAGGATTGTCTCAGCTGGCACCTTCAGAGTGTGGGAAAGAGTCAGAAAAGGTTTCTAGTGTTTGGAGAAGGCAAAATCCCCTCCCCAAGAGGTGGCAAGGCTCCCTCCAGGCTGTCCATCCCCCTGGCCTGGGGGGGTTAATGAGCAGTGATCAGGGTTACTCAGCATTAGAGGGTTATGCAGGGCTGGGAGCTACCAAGGGGTGGGTTCCTCCACTCGAGTTAGTGGGTGAGTCACCTCCACCCCCCCCAGGCAATTAATTAGTGCAGGGTGATAACGAAGGGGCAGGTACTGTACCTGGTGATGGGCAGGTCGAGGCCCCGCTGCAAACTGAGGAAAGGCGGGAGAAACAAACACAAAAGGAAAGGCACAAAGAGTCAGAAACACCACAACGAACCAAAATGTCACAGTCTATGCAAAATAAACCCACGGGAAATAAAAGCACGAGGACACATCCAAAAGCTTTGCTGCAGGACAGTGACAGACAGGGACTGGGGACAGGGGACACTGGGCAGCTCCCAGGGCCCTGCAGGAATTCCTTACCCTGCCTGGGGAAAGAACAGAAAATCAAAATAAAACAACTTAAACCAAGCAGCAGTGGAGGTTTGGAGTGTGGGAGGTGGAGGGCAGTGGTTGAGGCAGCTGGGCTTGGCTGTTCTGGTGGCACTAAGGGGGGACAGTGGTGGCTGGAGAGCAGGACAGGGCCAGGGCCAGGGCTGGGGGACATCCCTGCAAGGCAAAGAGCACCCACTCCTTGCCCAGGCAGGCACTTCCAGCTCCTTTTTCTCCATCAGGATCAGAACAAACCCAGCCTCAAGGACCAGGATTTGTCAACCCCTCTGGAAGAGAAGGGCCAGGTTACCCCGGGGTGTCCCCAGGGAAGGAGGGGACCAGCAGTGGGACCTGCATGGACAACAGCAGGTCCTCCCACCCACAAAGGTGCCACAGGGAGGGGAAAAATCCCAGCTGAACATTCTCAGGTGACATCAAAAGCATTTCCCATTAAGGAACTGATTGTTAAAATAGAAATAAAAATGAATGCAAGAAATGGAAAATATAAATAAAGATGACAAGGTGTCTTCTTCCAGAGCTGAGCTGGGTGTGGAAACCCTGAATTCTCAGTGGAATGAGCAGAGAAATCTCTTGATAAGAGCTCCAATAACCGTGGGGAACAATCAAACCCAGCCCCAGGGTGGGTTTTGCCCCCCAAGTGTCTCTGCTGTGCTGGCTCAGGGGCTGGAGCCACAGGGCACAGCCCAGCCCTGCTCACCCAGGGACTCACTGGGGTTCCATTTCTGCCTGGGAATGCTGATCAAAACTGGCTACTAATTATTGGGGTTCATAAAAGAGGGGGTTTCTGTAAGGAAAAGTGGGCCAGGGGTCACACACAGCCCTTCCTGCTATTTCAGTGCCATCAAACATGAAGCAAAGTATAAATATCCACTGGCCCAGCTGATTTTTTTCCTTTATCAACATTTTAATTGCCTAATCTAAGATCTCCACAAACTAGCCTGCTAATCCTGGTGTTTCTACATCCCTTCTGCCCTCACCTCATGGTGACACTTGGATGGAGTCAGAAAACCCTCCAGAAATGCCCCAAATCACACACAGCCCTTGTGGCACCAGAGTTTATGAAGAATGACCTGCACTGCTTCACCAAAGAGTTTTCTCACCCTGGAAAATTCTCCCCAAGCTTTAGATGAAGGAACAAAAAGCAAAGCCTGGTCACCTTGTAAGGCTAAAAAGCTAAAAAGGCCAAAGTTTCTGGTTTATTCCAATGGAAGGACTCGGGTCCTGAGGCTGGGAGGGAGAGGACAGTGGGTTGTGGATGGTGGGAAACCTGGAGGAGTCTCAGCAGGTAAAACCACTTCCAGTCCCTGTTTTCCTCAAGAACTGCCCAAAAAACCCAGCTCCAAAATCCTGTGTGTGGGGACAAGGGACTCGAGGTCCCCTGGAAGGGCTGGGCTGACACGCTCTGTGTGACACACCAAGGGCAACGTTCCCCAAAAAGAGATTCTGGGGTGCCAAAACCTCGTGGAGCTTCCCTTGAGGGCCAAAGCATCTCTCTCATCCCTGTTCCAGAGAGGAGATCTGTTCTCACTGTGCCTAAAACAAGAGCTGGAAGTTCATAGCTGAAGAAGCTGGAATAAATTCCGTGGTGGGAAGTAATGTGTTGTAAGGAAAAAAAAGAAAGGAAGAAAATAAAAGGTCCAAGTTAGTGAAAAATGCCCTCCTCTATTTTGCACTGGTCACCACTGGCTCTTGATTTTTGATTTCAATAACTCAGGTTGATAGGAATTATTCCTATCAGTAGCTGTAAGCAACAGAACAAACTGTAGTCACTGCTGGCTCTGATTGGAATTCACATTTTGGGGGGTTTTTTCTCTGATGAAAACAGGAATCAGGAAAACTTTCTCAGTGCTGGGGGCAGCCCCCCTGCTCCAGCACCCCCAGGGGACACTGGAATGCTGCCCCCCTGTCCCCCTGTCCCCCCAGGCCTGGATGGCTCCAACACCCCCAGGGGACACTGGAATGCTGCCCCCCTGTCCCCCCAGGCCTGGATGGCTCCAACATCCCCAGGGGACACAGGGAATGCTCTCCCCCCTGTCCCCCCAGGCCTGGATGGCTCCAACACCCTCCCCAGTGCTCCCTGTTTGGGGCCCTTTGTGTCCCAGTGCCCTGGACTGGGGGCTGGGATGGCCAGGAGGGCACAGAGAGCTGAAGGACCTGGCTTTGTTCTCCTTGCCCAGCTGGAGCTGCACTTGGACATTCCCACCTCTGGAGCCATCATGCCAAGGGAGGCAAACATGAAGCCACTTGGATTGCAAAGGCAGCTGTCCTGGGAGGGACAGGAAAGCCCAAGTTTTGCAATTCCAACGGCCCTGGGATGCAGGACAGGATTTGGGAAGGGGATTTGGGATCAATCCTGCCTGTGACCAACAGAGCTGTGCTGGGGGAGCCCAGGGATGGCCAAGCCACCCTCCCTGTCCCCTCCTCACCCTGCCCTCACCACCAAAAAGGATGGTTCAAAAAGAAATCAAAATGGAATTAAATAAAAAAAGAAAGAAATCAGGCCCAGAACAAAATGCAGGAAGAGCTCCAGGCCCGGGCCAGTCCTGCATTTGCTGTGGGGTGGGAGGTGGGATGAGATGGGATGGGTGGGAGCAGCTTTTAGTCATGGGGTGGAGATGGTCCCAGCAGAGCAGATGGCAAAACCTGCACACAGAGAGCCCAAAAACCAGAGCCAAACACCCCCTGGCTGCAGAGACAAACACCCTCCCTCGAGGCCTCCTGCCAAAGCCTCCAATTTGAGGTTTTCTGGCCCAATTTCCTGCTGAATGAGAAAGCCCAGGGGGTCCTGTCTGTGCCCTGCCCCAGCTCAGACCCCCGGGTTGGCACCACTTTGGGCACCCCCTCACCTGGCAGGGGCTGCCACGTGCTCTCAGCAAAGCAGCAAACCCAGTGCATTTCTGTAGCCAACCAAAAAGATGTGGTAAAAAAAAAAAATAATAATAATAATAATAATAATAAATAAGGGAAGGGAGAAACCAAAAGAGTGCCGTGGGCACAATGGCCTGCAAGAAGGAGTACAGTTTGTTATATTGCTTACAATGCAGTATTTTATCCAGCCTCTTCCAGCCAGGGACCTGTAAACGGGACTCTGGTCCAAAACCTTCCTCCTCTTCCAGGTGTCTGTGCAATGTATTGGCACTGCTCTGCTGGGCTGTCAAAAGAACTGGTTTAGAGATGCAGCTCTTCAGTCAGGTTTTTGCTCCAGTTCTAACCACACCAATTTAGCTGTGCTTTTGCAACAATTAAGAGAGAAAAAGGTGATTATACTCACAGAGGAAAGAGGTTTTACCAGCTGGGTCCTGCATTACTGAGCAGAACGGGGCACTAAGGACAAATTCCCAGCTGTCCACACCACAGAGCTCTAAACTTGGTGTTAATTGGCTCTGGCTCGTCAGCACAGAGGTTAATTGGCCTCAGCACAAACCCTCCTGCAAGGTTCTGGATGGGAACCTCCAGCAAGCCTTGGGGGCTTCTTGCCCTGGGCATTTATTTATTTATTCCTTTATTTCTTTATACCTGTCTTGTGGACAAACCCCTGTGCCCTGGGGGATTCCCTTTGGCTTCAGCAGTGTCTGCCCTGGCCCCAAAAGAGAGGAGAGCTGGGGAGGGAGCAGAGGGGTCGGGGAGACCTGAGGGGGTCCCGATGCAGGGGCAGGATTGTCCTCCCCCAGCAGGCTCAGGACGTGGGGATGGGAGGCCACCACAGCTCCAGAGCCTGGGCCAAGCCTCTGCTGCCCTGGGAGGGTCTCCTAACGTCATGTGGAGCTGGGCTATGAGCAGAGAGATCCCCCCAAAAACAGCCTGGCTTGGGGCACCAAAGTCCTACAACAGCAGAGAGGTACCACAGTAAACACCCCCCCCAAAAACCCAGACCATGGAGGACAATCAAACCTAAAGTTGGATGAAAAAGGGGCTCAGTGCAAAAAGATCTGAGTCCAGAGAAGCTTTGGGTCACATGTGAGCCCCTCCAGGGTTGGAGCTGAGCAGGGACACTGATTTGGGGACAATGCCCAGAGCCAGTGGGCACCGAGTGCTGCTGCAGAGACTCAGTGGTGATGGATCTCTGGTCTCTCCCTGCACAAAAAGAGATTCACTGGTGATGGATCTCTGGTCTCTCCCTGCACAAAAAGAGATTCACTGGTGATGGATCTCTGTCTATCCCTGCACCAAACACTTCCCTGAGGGAAAAATCAAAAGGAAAAAAAAAAAGGAAGAAAAGAGAAAGAATTCTGGTAATGAACCTGAACTCTACAATGAAGTGAACCTGCAAGCAACTGGGCTAAAAATAAGCTGTGTTATTTGAAGAAGGTGAGGTCGCTCCTTCAGCCACTCGAGAAGGGAAATCATCCTACCAGGACAGGGCCTGAAAAACTCAGCCAAGCTTTGCCATTTTCAGGGGGCTTCCAGGTCACTAAGATGAACTTCCCACTGCCCCAGGCACGTGCTCAGACACACAGGGACACAGAAAGAGGCACGGAGGAGGAGGAGGGAGAGCAGAAAGGCCCCGAGGGCTCCCTTACCGGCGAGCGGGTCTGAGGCTGCGTGTTCATTGTCTGAGGGGCTTGAGGGTACACCAGAGTGGTTGGAGCTGCATTCTGTCCTGAGGGGTAAGGAGCCTGCAGGGAGGAGAAAAGCAGAGGTAAAACCAGTGTTTTCAGTGATTCATCCCAAAAACAGGGATGGGACACGGTAGAGACCGACGCGGAGGGGAACACGATGGTGGTGATGGATGGAAAACCTTCCCCACCAAGAACCCAACCAGTTCTCCAGCACTGCCTCTCCCAGCAGTACTCACTGCTCTGGGGTAACCAAGACCTGGGTACTAATTAGGAAGTCAGTAATTAATTGCTAATTACCAGCCAAGCTCCCCAAAGCTCTGCAGTGGCAAACAAGCAAAAGGAAATGTCACCCCAGCCCCAAACCCTGTGGGTCCAAACCTCCCAACCACACCCAGGGCACTGCCAAAACCCTTCTCTGGGCTTTGGGTTTGCAGGGAAAGCTCCAACTGCACACAGGGCCAACAAATCCTCCAAAATCAGGCAAGCAAAGCAGCAGGGAACAACCCCCAGTGTCTCCCCAAAGCCCCAACCACACCCAGGGCACTGCCAAAACCCTCCTTTGGGCTTTGGGTTTGCAGGGAAAGCTGGAGCTGCACACAGGGCCAAGAAATCCCCCAAAATCAGGCAAGCAAAGCAGCAGGGAACAACCCCAGTGTCTCCCCAAACCCCCAGCCACATCCAGGGCCTGGGCTCAGCCCAGATGGAAGGCAGGCCGTGGCTCCAGGCACAGTTTTCTCCCAGTGCCTCCCATTTCCATGGGCTACACAAGAATTGCTCCCAGCAGATGCTCCCCCACTGCTCGTTGCTCTCAGAACAATGGGCTGGGGCTCTGCAGTTCTGCTGGGGACGCATTAGAACAAGGCATTTAGAAATAACTTTTCAGAGCGACTTTTCCCTTATTCTTTTTCAACAAAACCATCAAAACTCAGGGTATTATTTTTTAGAAACAGTTATTATTGTCATGGCACCAAAAGCAGCCACCAGACTGAGACAGCTTTTGCTTTCCAGAATCACAGAATGGCTGAGGTTGGGAAAGCCCTCCAAGACCTTGGGATCCAACTCTGCCAGGGCCACCACTAAAACACGTCCCCAATGGCCACATCCACATGTGTTCTGAACACCTCCAGGGATGGAGACTCCACCATTGCCCTGGGCAGCCCCTGCCAAGGCCTGACCACCCTTCCCAGGCAGAAATCCCTCCTGCTGTCCCATCTGGGGCCATTC
>JAXCLP010000057.1:1849801-1860961 GCA_035584035.1 Lepidocolaptes lacrymiger
GGAGCCAGATCCAAGGAGGAACTTCCCTGCTCCTTTTCCAGTGGCTTCCCCTTTCCTCTGGAGGCTGAGAAAGCAAATTGTGGCAAACCAGAGCCTTGGGCAGCCTCCAGCCAGGGGAGGAGGCAGTGGGGCCGTGACCCTCCTCTCCCTGTCAGAATATTCACACAAAACCCCAAAAAAAATGAGGTTTTGTGCCCTTGGGGCCACATCTGGCCACGCCATCCCTGCAGCAGCTTGTGCTGAGCACTCCCTGCCCCAGCAGAGTCCAGCACATTCCTGAGAGCAGTGCTATGATTTCAGGGCCCTGGAATTTGGGAAGTGAAGCTGATTCTCCCTGCAGGGCTGTGGGATGACCCCCCATCACTGCCAGGCTCTCCTCCTCGTGCTGCACAAACCCCCTGGGAAGGGCAGCAGGGGCTGCTTGGCAGGAGAGCCCCTGGAGGGAGGGGACAGGGGACACTGCTCTGGTTTTGGGTGCACTGAATGGGAAAGGCAGAGGAGTCAGACACCAAACCAGGGCACCACAGCAGCAGCTGCTTCTGCTTATTTCAGTAAAGCTAAAGGAGAAACAACAAGGTACCAAACACACTTGCACCTGACTTTTCTTCCCACAGGAGAGCCTAAATATCCCACACACCCCCAATCCCTAATTCTCCCTTCCAGAGTCCTCCATGGAATGTCATCAGCTCCCCACACCCCAGAGGGCCACGAAGGGCTCCAGCCCCAGAGCTCTGCTGAGGGCCACCACTCCCTTTTATCACTTCCCAGGGTTTAAGGCAATGCCTCCTCCCCATCCCCCAGAGCAGCAGGGACACAGAGGGATCACTTGTGGACCCACAGCACTTGTTAAGGCTCTGCTGTCCCTCAGAGCTCGGATCCTGCCCAGGGGGAGGGTCTGGAGGAGCTGAGGGCACTTGGCTTGTTCAGCCTGGACAAGAGGAGGCTGAAGAGATCAGTTTACAGCTTCCAGCTGAGGGACAGCACCAAATCTGCTCTCTGTGACAGGGACAGGACCCTGGAATGGCTGGAGCTGTGTCAGGGCAGGGTCAGGTGGGATCTCAGCAAAAGGTCCTTCCCCCAGAGGGTGGTGGGCACTGCCCAGGCTCCCCAGGGCAGTGGGCACAGCCCCAAGGCTGCCAGAGCTGCAGGAGGGTTGGGATGATGCTCTGGGGGACAGGGTGGCATTGTTGGGGTGTCTGTGCAGGGCCAGGGGTTGAACTCCATGATCTCTGTGTGTCCCTTCCAGGCCAGGACATTCCACAGTTCTGTGACATCTCCACTTGAGGGAACTCTGAGCCCCCAGAGGTCCCTGAGATCCCAACCAGGTGACAGCAAGGAGTGACCTCTGTGCCAGAGCTCAGCCCTCAGAGTCACTGTGGCCACACAAAGGGACACAAATTCCACCACTGGCAAGCTCAGTGTTAGTACCAAATGCCACCCAAAACATCCATCAGTAATTTCCTTCAGCTCTGCCTCAGGAGCAGACCCTGCCAGGAGTGTTTATTAACTCAGGGGTCTGATGGAGAAATCAATGACCCTTAATCAGGCTCTAATTCAAATGAAGTGGTCTTGTCCTTATCTTTTATGCACAAACAACCCCACATTAGGCAGGACTGGACCTTTGCTCAGTGTTCAATCATCCACACAGCGTGGGTGGGTAAAATGCACTTATTTGTGCAGTGTTTTATTGCTGCTAAAGGAATTAATAATAATAATACATTAATTCAAATCCCATGTCAGCTTGGATCCCTTTATCTCAAAAGGGAAACAGCAGGATCTAAGGGGTCCAAGAATCAGACAAAAAGAACAATTACAGCATGGAGAAAACCTCCAAGTGATGAGAGATTTAAAGGATTTTGATTGTTTATCTAAAAGCAAGCAAATAAATGAAATCATGACGGAAGTTCACAACCTACAAGTGGTCTGCAAAGAGGAAACCTCCACTCTCCACGTTGTTAACACAAGTACAAGGGCATTGCCTGAAACCCACAGGAGACAAACCATGATGCCATCCATGAACAGGTGAAACTTCCACCCAAACCTCCACTGACCTGGGGAATTCCATGCACAGAAACTCAGCCCCTGACAGGGGGCAAAGGGAAATACTCGTAGGAATACTCAGAATTTAAATTCACCCAAACCTCTGATAGTTCATGGGGATGGAAAACTTTCCCTGGAGACAGGTTATCCTCATGCCAAGAGGTTTGATTCCCTTTCAGGCCTTGCTGGTGGGAGTGTTCCCACTGCATCACTTCCTTTTTGGTTCTTCATGAAATCCCAGGATGGTTTGGGTTGGAAGGAACCTCAAAATTCATCCCATTCCACCCCATGCCATGGGCAGGGACACCTTCCATGGGCAGGGACACCTTCAATGGGCAGGGGCACCTTCAGGGACACCTTCCATGGGCAGGGACACCTTCAGGGACACCTTCCATGGGCAGGGACACCTTCCCCCAGGTCAGACTGTCAGAAGCCCCATCCAGTCTGGCATCACCACCCAACCTTCCACCCCTCCAGCTCCCAGCAGAGGGTCCCCTCAGGTGCCAACTCCTGCTCAGCAGTGCTGGGAATGAACAGGAACCATCCTTTGGGCTGCTTTGCTACTGAATCCCACTTTGACAGGGATCACTCAGGGAAAAGCTGCCCAGAGCTCACTCCTCTCTGCCCCCAGACTGCACAATGCCCAGTGCTCCACCTGCCCTTTAACTCTGGATCCTGCCCTTTAACCCTGGATCCTGCCCTTTAACCCTGGATCCTGCCCTCTAACCCTGGATCCTGCCCTTTAACCCTGGATCCTGCCCTTTAGCCCTGGATCCTGCCCTCTAACCCTGGATCCTGCCCTCTAACCCTGGATCCTGCCCTTTAACCCTGGATCCTGCCCTTTAACCCTGGATCCTGCCCTTTAGCCCTGGATCCTGCCTTTCCCCTCTCTCACCCAGCTCCCTCCTGCAGCCCTGGCTGGCCCCTGTCCCTCCAGCAGGACACAACCTGACACTCCTGGCCAAGACACCCAGAGCCAGCAGGACAGGAAAGGAGTTTCCCCACTGGCTGGGGTGGGTCTGGCCCCAAGCCCACTCTGTAAGCACTGACTCAACGGGAAAATATTGAGGGAAGAAAAGAAACCCCTTGATCAGAACACTTTTTCAAGAGCCTGCCTGGAATGTTCTCCTTCCCCTCTTATCTGCCACATGATTTGCTTCCCTGTGTGGATGAGGTTTACCAGGAAGGAATGTCTTGGTGCTTGACACAGGCCAGACACCATCTGAGGGTTTGCTCTGCAGCTCTGCTGTGTTTTCCCTTTTCCATGAACCTCAGTCCTCCATCCAGAGCCTTCCCTTCCAAAACCATGCAGGAACATGCAAGGAACAGCTCAAACATTGCTGGCTAATGCCTGCAAGCTCCTTGTGATCCTGAGGAGACCCTTCAGCCCCTGAATTCCCACTCCAGGAAGGATGAGGCCCTGCACAGTCCCAAACACAACCACAGGTTCCCACTTTCCCCACCATGCTTCCTCCAGAAGGTGCAGCACTCAGGGGAAGGGTTCCTTCCATGATCTTATTTGTTCCCAGGAATTTCCTGGGCTAAGGACTGAAGAGGTTGGCAGGATTTGGGAGCTTCCCTTCTCCCAACACCATGAGCCACTCAGAGCTCTCCCACCACCCCCCTATTCCCAGCCCTCCCTGGGGTGTCCTCCTGCTCCCCTTGCTCAGAACACTCTCCTGAAGAGCCAAGCCACTTGATTCAAATGAGTAATAATTACTCAAAGCCCAGGGAGCCCCAGGAGCACAGGAAGATCAGGAGCACAGGAAGATCAGGAGCACAGGAACACCAGGAGCACAGGAAGATCAGGAGCACAGGAAGATCAGGAGCACAGGCACTGCCAGGCTGTCCTCTGTCTCACACCTCCTTCTTCACACACCCCACTTTCTCCCATTTCTCCCAGTATCTTTCATCTGCCCCCTTTCTGCCCCATTCCCTGCCTCCTGTGCCCCCTCCTTTTCCAGATAAGCTTCTCCACTCTCACTCCAGCCCTGTGGAATATTTATCTAATAAAGACTACAAAGAGACCAGTTCATTCCACATATCTCACTAACCTCTATTTCTCCATTCTTATTATAACTCCTATTTATCTCCTCTGGACTTTTTCTGTAACCAGCCCTTTATCTCATCTCTTTTATGAGCATTTATTTGCTCAGCTCATTTTCCTGACCCATTTCTCAGCATCACAGAACTGCAGCATCCTGCACAAAACCCTCCCCATGGAAAATCCCTGCCAGGGGACACTGGTGGGGAGGTGAACCTGGAAGTCAGGCTGTGCCCCAAACTGCCTCACCCAACAGCAAAGCACATTCCTCATCCATGAGCATTTCCTATCCTTTTCCAAGCTGCTTTGAGTCCCTGTAACAACCATCAACGAGGAACTAATGCCTGGTGAACTTGTATTTAATTCAGGGTGTTCATGTGCTGCTCTGCGTGCTGCCTGAGTGCACAGCCTTTATTCCCTTTATTTCCACACTGGTCACACACACACCACCACTCAATTTTGGAGCAGAGAGGCTGAGAATGGGCCAGGAGGGAGGGGGGAGGCTGGGAATGCTCTGCCCCAAGGCCAGGTCTTACCTGTGAGAGCCCAGGGGACGAGGCATGTCCCGGTGGCGTCGCAGCAAGATTGGGGTGTCCCTTATTTATTTCATGTGCAGGGTAAGGGGATGGGGCAGGAGGACCCGGTTGTCTTGTTACTTGTGTTACCTGTGTGGAGATAAACTGTTAGTAAAACACAACATTAGTAACCAGCTCTGCACAGACACTGAAATCTCTATAAGAAAGCAGCACCTTCATAAATATATATATATATAAAAATATGTCTAAGTGAAACACTGGGAAGTTATTTAACTATTCCTATTTTCAGGAAAAAGGGAAAAAAAGGACCAAGAAATAAGGGCAGCAGCTGGAGGCACTGGTGGGATGTGCAGAACTGGAAGAGTTTGGCTGCTGTGGGGGTGGCTTTGCAACATCCCTTTGCCTCCAGGCCTGGACCTTCTGACCCCTCCATTAGAAGCCATATCAAAGAATCTTGGGATTTTGGAAAGGGATGCACATCACCAGTGACCCAAACCAGAAATAAGGGGGAGATTTGCATATTCCCTTCCCAAAAAAGAGAAAGGAAGGACTACACAGAGGCCCTGGCATCTGCAGGAGCAAAGAATGAAACACCAAAGCAATTCTGGCATGGATTTATCTCCTTTCTCAGCTTCTATAAAAAATACTCTTCAAAATATTACAGGAAGTAAAATACTGTAAAATATATCCACAGCACACAGACTTGCTCCCCTAGACTGTGTTTGTGATTAAACTATTTTAAATGTATTTTATAGAGTTGCTGTAGTGAAAAACAGGAGAATCAAAGGAAAAAAGAAACCCATAACTATTGGGTGACACTCCCCAGAAGTTCAACACAACTAAATTTTGGCAGATTTGATTAAAACTCACAGTACTGAAATTCAGCATTTCCTTCTCACTGGCTTTTTGTGATACATTTTGCTTTCTGAAAAGCACCATTTAATCTCAGAATGGTTTGGGGTGGGAGGGACCTCAAAGCTCATCCCATCCCACCCGTGCCATGGGCAGGGACACCTCCCACCAGCCCAGGGTGCTCCAACCTGGCCTGGGACACTCCCAGGGATCCAGGGGCAGCCCCAGCTTCTGTGCCCACCCTGTGCCAGGCCCTGCCCACCCTCCCAGCCAGCAATTCCTTCCCAATATCCCCCCCATCCCTGAGCTAAAGGCACCCCAGGCCCCCTCAGGTCCCTGGCACTGCAGACACACTGAGGTGGATAAATTTCCCCAGCAGGGATAAAGGATAAAGGAAATTCCTGGCTCCTGTAAGGGAGGATTCACTCCAAGAGACCAAAGCAGGAGAGCAGAAGTCACGGAGTTCAGCACTAAATGCTTCTTCCAAGCTGTTTTATTGCACTCCAAGTGTTGTTGTCTGCCCTTCCAGTCCCCAAACCCCTTCAAGAGCTGCACCACCAGTGAGAGCCACACCGTGCCACTGCTCCAGGCTGGGGCTGGGGCCAGGATCCTTCCCTGGGGGCACATTTCCAGCCCCCTGTGCCCAGGATCCTTCCCTGGGGGCACATTTCCAGCCCCCTGTGCCCAGGATCCTTCCCTGGGGGCACATTTCCAGCCCCCTGTGCCCAGCAGAGGAAAGGGTGGGTCACTCAGGGCAGCTCAGCCTCTGTCCCCAAGTGGATCTTTCCCCTTGCCAGGGCTGAATGATCCCTCCCTCTGGGCTGATCTCTGCTGGCAGGTGTGAGCACACCAGCCTTACAGAGCAGCAGAGAACCTTCCACAGCCCAACCCTGAGAGGATCCAAGTCTCTTGGCTGACTCCTGTGACAGCCCTGAGAGCTGCCATGTCATCTGTAGGGCTTAGAAGTGACACAGCGTGATGGGTCTCCAATAATCCAGTTTGGGACAGGGAGGAAGCAAAGGCAGCACCAAATACATGGAAATCACTCCCAAAAACAGCCCCACTGGAAGGCCAGGTCTGTGCTCAGCAGCAGGATGTCCCCTTGAATGCCACTTCTTGGGGCTGTACTGCAATAGCTGTGGGACTTCAACCACTGCCAGCTTTTCCCAAGCCCGCAGTGCCCAATGTGCCATCCCAAATCCTCAGATCCAGCAGCACCCAGAGCTCTGACAAAGGGATGGGGACACTGAGAACAGCCCAGCTCAGTGGGAGCAGTCAGTCCTCTCTGGAAATCACAACATGCAAAGAGAACCACGGGACAGGATCCTAAAAGGGTGGGAAAACCCTCCAAGATCAAGAGATCCAACCCTTAACTCAGCACTGCCAGACCCACCACTAACCCAGGTCCCAAGTGCCACATCCACGAGCCTTTGGGCACTCCCAGGGCTGGGGACTCCTCAGCTTCCATCAGGGAAAACAACCTGAGCTGGAGCTGAATCAAAGACACCAAGGAATTCTGGAGGTTAATCAAGACACCAAGGAATTCTGGAGGTTAATCAAAGACACCAAGGAATTCTGGAGCTTAATCAAGACACCAAGGAATGGTGGAGCTGAATCAAAGACACCAAGGAATGCTGCTGTGGCTGGAGCTGGAACTGAGCAGAGAGGACACCCCATGCAGGGCAGCAGAGAAGCAGCAGGTCCATGATGGACACAGGTCTGCACCCACTAGACCTTGCCTGAAAGCCTAATTAAGGCAGCAGAACAATTATAAACTCATAGTAGGTTGGCAGTTTGGCAAGAGCACACTTGGACAGCATCCCATGGAGACAACCCCTGACCTTCCAGGGCCTCCTAAATCAGCCACGTCCAGCTTGGTGACCCCCCAAGAAAGGCTGGGGGTTCTTCAGCAGAGGGGAAAGCACAGAGGGCCTTTCTCAGCTGTTCCAGCCAAGGAGGTGTTTCTGCACCTTCCTCCTCCTCCAATAAACTACTTACAGACAAACTGGAATTAAGATACTGATTTTAATGTTAACAGGTGATAAATGAAGACAAACTTGCTGCATTTGTGTGTCTGTTGGGCAATGTTTAACAAATCCAGGAGGGAGAGCCTATCCAAGCCCATCCCTCCCTGGATGTGCCCAGGCTGTGCTTTGCTGTTTATTAAATGGTCTGAGATTACTATGGAACAAATATCCTCCTTAAACCTACAGATGAAATTGCTCTCCTAAAAACAGATACACAAAAATTACATATTAATTTGCTATGGCATCACTTGCTATTTTCCCTGGGTACCAAGAGGTTCACTTCAGTTTTCCAGAAGCCTTAATTTTGTGTTTTAAAGGAAGGAATGAATGAAAGATGAAATAAAACCTCAGTCTGGAATTCCTGACTTTCTTTTCTTCAATCTTTTGGGCTTAGCACCTTGAACCAGTTTGGGATTATTCTTCCCCCATGCAAATATCTGATTTCAGGTCCTTGAGAAGCTGTGGCTGCCCCATCCCTGGAGGTGTCCAAGGCCAGGTTGGGTGGGATTTGGAGCCACCTGGGCTGTGGAAATGTCCCTGCCAGGGCAGGATGGGATGAGAACTGAGTGAGCATCCCTTGGGCACACTCTGCAGGGACCTGTCGGCCTCCTGACCCAGATCCTCCCTTTAAACCCAGGGGGCTGGAGCAGCAAATCCTCCCTAATCTCTCCTCGACAGGATTCTCCTCCCTGCAGGAAGATCCCTTTAAAGGACATGAAGGCAAATCACAGAACCTCTGCTGGGTGGGAAATGCCAATGGGGGGACCAACACACACCAAACAACCCCCAAGGAGTGAGTGATGGGAGCCAAGCCTTAATCCCTGAAAATTTGGGACAAGGAGGTTCTTCAGCCCTCCCCTCCCATGCCCTCCCTCCCCACCAGCTGGGCAGAGCTGGGCACCCCCACCCTGGGGGGCTCCTGCTCCAAAGGGGCACGGTGGGACCACAATGAACACACAGAGCCTCAAGGTTGGACCCAGCCAGGCTCAGGGACTCTGCCCAACTCCTGCCCTGACCAGGGGACAAACACTCCTCCCCACACCTCATTAACACTCATTTCTAATCACTTCACACCCAGGAGTCAATCACAGCACCCCAGAATGGCTGGGGCTGGAAGGACCTCAAAGCTCATCCCACTCCAACCCTGCCCTGGGCAGGAACACCTTCCACACACAGCTGGGTCAGGGGCACTGTGTCCATCCTCAGCCTACCAAAGTTCAGCCCGAGGCATTTTTGGGCCAAGCTCCTGCACCTGAGCTCACTGAAGGAACCACAAAGCTCCACCACAACCTGCCAAGGAAGGAGACCTGTCTAAAACCCAAGTGTCCACTAAGAGAGTTCTTCCTCTCCTCCACTCCCATCTCCTGCCTCAGGCTGAGCTGGAGGAGCTCCTCTGCTCCTGGCCCTTTGTCCATAGGGATGTCCACTGGTGGTCACCTCAGGAGCAGCTCCTTGCTGTCAGAAATCCATGTCTTTCCAAAAAACTCCAACCCTTAAAGCTCTCCATCATATTTCTTTGAAATCATTTACAACACAAACAAAAGTTCCTTCTTATTCTTCCAAACTCTGCAGGTTTGGGGTCTTACAGCAGATCTTACACACCAGAATTGTCTTCATTTCCTGCAATATAAAGAATTAGGAAACAGCAGGCAAGGAGCTGCTTAAAGCACAACCCCCAAATTTTTATATCCAAATGAGAGAACATCTCCATTATTGATGAGGGGAAATTATTCCAAGATTAGTTCACTGAAGTAATTATTTCCAACTGTGCTTTGCTTTAAAATAATTCTACTGCTGAATTGATTTATTAAAAAAAAAAAAAACCCAATCCAACAACCTCCTTAATATTGGTATTTCCTACAGGATACTCTGTTAAATAAACCAAGATGACATATGATGAATTTAGGTGGGTTTGGTTTTAATACCAACCTTGAGAAAGAGGTTCTACCAAAGTTCTGGTGGGAATTTTGAGCATCCCCAAGTGCTCAGACAAACTTCATCCCTCTTTGCTCACCTCCTGCTCTGCCCTGCAGGAAACCTGTCCCTCTGATTCAGTTGGATTATTGGGGCTCACAGTGAAAGCCACATCATTTTCCATTCCCATTTTTGTAGCTCTGGGAAAAAAAAGAGCCCTGGAATGTGCAACCAAGGTCTTGTTAAAGCATGTGGAAAGTCGTGGAAAGGATAACTGAGTTATTTTTTGTCTCTATCTTACTAAAAATTGGGGTTTCACCTGCGGGTTGCCCCCATCTCCAGTGATTTGTCCTCCCACCCTGAGGGACACACAAGGACACCGAGGCAGCTCAGAGTCACCACAGGCTGGTTTCAGAGCCCAAAACTCCTCCCAAAGCAGCCCCCCTCTCCCAAAACACCCATCTTTGAACATGCTGATGCACAATCCGTGTGGATCCCACCAAGGGTGTCCCAGCAGACCAGTGGGAGGCACGAGGAGCTGGGGAGGGACCTGGAGGTTGGGCTTGGTCACCTTTCCCAGCCTTGGTGACCCTGGGACTCCATGGGGCTCTTCCACCTTCTCTTAGGGTTTTTTCTGTCAAATCTAGACTAATTATACATAAAAATCATCAACTCCAAAATTCCTCCTCTGTTGCAAACGCAGCCCTCAAATCCCCAGGGCTGTCACTTTGTCACTCCCAACCTGCCCAGGCCCTTCATCAATGAATCTCTCAAGGCCCTTCCCATCAGGGGCTTTTTCCAGCCCAATTCATTTTTCCCTGGACTCCTCTAAATGTGACACCTGCCTGGGCCTTCAAATGGAAGCCTAAAAGGAACCCAGCTGGGAAATTTCTCTCCTTTCTCCAAAATAAGGTCTTTTCTCTCCAAGTTGTGCTTTCCTAAAGGCTGGAACTGAGGTACTCCCAGTCCTGGCTTCTATTCCTGTAACACAGCAAGGAGTGATATTTTTCCACACTGAACAGCTATTTTAGGTCATTCTTCACAGTTACTTTTCTATTTTACATTAATTTAAATTTTTACAGTCATATTTTCCCCACAGGCATCTGCATTATATCTTGGGAGGAGAGAATTGAAAAAATAACCCTCTTTAAAAGGAATTCAGATATTTTTAAAGTGGTTTTTAAGTGTTGGACGGGGTACATAAAGGAGAATAAAAACTGAATTATTTATTAAAATTGTTTGTACATTTATGTTCACGGAATTCCAGAATGGTTTGGGTTGGAAGGGACCTTAAAGATCATCTCATTCCATGGGCAGGGACACCTCCCACCAGCCCAGGTGACTCCAACCTGGCCTTGGACACTGCCAGGGATCCAGGGGCAGCCACAGCTTCTCTGCCCACCCTGTGCCAGGCACTGCCCACCCTCCCAGGCAAAGAATTATTCCCAATTTCTTCCTTTGGCTTTGCTTTTTTTCAGACATCCATTTATACACTGGAGCAACCAACCAAACCCAGCCCCCAGGGAGTTTGTTCCCCACTGCTGTCAAACCACAGACCCCAAAATCCCCAGCCCTGCTCAGAGCTGTATCCCAAACTTTCCAGCTCCCCTGGACAAGCCCAAGTCCTTCTGCTCCTGCAGCACCCCCTGAGGCTCTGGTACCCTCAGCCATGCCCAAGGCTCAGCCTGGCACCTCCTGCCAGCAGCTCCTCCCATAGATCTGGTACCCTCAGCCCTGCCCAAGGCTC
>JAXCLP010000057.1:1866961-1877375 GCA_035584035.1 Lepidocolaptes lacrymiger
TCCCACTCCCCAACACATTCCCTAGGATTGCTGCTCTCCCATTCCCCATCCCATTCCCTGGGATTGCTGCTCTCCCATCCCATTCCCTGGGATTGCTGCTCTCCCACTCCCCAGCACAATCCCTGGGATTGCTGCTCTCCCACTCCCCAGCACATTCCCTGGGATTGCTGCTCTCCCACTCCCCAACACATTCCCTAGGATTGCTGCTCTCCCATTCCCCATCCCATTCCCTGGGATTGCTGCTCTCCCACTCCCCACCACATTCCCTGGGATTGCTGCTCTCCCACTTCCCATCACATTCCCTGGAATTGCTGCTCTCCCACTCCCCACCACATTCCCTGGGATTGCTGCTCTCCCACTCCCCAGCACATTCCCTGAGATTGCTGCCCTCCTGCTGCCCCATCCCATTCCCTGGGATTGCTGCTCTCCCACTCCCCAGCACAATCCCTGGAATTGCTGCCCTCCTGCTGCCCCAGCACACCCAGCAAGTGCAGGAGGTGAAGTCCACCCAGCTCTGCTGCAGTGCCAGATTCCCCAGGGCCAGGAACAGCAGGATGTGCTGAATAACTCAGGCAGCTCTTTCATGTTACTATTCTGGCACGGGCAGATCCAATTCAGGAGCATCCTGTGCCCTGCCTCTTCCTCCTCCTCCCCGATATCCTTGCCACCCACATCACTGACTTGTGCAGCCATGCTCCAAAATGATCCAGGAGCCTGGGAAGGGAGAGGGAGGGCTGGAAAAACAAAGATAACCCAAACCTCACACTGTTTTCAGAGCTCCTTACACAGAGACGAGAGCGATGAACGGGAGCAAGGGGAACCTCCCAAATCCAAGGAGAAGCTCTTAAATCCAAAGGGAACCTCTCAAAGCACCTCTGGAACCACCAGGTTAGGAAAATGGAAGTGCAGAGTGTGCTCTGCCCATGCTGAGCAGCTCCTTGCAGCCCTCCCTCCTCCACCAGCACCGTGCCAGAACCCAGGCAAGGACGGCAGCCAGCACTGGATCCTCCCCATGGCTCTTCAGGGCTCATTAACTCATGAAATATATATTTAAAATCTCACCTAAGCGAGCTACTTCTGGCACATTAATAAATGCAGGCACAGATGCAGTGGGAGTTCCACCCAGTCCCCATCTGGCTGCAGCAGTGATTGCAAGCTGGGGAATTTCGGGAGCTCTTACAGACCCCGTGGGAGAAGGAACGCCGGCTGGAAACCAAACAAGAATTTTTCTGGATACCAAAAATCTCCCTAAAAAGGGGAGGATCTCTTTTAATTAGACAGCCACAGCCATGCTCCGAGGAGAGGGGAGTAGGAGACTGCTCTGTAAAGCGATTAAGGGAAAAAAATCCAGCCTGGAGCTGCTGGAGCAATCAGAGGCGCTGCCAAACCCTGAGTGAAATGACAGTCAGGAGGAATTCCTTGCAGAAATCTCCTCCTTGTGTCACATTTCTCTGCCTGTTCCAATCATGCTACAAAACTGCAATTCTGTGACATTTCTGTGTGCTCTTCCAGTGATGAACAACCTGGAAACATGCAGTAAAATCGGCTCTTGCAGCAGGATTTTGGGCAGGTTTCCCTGCCCTGCTCCAGCCCCCGAGATCAGAGGGGGAAAAAAGTAACACCATTCTGTTTTCTCCCACGATGGATTCATTTTCCCTCGAATGGTGCTTCCCACCAAAGCTCATTTCAGTCACCACCACCCATTTTCCCTGAGCAGGCACTGCTGGCCTCCCTTCCCTCCCCTCCCAGCTCCAGGGAATCACCTTCTCTCAGGAATACCCACGGTACCCACGGGCACCTTTATACACAACCATTCCAGAACTCCTGCTTTTCCTCCCTGCCCAGAAACGGAGTCTCCCACCAGCCATCCCCAGGGTTATATAATCCCCACTCATGTCCCTGCTTGTCCCAAACCGTGTATTAAAAAACACAAGATAAAACCATCAAGCGAGATCACAGGAGGGCGAGAAACCACATCAGACTGGAGCATTCCTTTCAGCTTTTGGGAGCAGGAAATCTGCAATCCCCCCTGAGCAGGCAGGGATGGGAGGGCAGGGCTCTCTACAAGAGCCTGTTTCTCCTCTGCAGCCTCTCCTCTATTCACCAGGCAATTAAAATGCAGGAGGTGAAACCCCACCAGCAGAAACCCTTCATTGAGCCGGCTGGGAAACCACCCGGGCTCTGAAAAGGTTCAAAGGGAGAGGCCCTGGCGGTCAGAGCAGCTGGAACTCCCCCAGCACCACCCCGGCCTTGGCAGCTCCACCGGCCTCCGCTCGCAGGGAGAAGCCTTTTGTTGGGTGTGCCTGGTCCTACCTGGCAGGGGGATCTGGGGGGAGCTGGCAGAGATCCCAGAGAGGTCCAGCAGGGATCCCGGAGAGATCTGGCAGAGATCCCAGAGAGATCTGGCAGTGGGATCCCAGAGAGGTCTAGCAGGGATCCCGGAGAGATCTGGCAGAGATCCCAGAGAGATCTGGCAGTGGGATCCCAGAGAGGTCCAGCAGGAATCCTGGAGAGATCTGGCAGTGGGATCCCAGAGAGGTGCAGCAACGAATGCCGGAGATCTCCCCCGGTGAGATCCTGGAGGGCTCTGGCAGTCAGCTCGAGAGAGGTCCAGCAGTGAGATCCTGGAGAGCTCCCCCCGTGAGATCCTGGAGAGCTCCGGCACTGAGCTCCAGAGAGGTCCAGCTGAGATCCCGAAATGCTCTCAGTGAGATCCTGGAATGCTCTGTCAGTGAGATCCCCGAATGCTCTGTCAGTGAGATCCCAGAGCTCTCTCCCAGTGAAATCCTGGAATGCTCTGTCAGTGAGATCCCAAAGCTCTCTCCCTGTGAGATCCTGGAATGCTCTCAGTGAGATCCTGGAATGCTCTGTCAGTGAGATCCCAGAGCTCTCCCTCCATGAGATCCCAGAATGTTCTCAGTGAGATCCCAAAATGCTCTGTCAGTGAGATCCCGAAATGCTCTGCCAGTGAGATCCCAGAGCTCTCTCCCAGTGAGATCCTGGAATGCTCTCCCTGTGAGATCCTGGAATGCTCTGTCAGTGAAATCCTGGAATGTTCTCAGTGAGATCCCAGAGCTCCCCCCGCGAGCTCTCTCGCTCAGCGAGGTCCAGAGCGCTCGGGCAGTGAGAACCCCGACAGCTCCAGCAGGGAGATCCCAAAGAGCTCCATCACTGAGACCCCCGAGAGCTCCAGCAGGACAATCCCAGCTCAGCACCAGGTCCTGTCCCAGCACCCACGAGCAGAGCCCACGGCCACATCCCCATCCCCGGCCACATCCGTGCCACGCCGGGCTGGCTCCGGAGCTCTTCCTGCCCTCCCAGCAGAGCCTGAGCTCTTAAAGAGGCAGCACAGGGAGAGCTGAGCACTGCCCTTCTGCTGGGCTTTGGTACCCAAGTGCTCCCACACTGCTGAAATCCTTCTGCTCCCCCAGTTTTTGCGCAGAGGAGAAGGGATGGGAGGCAGCATCGTGCTCCTCTGAGCAAGTTTAGATGGGATAATAATCAAGCCAGGCTTATAAAGGAAAGGATGAGAGGAAAACATCAACTCCCCTGCAGCACGGCGGGGAATGAGGAGCTCGGAAAGCAGGATTTTATCCCAGCAGGACATTTCCCAGCTTGTTTCCCTCAGCTTTGCTCTCACTGCCCCCAGACACAGCCCCACAAATCCCTGTACTCAGTAACCCCTCCCTCAGTCAGTTCTCCTTTCAAAATCAATCCCTCTCCTGACAGATCACGTTGCAGAAGCTCAGGAAGGAAAGCTGGTAAAGCAAACTACAGCCTTTCCAAAAATCACAGCAATGACCAAACCCCAAATCAGACACCAAGCGAAAGTCACCTGGGGAAAAAATGAATCCATGAGATAAAACCAGAGTTACCCACCCTCTCCACACTGAAATGTGAGAACCAAACCAACCCAAGGAAAAATAAAAGTCAGGTCACAAAGGAAGCAACTCCAGACTACAGAAAAGACAGGATTGATATTGCCTGGGTGACCAGAATTGCATCCCCCTGTGTCCCCACGGATCCCAGCCCTTAATCAGAGGCACACGCTGGTCTCCCTCCTGTCCTTGTCACCTCGAGCACCCCCAGCCATAGCTGAGCATGCTCATAACAAATGACACATAATTAATATCACAAAAATCAAGACTAACAAAATTCAGGAATTTTGGAAAACATTTCAAGATTTAAACCTGACCTCAGAAAATGACAACCCTCTCCAACTCTTCTTCCACCTCCATCCCATGACAAATCCCACCTCCCACCCCTGCAGGTGTCACATCTCATTTTCGGGTGGGTTTGGGGTTTGGTCTGTCTGCTCAGGGTTTTTTTGGCCAGTGGATTCCCAACAAGGGGGCCAGGCCTTCTGGCTGAGCCTCAAAGGAACGACGTGGCCTCTGGATGAAAACATTGCTTTTATTTTCATTTCTGAGCCAGATGCACCAGCTCTTGAGCAACACGAGATGTCAAAGTGAAGCACAACCCGGAGCCGTGGCTGAGCCACAGGTCAGGCCCCACTGGCACAAGGCTCTTTCAGTGTTTGGTGTCTCCTGTTATTATGCCAAGGAAAAAATAAATCCACCTTTTTTCTGGCAGGAGCATTCAGGGACACGGTCACAGTGAAGGGCTGCAGGTGAGGAATTCCTTCAAATCCCTGTCAGACATACACGGGGACTTAATTCTGATTTAGGGGGGTATTTCTGGCAAGCCAAATGTTTTTGAAATAAAGGAAAACAATAAAAGGTATTTGTAAACAGGCAAAAATGGAGCTTATGGTTTAAAAGTGTGGAGGTTTGTAGGAGAGCATCATTCCTGCAAAGAGAAACCTCCAGGACCTGCCACCTTCCCTGGAGATGAATCCCCAGAAGGACCCAGTGGCAAAGCCATTATTGAGCTGGTTTCAACATTTTATGGCCCAGTGTAAAGCTCTCAGTGCCACATGTGTAGTCAGTGCTCACAGCCCAGCTGCCATTTATCACACATATAAATTTGAAATGGATCAATGAAGTGTTTGTGCAACAACCCCTTTAATCCTTCCTGTACTTTGTGTACTCTGAGTTCTCCTGAAGTTCTTGTTTATGGGCTGTTTTATACTTGGAACAATAACCTAAATAAGGTATTTATCTTTTGGTTTGGTACCAGAAATTTATCTTTGGTTTGGTACCTACATAAATATTGTTCATTTTTCAGGGCTCCTTTATTGCCTCCCTGGAAATCCCTGAGTGCAGGACTCACCCCTTGGTCCCCAGCTGAACTGTGTGATGATAACTGAAGTGATAAGGCTTGTCCATCCCTCTGCCATCCAAGTATCCTCATTAAACCATCCTCTCCCAAGCTCTCCCTGCATCCCAGAGTTACAGAGAGGCTTTCCCTGCTTATCCCAGCTTATGCCTCTAAAAGAATATTCATAATAAAACTTGTCTCAAAATTCATCTTGAACTTTCTACCTAATTACGTATCATTAATCTCAGCCCCAGCTTCCCAATAATCCCCAACACTTCCCTTCCCTCTGTCTGCCACACAATGTCCCCCAAGCTGTGCTTGAATGACAACAGGGAGAGCTTTGCAAAGCAAAGGGCACACAAATCCCGAGGACCCTCAATGCCTGGCAGAAGACAAGCTTTCCAAGGCTCACAATTGCAGCCTGAAAGGGAAATGTGACCTTCAAAGGCCTGCAGAACAGCGTGCTGTCCCCCTCCTTCCTCCAGCTCTGCAGATTCCTCCTCCTCTCCCCTCGGGAGCCCCAGCACGTTTGGGATCTCTGTGGGTGCCAACACTGGCACTTCTGGCTGCGTGGCCAGAGTTGAGGGGGGCACAGCTGCCCCCTGGCACATCCCCAGCCCTGCTGGCTGAGCAGACCTGCCCCAGCCACACTGCAGCAGCCACAGCCAAGGTGCACATCCTGGGTGTGCCCCAGCACAGCTCCAACTGCTCCTGAAATAGCCATTCCACAAAACATCCCTGGGCCCCAGCATGGTTTGGGGTGGAAGGGACCACAAAGCCCACCCAGTCCCACCCTGTGCCAGGGGCAGGGGCACCTTCCACCAGCCCAGGTTGCTCCAAATCCCATCCAACCTGGCCTTGGGCCCTTCAGGGCTGGGGCAGCCACAGCTTCTCTGGGCACCCTGTGCCAGGGCGTGCCCACCCTGACAGGGAAGGATTCTTTCCCAGTATCCCATCTAACCCTGCCCTCTGGCATTTTAAACCATTCCCTTTGTCCTGCCACTATCTGCCCATGTAGAAGTCCCTTTCCCTCTCTTTTATAAGCCCCCTTCCCCCTGTCCCTTCCCTTTCAGTCTCTGGTTCACATCTCCCACATCTCCCACCTGAGCCAAGTGGGAATGCCAAAGGAAAGCCAGGGGTTCCAGGGGAAGACAACAGGAAGAAAACCCCCCCCTTTGTTGCAAATTAACTGTATTCCCAGCATCCCACTGCCCCATAAGGCCTTCCAACACAACCCAGCAATATCAGGAGCACCAGCTGCAGCAGTTCCACCTGCAGACAAGCACCTAATTAGGCAGAGCTCATTACTTTCAGGCTCAGTTTTGCATCTCTAACCAGCCCTGGCGACAGCTCACCCAAGGGCTCATCAATCAGCCAGCCCTCTCCTCACCCCTCGTGCCTCCTGCAGCCCCCAGAGAGCTCCTGGGGCCAGGCAGGACCCGGAGCCCAGCACACAGCACAGAGCACCATCAATCCTCCTGCTCCACACAAATGTGTCTCTAAGGGCAACCTGATTTGGTCACTCCATCTCTGTCTCCCTCCTGTGCAACCCCAAAGTGGCTGTTCCCAGCTGAGACCTGCAGAGGTTGGTTGGGGTGGAGGGAACTGTGTGCAAACCCTGCTAATCCTGCTGGGATTGTCCCTGAAGGGGGGTGTTGGTGGGTGGGGGACGGGTCTGGAAGCCACAGAGTATTTCTGGAACTGGGAACTCTGGGGTGGATTTTTACTTTTACCAGCAGCACCTCCCAGGAGTGGGTTTTCAAAGCACAGCCCGAATAAGGTTAAATCCAGGTCTGAGCCAAGCTGTGAAATATTAGGAATTAACAAAGAATAGCCAAAGAGGCTCCTTGGATGGTGTCTGTGCCAGCTCAGGTAACACAAGGAGAACGTGCTGGGAGACCATCCCTTGCTCACCTACAGACAACTTCTCACCAGCTGATTGTCCTCTTTCCTCCATAAAACACCAGTCACTTCCATATTTTCTCAATTCACATTTTATTTTCACAATAAATGGACTCTTCCAACAGCTGGAAGAGTCAACAGACCTCACCAGCTCCCTTCATGGTATTACCTCTCCAGAGGCACGAACAATGTGTTGATGTAGCCTGAAAACTCCATGTAATTTTAGGAGGGTTATTTAGGATTGCCCTTGCTAATTGAAGCTCCCACCAGGCTGCAGAACAGGCAACCCTCAGAACCTGGAGCAGCCCCTTTGTCTCCAGCAGCCCCTGCTCTCCGAGGGATCCCTCATGGTCCTCCAGCCACCACCCCAGTGCAGGCACCTCCTCAACAGCCCCAAATACTCAGCTGGGGCAAAAGGCTCAACGAGGTGAGCCCTGGAGACCTGCCCTAAACACAGCTGAGCTCTGCAGAGTTTGCTCCAAGCTAAGAGGACCTCGGTGGGCCAATATCCCAAGTGATCCTGAACAGCAGAGTGATGGAAGCATTAAGGTTGGAAAAGTTCTCTGAGATCAGAGTCCAACCACTCCCCAGCACTGCTGGGGCCACCCAGAATGGATTTTCCCACAGTCACAGGTTTTTTGAACACCTCCAGGGATGGGATCTCCACCACTGCCAGTGCCTGACCACCCTTTCCACAAGGGAATTCCTCCTGCTGTCTCCCTTGCCCTGTCCCAACCTGAGGCCATTCCCTCTCCTCCTGTCCCTGTTCCCTGGGGGCAGAGCCCGACCCTGCCCTGGCTCCCCCCTCCTGTCAGGGAGTTACAGAGAGTGAGAAGGTCCACCCTGAGCCTCCTTTTCCCCAGGAACATCAAACTGCTGCATGAGATGCTTTTCCAGATGTTTTTTCCTTGCACTCCCAAATGAGAAGCAGATCCCCCCTTAAGAAATCATTTCTCTGTAGGACATCACAACAGCCTAAACCTTCAGTGCCTGAATCCACAGCACAAATCATGGAATTCTGGAAAGATCAAAGGCTGGAGGTTTGACAGGGCTGCAAAGGAGGAGCAGGCACACACTCTAAGGAATGAGCTGGGGCGTGGTTGGGGTCTATCATAACTACAGAGACACCATCAGTGATGCTCCAACTCGAGGTCACAAGAGGTTTGGAGGATGCTGCTCCCCAGGGTCATGTACACCTTTCCAGGAGCACAACCCACTCCAAAATCAACAGCTCACTTGTCTTGAAGCACGAGGGCTGAGAAGATCTCAGGAAGACAAAGGTAGTAACTCACAGCTTTTGGGTTGTCCTTCCCCACTCCAGAGAAGCCACCAGCCCATCCCTGCCCTGCCTCCTGCCCCCAGGGCTACCCAGAGCTGCCCACACCAGCAGGGAACAACCTGCCACCAACAAATACAGATACAAATGGAAAAATCACCACAACTGGGTAAGTAACAGACTGACAGTGATAATTCTTCCAAAATAATTCAGCTATTTGCCCCAAAATGACTCTTGTAGTTGGCAGCAGCTGCTGAATCCCCCCTGAAAGCCCTGCAGGGTCTCCCAGGGGCAGGACCCCCACCCAGGAATGCTGGAGGCTCAGCAGGTCATGGCTGAGCTGCTCCAGACACCAAACCAGGGCCAGGTTGGATGGGCTTGGAGCCACCTGGGCTGGTGGAGGATGTCCCTGCCCAAGGGAATGGGATGATCCTTAAGGTCCCTTCCAAGCCCAATCGTATAACCCAAGAACCTGATTCCAACCCTCATGATTCCCATCAAGAACCTTTCCTAGACATTCTCACACTTCAAAGTAATTAGCATTTTAGTGGCAGTTCACAAGCCTAAACAGCTCTGCTGCTTCTTTTAATTAGAAGAATTTATGCAGCTTTTACACCCCTGCTATTCCCTGAAATGGGACAAAGCTCTCAAGTTCCCTTGTCCCCAAAATCCTTATTCTTTGTGGCCCTGACAAAAATCAAGCCAGCCTTAGTGCCAGCCAGCAGACTGCCTGTCTCTGCAGCAAGAGCTCACCTTGCAGCCCTTGCAACACTAAAACCCTCATGTCTGTTTAAGCAAAATAAAACTATTAGTGTTATTCTACATAATAATAAAGATATAATTAATAATATAATGAAATAATAGGTTATAATAATATTAATACAATGTTACTTTATTATTGTTATTATTTTTTATTATTACTATTGTGCAAGTGACTGAAGGCAGTGGCTGTTGCTATTTTATGTGGCTCCCACAATGCACATCTCCCACTTCTGTTGCACAAGGGACAACCCCAGAGCAGAGAAAGCAGGAAAAGCCCCAGTCCTGTACCCAGCAATTCCTCCCTCAGCCCACGCCTGAGTGAGCAGGCAGGGAAAGCAACAGAGACCTCAAAGGTGCTGGAGGTGGCAGGTTTAAAAGCTGATTTTCCCCTTGCCCTGGAGCAGAGCTTGGAAACCTTCTGGCACCACTGCTGATTAGAGGGGCAAAGGGGAATAATTCCAGGCCATAGAGTAGCCCCAGTGTCCCTGGGAAAAGGGAAGAAAGCAAAGGCATCTCCCCCCAGGGCACAGTGCCTGCCTTGTCCCTGCCACAGGTCACATTCCAGGGGATCCCAAAGTGACACTGAAATGGTGGCACCCCCAGATCTGCCACCTCCCTCAGGAAGGACTGAGGATCACGAGACTCCTCGGTGACCCAGCTCAGCCTGGTGATTCAAAGCAAAACTATTTTTTTTCTTGGCCGGGTGAAACTTTCCGTGGATTCCGTGAGCTGATTTAAACCACCCCTCATCTGCTCATCCCAGCTGAGAGCAGGCTGGGAAGACACAGCCCGCTCAGGGAAGGCACATCCACCCTTCCCACTGTGGCTCAGAGCTACAGCTTTAATCCAAACATGGAACTACACCCATCAAAGCACCGCTGGGACATCCCAAAATCCACGCTGTGAAACAGGAGCCGGAGCCTTTCTCAGCCAGGGCAGAACACCCGTCCTGCTCCGTGGCTTTGCCTCTTTTGCATCCCAGCAGAGGAGCTGGATGTGGCCCCAAGTTCAGCTCACACCACTGGATGTGGCCCCAATTTAGCTCCACACCACTGGATATGGCCCCAATGGCCCCAAGTTCAGCTCCACACCACTGGATACGGCCCCAATTTAGCTCCACACCACTGGATATGGCCCCAAGTTCAGCTCCACACCACTGGATGTGGCCCCAAGTTCAGCGCCACACCACTGGATGTGGCCCCACTTCAGCTCCACACCACTGGATGTGGCCCCAAGTTCAGCTCCACACCACTG
>JAXCLP010000057.1:1883501-1923175 GCA_035584035.1 Lepidocolaptes lacrymiger
CCTGGATCCCTGGAAGTGTCCAAGGCCAGGTTGGATGGGGCTTGGAGCACCCTGGGCTGGTGGGAGGTGTCCCTGCCAGTGGCAGGGGGTGGAAGGAGATGAGCTTTAAGGTCCTTTCCAACCCAAACCATTCTGGAATTCTATGCAATCCCACCTGCTTTTGAAGCCTGATGATCTCTGACATGGCTCAGCCTCCAAGGGTGAGGCAGGTACACGGATTTGGGAGCAATCCCCCAGAATGTGGCAATGCTTTGCTGCCTGAATTACAGACCCAGCTCTGAGGCTGGTGAATAAGGAGCAGGGTTAACACCATCCCTGCCCATCCCTGAGCCAGAGGATCCATCTGCCCAGGATCCTGCCTTCCCCTCGTGCCTTTGGGCCTCCCCAGCCTCTGAATGAACCAGCTCCAGTTTCCGGGCCTGAGGCTCTCAATGCTCCTTTGAGCAGGGACAGCTGACTCGCTCTTTCTTTGGAGAGATGTGGGTGATGGGGGAGCATGAGAAATGGGTATTTGTGGCATTTGGGAAGAGAAAAAAGAGATTTCGGGTTCTCATCCCCCCCAAAGCTTTTGAAATCCAGCAGCTACTTAGTAAAAGGTACAAACAGCGGTGCCACGTATTCCTAAAGCACCTGAATTGTGGTCCCCTACCCTGTTCCCTGTACTGATTTTGGCCTGAGGCCACACCAAACCATGTGTATCCCTTCAGAATAAATCTCCATGCACACATTTCCAAGCAGGTTCAAACTTTAAAAGGAAAGAAACCAAGAATGTAAGCAGAGCTCAAGAGGACAAGCACCTGAAAGCGTACACGAAAAGTACTGTGAGAATTGCTAAGGGGACATCAAAAAGCAAGTTTCTATTTATTTCCTGGAGAAAAATAAAATAAAAAATAAATCTTTCCTCCAGAAGAACTGGAGCTGCAAACACACTGATGGGAGGGGAAATTAAGGAAGAGGATGCAAGGACCTGCAAAGAGGGAGAGCTGCTCCAACCCTTCCAAAGGCGTTGGGTGCAAATCCAGCTGCTCTCAGCACAGGCCCCCGATGAAACAAAGGAGCAGCTCATGTTGTCACTCTCTGACTCATCTCCTGTGTCCTGTGCTCCCGTGGCAGGGAAACAGGACAGTTTTCTCCAGGCTCAGCCCCAGAGGAAGGGCACTCCTGCCCCAGCCTCAGCAGCTGGGGGGGTTTTCAGCTCTGCAGGAGTCAAACACACACATTTCACACCCCCGACTCCTCTGCCCAGGAGGCCTCCCCGGGTGCCCCTGCCAGGTCAGCTAAGCCAGTATTAGCAGGCATGCAATTGGATTTTATGTTTTTGGGTAGGAAAGGCTTAAGGGACTAAAACAAGATTTGTGCCTCCCTTGGCTAAGGGAGATGTCCCTCGTGTAGTTTGAGAGGGTCAAGACATAAGTTTGGCCAAGACCTCTCCTAACTTGGCTACTTCAACCCCCTCCCACGAGCCCAGAGCTGCTTCTGCACTCCAGCAACGATCCCAGTGTAATTAACTATCTGATTTAACACTTCCAGGCTGATGGTTGTGCATCATAAAATCTCTCTTTAGCCAGAGCTGATGAGCCTGAGTGTCTGAGCACAGCACACACCTGTGGAAACACCACAGACACAAAGTGCTCACACATCACAGAGTGCAAAAGAGGAGCAGCAGAAAGGGCAGCCAAGGTCAAAGCCAAGGCCAGGGCTGCTAAACCTCAGGGTTTATCACAACAAACCTCCCCAAAAGGCTTGCAGGGAAAGGTGGGGGATCTCCCCTTGAAGAAAGATAATCAAGTTTGGAGAACCCAGATTTGAGTGGCCAGAATGAAGCCTTGGCGGGGGTTTGTGCCACAGGTGATGCTGAAATACATCGTGGTTTGGGTGGCTTTGGGGGCTCAGGGGGTTACAAGATCAGACCCCATTTCATTCAGGGCTGAGTGTGCCAAAACCCAGCTCATTCAGTCCAATCCCAGCATCTAAATCCTCTCCCACCAAACACAGAGGTGTTTCACTCACTGAAGACACTGAGAAAACAACTTATCTTTACTTTGTTGGGTAAGTTTGGGCATAAATTAAAAAAGCTTATTAGAAAGGACAATCTGAGTGTTGTATCACGACACGTTCCACACTTTTTCAGTGAAGTGAAAGCCCCCAGGCCTTGAGATTCATTTCCCCTTTGATCCCCTACATTTATGAGCCTTCTGGACACGTGGGGATGCTCCTCCTTTGTACAGGGAATTGGAAGGAATTCAGACAAGGCTTTAGTTAAAGTTGAGACTCCCTCTATTGGGCTCCACTGCCACACAGGGATTTTACCCCAGGCATTGACTTCCAAAGCTAAAAGCCCCCAAAAAACTAGAACCAGACCCAGGGACAAGAATAATGGAATGAAGACAACGCTTTCCAAGGGGCGAGGAGTGTTTGCATTATGTGGTCAACCAGTTGTGAACTTTTTTCTGGATAAAGTAACTCTTTCTGAGTAATTAATGGAATATTTATTGGCTTTTTTGGTGACAGAATCCTGTGGTTTTGGTGGTTTGGGGTGGAAGGGACCTCGAAGCTCATCTCAATTTCATAACTTGTCACAGGCAGGGACACCTTCCCCTAGCCCAGGTTGCTCAGAGCCCTGTCCAACCTGGCCTGGGACACTTCCAGGGATGGGGAGTGCACTCCATGATGGAACACACTGGAATCAGACAGGTCCAGGTCCCTCCAGGGGTGGCAGAGAATGCTGACCTGGGAGATTCCCCCCCTTCCACCCCTGTGCTGCTGGATCTACCTGAAGTCAGCTCAATTTATTTAAGACTATGGATCTTCAAGTCCTTAAAAACCACAAGCCCCCCCACAGGCAGGTTCTCTCTCCTCAGGGAAGTCTGCCAATCACTCTTCCCAGTTTGGAGGCAGGAGCTGGCTGGGGGAGAGATGAACAGCCCAGCCTGGGGTGACTTTCTCCAGCCTGAAACCGTGTGCTCAGCACCCACCTGGGCAAAAGGGTAAGTCATGCTCCATTCGGGGAAAAGTCAGTCATGTTCTCCTGACAAGGATTTCTCTGCACCTCACTCAGGCCCCTCCACGTGCCTGGATAATGGTTTGCTCCCTGTTTGCCACACATTCCCCATGGAGTGTTCTGTCAGCCTTTAAAAGGGGCAGAAATACGGCCTCACTCCCTTCTCCCAGCTCCAAAATCCGTGTTCCAGTCAGGGAGGTGCTCACCAAACACAACACAGCTTCACATGCTGTTAAAAGTTGGTTTGGAGGAGGGAAATAGCAACTATTTCTAAAAAAGAACAGCTGCACTAAGGTGCTTTGAAACCTGGGACAGCCTTTGTGCTCACCCCTCAATTGCTGACACTGTCTCATTTGCAGAGTCAAACTCTCCCTGTTTGTTTCACCCAAAAACACACCTGATTTTGGGGCACAACCCCCCCGACTGTGCCTGCCCTTCATGCCAAGAAACATCCACTCCCCTCCACCCTCACTCCCAGCAGCATTTACATTTATTTTTGCATGCCTGCTACACACCAGTGCTCTCCATCAGCTGCTCCCTAACAGTTTATTTCCAGGAATTAATTCCACAGTGATGTTTCATAACGATTAGAGAGCACCTACCAGCACCTTCCGGGTTTATTAACGTGGAATTGGAAAATTATCTTTCCTTTTGGTTCGTGGGAAATGCTGACCTGGGAGATTCTCCTCCCCTCATCCCTCTGCTGCTGAATTAAACCTGAAGTTGGTTTAATTGATTTAAGATTATGGACCCTCAGGCCCTTAAAAATCACAAACAAAGCCGTGCTGGGGCAACGCTGAGCGAGTCCCAAGTGCTGCCCAGCCCTGCTGATCCTGCAGCAGAGCAGCTCTTTTAATAATCACTTACATCTTTAGCTGCCTAATGCAATAACAAAATTAAACAAGACAACGTGGACACTCATCCAGTCGGGGTGGGGAAGCCATTGAGTATTCCCAAGGATTGGAGGAGCCGTTTGGCTCCGCTCGGGGAAGGATCTGCCCGGATCTGTTTCCACGATCCCCTGTTCCCTGCTCCGGGCACAAAAGCAAATCCTCTGCGAGGAATCCGAGAGGCAACACGTTCCCCCCACGGCTTTTTGCAACTTTCCCTGCGAGCTGAGCAAAGCCCATGAATGGGGAACTCTGGGGGCTGCTGCGGAGCTGCATGAACAATGAGCGGGGAGAGAGGGGGCACTGAGAGCAGGAACAAAAGCCCCGAGCACGCTGGCTGTGCCCAAAGCCCGGCCTCAAAGGCTCCTTTGTCTCCCTGCTCAATGCAGCCCCATTCAGAGCCCGAGATACAGCAGGGAGAAAGTGAGGCTGGGAGGAAGAGGAGTCGTGTCTCTCGAGGGACGTGCCCTCAGCTGCCAGGCTGGGATGCAGAGCGGGCACTGCCCGAGCACAGACCCCTCCAAGCTGTCCAGAACCAGCCCTGGCCCAAAGGACACGCTCTGCTCACACTCAGTCTGCCTTGGCCGAGCCACACACGGCCCAGGGACTGCACATCCAGTCCTCAAAGGGCCTCCAAGTGGAATATAAATAGTAAGCTATAGAAAAGAACCCCTATTTCTGAGCCTGCTGGCTTTTCTGCCATCCCTCCCTCCCAACAATGAGCTATTGTTCCTCTCCTGGGACTGAGGAAATGTTTGTGTTCCTTCTCCGGGTCCTTTACATTTGCAGACCTGCTCCTCAGTTCAGCATCATTCCCCACCGTGCCACAAAGCAGAGTTCCAGAGAAAACACATTTAACATTGACTTCACCAAACCAAACCAGCACCTCCTTCCTGGTTTTCTTACCATTACCATGAAAGTCAGCAGAGATCAAGAGCAAACCCAAATGCCCAGGAATGGCCCAAGGAGGGTCTCTCAGCTGGTGCTGGTGCCCCATTTAACACAGACACACCTGACCACCAGTCTGAAACACAGAGGGATGAAGGTGAGCACTCTCTCCAAGGCTCTGATGCTTGCTGGGGGTATTTCTTCTCCCAGATGTTGACACAGAGGTACACACAAGCTCCTTGCCCTGGCCAGGGAGCCACCAGCACCAGGAATGTGCTCACACACATCCACGAGGCAGGACCCTCCACCTGGTGTAAGACGTGGCCATCCCGTCCCTTCTCGTGTCCCACGTGCCCCAAGGAACAAACCCCTCTGCTGTAAAACCCCCAGGTGAGGAATTCAGGCTCCTCTTCCCTCCCAAAGAGGGTTTCCAGTGCACACAGAAACCCACCAAGGCCAAGGAGCCGAGTCTGAGCCCACCGTGCTCCAGAACCAGCAGGGAGGAAGGGCTGGATGCAAACAGGGACTCTGCAAAGAGGCTCCCACACAGAGTCTCACCCTTCACTGTACAAAAGAGACACTTGAGTGAGAAAAAACAACCAAGTGCCAATTTGCACCCCTTGAACTTTCATCCCTCTGCCCCAGAATGGCAGGGGACAGCATGGCCATGGCCCAGGGGCTGCTGGGGATGAGGGAGCTCACACTCCACACGCAGGATCCAAGGAAACAGCTCCATTTCCCCTCAGCCTGGCTTTGGACAACCACAGGAAAGGCTAAATTGGCTAAATCCCATCCTTTTGCACCACCCCATGAGCTAATCCATATGCTGTGTTTAAACACTTCATTTCTGGGGAATCCCCATCTATTTTTGGAGTCATCAAGGGGCGAGATATTTCTTTACACAAAGCACCAAATATTTATTTGCCTAAAAACCAAGGGTTTCTCAACTGCAATCACAGAAACAACTTTTGCAGGAACAGCTTGTAAAGATAAAAACTTCTTTCTCCCTGTGTAGTCGCTGAACTAAAAAGGAGAAAAATCCCTCTGTAACTGGAGTTTTAATTAAATGTGATTGATAGCCAAATCCAGGAGCTGCACAGGGCCACCTCTCACACAGGGCACCATTTCCTTGGGGGTTTCCCAATAAAGGACTCCTGTTCTTCACTGGTGAGATAAACATCTTTTTAAAGGTGCTGATCTGTTGTTTCACTGAAGAGGGTGGAAGGTCTCATTAAAAACAGCCAGCTGTGCACAAAGTTAGAGTTCTCCAGGGATCCAGGGGGAGAATCCACTCACATGGACCAAGCCTGGAGTCGTATCTGAGCACAAAGAGGCATTCGAAACACACACACTCACCCCACTCTCCTCCTTTTTGCCTCCTTTGTTTCCCTGCAGGTGGGGAAGGGGATGTGGGGACAGTGACAGGGAGCAAGGAACTCACAAAAAGGGGAACAGGAACTTAAAACCCAGCCCCTTGCATGGCAAACAGCAAAGGATCTGTGGCTGCTGCAGAGGTGGGAATTTACAGCTGCTCTTGCATCACATCTCTGAGTTTTCCTTTTTTTTTTTACAGCCAGGCTCAATGCTCTTGAGTCCAACTACTGGAACATCCTCAGAAGTGAGAGAGAATAAAGAAACAGAAAGAGAAACAGAAGAAAATTATCCTTGGGGGATAAACAGAAGTGATTCTTGGGGTTGTCCAGTGCAGGGTAAGGAGCTGGACTCGATGACCCCTGTGGGTCCCTTCCAACTGGGGATATTCCAGGATTCCAGGATCTGGCACAAAGTCAGGGAATTCTCTGTGCACTCACAACCCCAGCTGCTCCAACACACAACTTGAAACCAAAGCCTAAAGAAACATGGAAATAGAGTGGGAACAAAGAAAAAGTCCATAAAACACCTCTTTGTGACTGGCAGTGACTTGGGCTGCCATTGGCAGCTCCGGCATGATGGACAGAGATGGGATATAAACTGGATATTCCCTTCCTAACTCTGAGGTAGAGGTTGCTGTGTTGGTGATTGAGAACAAACCCCAGCATAGTATGTTATTTTTTATAGTAAGTTATTATTATTTATATTCCTGATCACAGTGTGCCCCACTCAGCATTAAATAACAGCTCCTTACTCCAAAGCTTTAATACTTCCACCACAGATAGGAGAATGTCAATAATCTGCAGCAAAGTACACCCTGTTTTCAGATAAAGCAAGATGTATTTGTTCTGCTTAATTCTGCTTTGCACAGTCCAGATAACACGTTTTGAAAGGCAATTATGAAATGCCAGCATTTCAAATCAACCTGTGATAAAAGTTACTCCATAAAACAAATAAGGACCCAAAAAAAGCAGTTCTCCCATATGCTCTTACATGGCACAGGAGAGCTGCAAGATGGTGCTTATATCTGAATATCCACGTGGAACAAAATTAAGACCTAAGAAAAGCCAGACAAAAACCTCATTAAGGTAATTAAGGCCAGTAAAAGAGCTCCAAGTGGAGCTGCCACAGAGCAGGCAGATTTAAGTCCCAACTGCTGGGCTCTTGGCTGCCATCAGTGTGAGTACTGTGGCCTCCAGACTCCACACATGAAAAGGCTTTAAGGGACAAGCAACACGACCAAGATCAGTTTCTTCAAAGTTCTGTCAGTAAAGGATCCCTGGGTTTGTGTTCTTTGCTTTTACAGAGTTGTAAACTGCAAAGGGCACTATTCATGTCTCAGGTACAGAGATTATGACCAGCCACTGATGTCCCTTCAATTCTGTTTCACCACTGCCCAAGTCAGCCCCAGACTGGGATGAAGACAAAATACTGTCCTGTCCTCATGCAAAGGGACCCAGAAACTGCTTTTCCCACGGCAATGAGAGCCTGCCCTCTGATCCTCCCTACTCCTAAAGCTCCCACCAAGGCCCTGGGCTGGGCTGCAATCAGGGGGCACTTCCCACCACTGACCCTGTGGATACCCTGGCACAGCAGCCCCGACCCCAGAGCTGCACAGCCTGGGCACAGCCTGGGCACAGCCTGGGCACAGCAAGCACAAGGCCAGCCTGGCAATAACACACAGGAAAGGCACAATCCCAGCTGACAGATGAACAACTCCTTGCTCGAGGGCACCACTGCTGAACCACCCGAGCTCTGGCCTGTTCTGCCTGCGCTGACACCGAAGGTTGGGAAGGGAAGTCGATATCATTACTAGACACAACCAAAGTGACAGGATCATGCAGCACTTGCCAGGCCAATGCAGCTGATCCTTACTTTTCAGTCCCTGGAAAGACTGTTCTGTTGCAATTCCGCTGCTTTTAAGAGGAATTTAGCAAGTCAGGTGCTCTGATTCTCTCTGCAGCCAGGCCATGGCAAGAAAGGAAGGAAGCTGCTTTAGAATAATCCTGATTCATTCACCCCCTGTGCAAGTGAACCCCCTTTCCTCCACTCACCCCTCTGCAACCTGGATTCTCTGGAACAGCAGGGAATAGGCACAGTGCCACAGACTGCTCTGGGTTTGAAGGGACCTCAAAGAGCATCCAGTTGAGACCCCCTGCCATGGGCAGGGATGCCCCCACCAGGGCTGTGCTTCCACAAACCCCTCCTGGCCCACTGCTGTCTCTTAGGCTTTAATCCAGATAAAGCTTCCTAATTTCCTGAGTTGAAGACAGAAAGCAACAGCCAACACAGCTTTGTTCTCACCTTTAGGCACGAGAAAACACCCAGTCAAACCTCAGCTGTGACACAGGTCCCCTGCAAGACAGCCAAGGGTGGCTCTGCAGGGCCCCGTGGGGAGGGCCAAGGTCTCAGTTAACAAGCCCTGTTGCCCTCAAGGCACCTGCTGAACCCAGCACTGGTGAAGAGCTCAGGACCTCACAGTGACACCCGTGGCAGAGAGGGCAGTGCCTAAACTGGGAGTGTTAAAGTGTTTAGTGCCTCACCAAATGTTTCTTAGAATTGTGGAATGTCCTGACCTGGATCATCAATCCAAGTCCAACCCCTGGCCCTGCACAGACACCCAAACTACCCCACCCTCTGCCCCAGAGCATCATCCAAATACTCCTGGAGCTCTGGCAGCCTTGGGGCTGTGCCCACCGCCCCGGGGAGCCTGGGCAGTGCCCACCACCCTCTGGGGGAAGAACCTTTCCCTGAGATCCCCTGGCACAGCTCCAGCCCCTCCCTGGGTCCCGTCCCTGTCACCAGAGCAGAGATCAGAGCTGCCCCTCGGGAAGAACCTGAACACCAAAGGAGCTGGATTCCCTCCATCAACACCAGCTCCACGTCTTTCCTGATGTATCAGAGCTGTATTTTGGAGGAACCCCCAGTGCTGCACTGGAATTCCTTTGCTCTGAACTGTCACAACACATTTCCTATGGGCTGTGTTAATGGCATGAAGCAACAAGCACCACATGGGAGAAGATCCACTCTGTCCAACACTGGGATCAGTGTCCCCTCAGAGCCACGGTACAGACAACCTGGGAGTGGCACATCCCAATCCCGACCTAAAAATAGCTGCATTCCAGGAATGACAGTCAATTCTAACTCCATTATTCAAACCTTGATTAAATCTAACGTTCAGTTTATTTCTTAATCAACCCGCCTCAAGTGACTACCTTAAGTCTAATCTCTCAAAGCCTTCCTTCAGGGGAGAGCAGATCCTTCCACAGCCTGAACACACTGTGGAGCAGGTAGAACATGAAAATTATTATCCACAAAGCCTGTTCTTTCCAAAAAATATTTGGCAAAGCACTGGGGTGGGTTTTGGGTGGTTTTTTTTGTCTGTTTCATATAAACACGATGTAAAACAGAGTTAAAGTCTCAAAAATGCCCTTCAGCATCTAAAAACGATCCAAGCTCAGAGAGAAGAAAGCATCTTGAACTAGGCATTTCACAGCACGGTGCAGCAAAAACAAAGGGCCTTTGGATACTCTTAAACACATTTATTTTTGTGATTAACTCCAGCAGAAAGGAAAATTACCTGAAAGAGGGAGCTCTCTCAACACTGCTCTCCTCCCCAAAGTCCTGCCAGAGCAGCCTCAGCTCCTGAGCATTTGGGAAACATTAAAAGCCAGATTTTCGTATGGAACAGTTCAGCAGGGGAATGGGATGGGATGGGATGGCAGCCCCCAGACCCCCTCCCAGCACACACAGAGCCTCTGCACACTGCAAACCTCCCTCTACAGAGGGTGAACACAAAGGGGCTGCCAAAAACAGCTCCAGCTGCTCACTGAGCACGTTTCTGCCCCAGCTGATAAAGCCAACCACACCCGGGCCTGGCAGCTCAAAACCCACTGATTCCTCCCCGACCTGCAGGGCTCAAACACTCCTTGTTTGAAACAGTTAAATATGGAAGTGAATGGAATCACCAAATGCCAGGCTCGTTTGGGTTGGAAGGGACCTTAAAGCCCATCTTGTTCCACCCCCTGCCATGGGTAGGGACACCTCCTGCTTCCCAGGTTGCTCCAAGCCCCATCCAACCTGGCCTTGGACACTTCCAGGGATCCAGGGGCAGCCACAGTTTCTCTGGGCATTGCAGAAGGGTTGGGAGATGTGCTGGGGAGAATTCCTGGGTCACCTCATCAAGCAAAGGCACCAAGCAAACTGACTGTAACCATCCCTGGGGAAGAATATCCTGGAAGATGCTCATCCCACATAGGTGACAGCTCTGAGAGGGTCACTCCCAGTGAGGAGGAGTCTTCAGAGTGAAGGAACTAGGTGGTTCAAGAAAGGAGGGAAATGCAGGAATTTTTAATAGGAGATAAGCATTCAGAGGGAGACACCACACCCACAAACATCCTGAGCAGTGGCCAAGGCAGAGCTGTGGGGACAGAGGCAAATCTGACATGAGGCAATGCCAGAGCTGAACTTGACAGTTGCTGAATTTTCCTTTATCACATTTTGAAGGGGGAAAGAGAATTAACAGTCATATCTCACACTGAACAGCAGCTACACAAGGCTAAGACTGAGCAAAGTGCTGCAAAAATACCCAAAGGCTGTGAGCAAACTGGCCTGATGGAGAGACCAGCAGAGACAGCCAGGTTTGATCTCCTCCATGGCCTGTGACACACAGCCCACTCCTTTCTGGAGATACTTTGGCTTTTGTCTATTCCAAAGGAACAGATTCAGTTCTTCATCTGTCCTCAGCACCTCTGGTTGCATCAGATGCCTGCACACATCCAGTCTGGCAGAAAAATCAAGTATTTTTAATAAAATGCCACAGACCAGCCAGCAGAGCTAAAGCCACATCCACCTTCTACCTTTCCTATTCCATAATGCAACTGCTGATCCAAGTTCTTGAGAAACACTCCTGTATTTCAGTCATTGAGCTTTAAACAATTCCCACCACAACAGCCAAACTACACAGTTTCTCACACAAACTGAATCACATTCAAAGAAAACAAAGATCCCTCAGTTCAGTGTATCTGTGCCCTGATGAGCAGCTCAAACAGCAGTTTCTGGCCCAGGCCCAGCTCCTGGAGAGGCTCTGACCTGCTCAGCCCCCGTCCCTGGGCTGCTCTGAGGAAACCTGGGAAATGTGAACTGGGATGTGGCTGGGGAAGTGCTGGGCAGGCAGCTTAACTGGGCAACTCCCTGGGCTGGCAGGGCCAGTGCTCCAGTCCCAGCAGCCTCACCAGGAGAACTGGGATTGTCTGGGGGCTGCTCCCTTCACAGCACTCACTTAACACACACACAGGGAGCTGTTTCCACACTGAGTGTGCCCTGCACACACATAACCAGCTCAGAGCACTCAAACACACAGAGCAGACAGAGCCAGGTGACACAACAAAAAAGACACCCCAAGGAAGGCAGACCAAGAGGAAACAGACCTTGTTGCAGAGAAATGTTCCCAAGCTTTCACCCAGGCCTTGCTCAGCTTTAAAGCCTGGAATAATCTTCCCTGGAGGTATCACAGCCCACCTCCCCTGAATTCCCAAAGGAAAACCTCAGGTCTCTGCCCTCCCTTCAGCCCCAGCAGTTACTGCAGCTGGGGGCACCCTGCTACCTGACTGGAAAAGAACATTCCAACACAACACAAGCACCACAGGGCTCAGTCATGGCAATTGTCACCCAGGAGGCTGAATTTCTGTGAGGTAACAACATCCAGCTGACTTATGTTCCCCTTTCTGTGCACGCCACTAACACAGAACTGCCCCAGCCCACTCACCTCGCTCTCTGTGCCCTAAACCATGGCTAAGCCACTCCAGCTCACCAGGCTGCACCTCCACACACCCCCCTGCTGCACAGGGATGGCTTCAGGACCCTGCAGCAGCATCCAGCTGTTCCTGAGCCAGGCTTCCCATCTGTGTGATAAGCAGGAATATCAAACAGCCTGGTATTTCCCCACCTCATTCACTCAGCTGCCTTTCCTGCTGTCTCTCTGTTCCTCCACGCTGTGCCTGCTTGGGGACCTGCAATGCTCTGCTGGTCACTGTGTCAGGAGCACCGTGGGGACAGCAGGGCTGTCACCCAGAGTGATGGTCCTGCCTCAGCTGGGTAAGGAATTCCACAAGGATGATCCTCCGGGGTGTTAATGCTCTTTTCCACTCCCAGATCTGGAATGCCTCATGATTCCCCCCCTCCCACAATCTTTTATTTCAGCTGTTTATCAAAATGAAAGGAAATCCTAAGTACCTTCTTGCCACATGCAGAGCTTATGACTTCTCCTGAGATAAAATTCCATGTCATACAAAATGAAATCCTGGGAAAGCAGGCATCACATCTTCCACTGAGCACAAAACCAGAGTCCACGGGGGGGTGTAGGTTGGATGGGAGCTCTGGGTCCCCTCACTTCAATCCTCTGCACTTCCAGCTTTCCCTCCTAAGGGCTCTCAGGTGCAAATTTCACACTCAGCTCTGCAGGGGGATCCAAGAAACAGTAACAGCAACGATGTATTCATCCTGGCTGGGCCTGAAGATGAGCAGTAAATTGGTCTCCAAGCACTTTCCATTTAAAGAAATGCTGGTTTACCTCCAGCAGCTCTTCCTGTTGAATCCAATGTTGGACAGGGCTTGGAGCAACCTGTTCTAGTGGAAGGGGAGTGGGACTGGATTAGGTTTAAGGTCCCTCCCAACCCAAACCATTCCATGGTTCTATGAATTCAGGCCCTCAACACTGGGGGAAAACAAGGAGGGAAGGCTGCAAGTGCTGCCAAGTGGCCTCTGAAGTGATGCCACATGGCTGAACCCACACACATGTAGAAGTCAGTGAAGATGTACCTGATGTGCCACACCAGACTGGAAACAAAAGGGAATTGCAGGACCTGTCCCTTCTTTTTGGGTGCTCAGGCCGATTTGCACTGACAGGACACCCTGAGCACCCCAGCAGGAGGAGCACCCCTTTTCTGCTGAGCACAAACCCCAGCTGTGGTGATTTCAGGCTGCAATGCCATTGTGTTCACAGCAGGTCTCCAAAGACTGAACTTCACACCCACAAACATTACCCAGCCACTTGAGTTTCATCACCACCACAGCAAGGAGTGCCACCACCCCTAAAGCACAACCAGGGGTGCCCCAAGGAGTGTGCTGGTGGCCAGGGCTATGTTAGCAGCCTTTTATCAAGTTACCCATAATCAAGACAAAACACTGCAGAGGGGAAGAAGGGAAGAATAAGAGAAGTAGTCTTCCCTCAAATGTGAATGTTTTGCTCCACTTCAGAACAGGAATGGACTGAACCAAACATTTCTGGTTACCCCTAATGCCTCTGATACCACCAGGGGCTGCAGTGCAGTTGGTTCACCAAACTGACTGAAACACCCGTCATCTTTTTCCTCTTCCCCACAATCCAGAGATGTTTCTGCAGCAGATACACAGTTTTATGTCTCTCTAAGCAAAAACACCACCTTCAGCACAACATAATAAAAACAAGGATAAAGACAGACCACAAGACAAAGCCTGAGGAGTGATCTCTCCTCCTTCCAGGGAGTATTTTCAACCCTCTCCTCCCAGAGGGGGAAGTTCAGTGGAATTCTCCGAGACCTTCCAAACCATCAATGATCTTTCAGAGCTTTAACTCAACCAGTAAGACCTCAAACTCCCCCGTGGGGACCAAGAGTTATCCCTGCTTTCAGCACTTCCCAGCTTGGCTGCATTCTTCCCCCAGAAACTCCTTTCAAACACAGCACAGACCTGTGCTGACAATGGAGAGGCAGCTCTCCCCCTCTCCCCTGTTTTATTGCTGTGCTCCAGCTCCTTCCTCCACACCCTGCCCAGGCTCATTAATACTCGGCCTGGATGATCAGATGCCTGCTAATTCAGGCCCTGACCCAGCTCCACACCATAATTCTCAGTAAGGCTCACCCATTTCACTAGAAAGCCTTTCCTGACTGTCCCCTCCTGCCATCCCAGCCATTCAATATGACATTCTGGACAGAGGTCCCAGCTATAAAACTCTCATGTTCCTTGGCTGCCAGGAGGGGAATTTGGTGACAGTACAATTCATTCATTTATTTAATGATCTTAATGCCAGCCTGAGTGGATAGAGTGTGCTCTGGCTGCTGCCAGCAGTGGTGGGGCTGTGCCAGGGCCAATTGTTGGGGTGAGTGCCAGTGACAGCAGGTATTGCTGCCCTGGGGCTTCAGGGGGAAATGGGGATCAATTCCAGTTCAACTTGGTGCACTCACAACCAAATAGTTCAGCACAGAGGAGTTTATTTGTGCAGGTGAATTTTTTGGGCTTTAATTGAGAAAGCATTTTGGAAATGTAATCAATACAATTAGGCTGAACAGATTAAACTCACTGAAACTTGTCGATCTGCGTATTGACAAAAATTAGGTCTTTTTCTCTTTTGAAGAGATGGACACAAAGGCACTTTGAAATCAACTTCAAGGCACAACACTGAAGGGAAACATAAAACTCAAGCTGGACAGGTTGACAGCTGAATCATTTGCATTCCCAAACCTAGAATATGAAACGTTTAGCCCAGAAAAGTAAAGCATCTGGAGAGAGACCACCTGGTGACAGGTCCTGAGCACTGGTGAGGACGAGTGACACAAAGTGAAGCTGCTTTTGTCTTCTTCAGAGGGTGGAGCTCAGGATGTCTCAGCAGCTCCACATCCACACCAGCCTTGCCATGCTAAAGGGGGGCAGAGACCACCAGCTGCTGAAATCCCTTCCCAGCACACTCCAGAGTCTGAGGTGCACCACGAATTTCACATTAAAACTCATGACAAATGGCCTTTAAATGTTTTGTGGTTTCAGTTCTTGACTTGCCCCCCAAAAAAGTGCCAGAGGCTGCCCACCCTCAGCTGCACCACCCTGCTGAGTTCCCCTTCCAACACAACCTACTGAGTCAGCCCAGTGAGTCAGCTGCAAAGGGTCCTGTGTCGAGCCTGTACATCACCACAAACAGGAATTCAAGACTTCCAGAAAGTTTTCAGGCCCCATTTCAGCCTCAATTTCCCATCAGACCTGACAGTTCTGTGGGAGACCTCGTGGCAGCCCCAGGACAGAAGGACTGGTCTCACCACTCAGTGGATTTGTGCCTTTTTTTTTCCAGACAGGTCCTTTCCTGGGATGCTTCAGAGCCTTCCCAAGACAGCAGCTGACTGAAAAAACAAAGCTGGAAGTCGTATCACTAAAACATCTTTCCCTTTGATGTGCATAGAAGAGTCTCCTGCTTAGTCTGAAAGACCAAAGACTTCTCTCATTTTTGCTTTTAGGCAGGAGAACAAAATAAGTCCACAAAAGTGACAGTTCCGAGGCACTGCTACGACTTATTACCCACACAGAAAAGAGGCCAATCTGTTTTCAGACCACCATTACCACGGGCACAGCTCAGGCTCAGATGGGTTTGCAAACACCCCCAGTGCCACAGACACTGCAGTCAGACTTGTGCCTCCTGTGAGTAACTCACACAGTCACCCTCACGTGTAACCAAACCCAAACACACACTCCTCATCTGGCAACCCCAGACAGAGCAGCCCTGTAAGGTTTGTTCCTTTCCACCTCCCAAAAGTTTTCCAAATTCAGGAGAATCTGTGCTATTTAAGACCTCTAACTGCACTATCTCCTCCTTGCTGGGTGTTCTCACAGCACCAAGAGCAGACTCCTCATCTGGCAGGGAGGTTTCTCTTCCCACCACGTGCAGCCCCCTACCCTGATAAAAGCAGGGATGGTCTTTGTGCTTCCAACTTTCTCAGCTATTCCCGTGCAGATCTCTTATTCCAGAGCATGGGAGTCTCTGTCCTGCTGAGCCCCAGCACTTTGAAAGGAGTAGCTGCTTGTTGCACCACAACAAGTCCTGACCCATTTCAACACCTCTCCAGCAGATTTGGAGAGTGCTCCCAGGATGGTCGAGGCCAGGATACATTTTTCTTTCAAGACACACATTTTAGAAGCCACTTCCCTTTTTTTTTTTTCAAACATATCTAAAGTTCTATAAATATTTTAACTCCTGTCCCGATAAAGGAAACACAAAGGTGTCATAACCAACCACCAAAAAGTGTTATTTTTGGTGGCAGAACTGATTCAAACCTGATACAATCTCGGTGTGGGGAAGCTTGTCCCTTTCTCTCCACCTGAACTGTGCAGCAAACAAAGGTAAAAACACCTCCTCAGGTACCACTGGAATACAGAGCGTGTCATTTTCCTTTCAGGAAAGACAAAAAATAATCACTCTGTCCCATTAACCCAATTACATGCCCAGCAGTTATTTGACTCAAGTCCCATCAGCAACAGCCATCACCTCCTTGGAGAAGAGGGGACACACTGGGACACCTTCCAAAGGTGTGGAATAAGCCATAGGAATAACGTGCATCAGAAAATTCCAGTAGCCTAAAAGCTTAGTTTGCTCTGCTCCCTCTGATCCTTTCCTTTTTTAAGAGGGATTCTATTTGCTCCTTCCAGCTGTTCCACATCCTCAGCTCCCATTCAAACAAAGTCCATGGTTTGGGAAGGGAAAGTCGTGGAGAGGAGAAGAGCTTGAAATGCCAGCCAGTGTAAAAGAGAGCACCCTGAGAGCCACATCAAGCACATTCCCTTCAGAAAACAAGAACAATCAGTTCCCCTGGTGCCTGCAGAGCACGGGGTGCTCGACTCCTCCCCACACATGTTCAGGCCTCGGAACAAACACCCGTTTTCTCTTCCCCATTCATTCCAGAAAAGCTTTTGCAATTGCCAGCAGCCACAGTCAAGTCACAGATAAAGTTTCCTACCAAAGCAATGCCTGTAGAACAGTGATATTACCCTGCTAGAATTCCCCAGAGTAAAAATTCCAGCAACTCTAATCATATTAGTGGATTTACACACAACTGAACTTGACAGTTGACTAGCCCTGAAATTGCTGGATTAGGGAGAAAAAGAAAATATAGGTTACCTCTGACTTCTGCAGGGGGATCTCTGCTAACTCCTACTCCCAAACAAAGATGGAGCAAACACATCAACTCTACACATCCCAATCTTTGCCAACAACATGGAAAAGCCATTCAGCCCAAAAACGATGGACAAAATCCATAAGCACACAGATGAAAATCCTTCCACAGCCCAATATCTCAAATGAAGTTATTTGTTCTGAGTCTCCTGTTACTCTCTCACCAACTTCTTACCATAAAGACAAACTCTGTTCCCACATCAGAGCTGTACACTAAATACACACAAAACCTTCTCACAGATTCTGCCAGAGAACATACACAGCCGTGGCCTTGGATGTGAGGAGAAAAAAAACCATTGGAAATCACATTTTTGGAACAGTTTTCTCCCTGAGATTTCACCACAAAAATCTTACAAAGCTGGTAAAGTGACATATCTGCGCTCTAACACGATTAGCTTTTGTCATTAAATAAATTAAAGCAATTTCTGCTTGAAAGAACCCTAAGATGTGCCAAGGCTGGGGAACATCAAGAGGGGAGGTGGCAGAGAGGGCTCAAAGCACTTAATTTTTTGGCAAGGCGCTCCCAAACCGCTGCCTGTTCCTCCCCTGCAGAAGAGCCACTACCTGGGAGCAGCAGGGAAAGCCTTTCTGCCAAGCTCCTCTCCTGCTGCTCTGACCCTCCCAGGATGTTTGATCTCCACAGATTCCACACTGCTGAGTGGAAACCCTCCCCAGGTACCACCTGTGCCCCCTGTTCCCCTCCATCCAGCCGAGAGCTCAGCACGCTCCCTCCTGAACTCAAACCCACAGAGAGAGAGCAGGGGACACCTCTGATCTCAGCCCAGCCCATCCCCTCCTTCCCCTCCAGGGTCTGGATGCTCCTGACACCTTCCTCACACACAGCTGCTCTGGCATCTGGCAGAGGATTTCCAACCAGGCTCCAGTTCAGTGCCAAAGCCACCTGGGAGTCTTGAGCCAGAGCCACGTTCTCCAAGCAGACTTTGTGGACAAGCAGCTCCCAAATCCCCCGTTCCCAACTTCAAAGTCATCACCAGACAAAGCCCTGAGAGCACAGAGCTGCTCCATCCCATAGCCTGGGAAAACACCACTGGGAAGGGATGTGAGCAGGGAGGGAAGGCAGTGCTGGCTCCAAACCTCCAGAGGGGGTCACAGCAACCCAGAGCCCCTGACCCTGCAGACACTCTCCTTGGAGCTCCAGCTCAGCTCTCTGAGAGAGGACAGAGAACTCCACACACCCAAATCCTCCTGAACCTTCTTGGGCACTTTCCCCTCCAGCTCAGCTCTCTGAGAGAGGACAGAGAACTCCAAACACCCAAATCCTCCTGAACATTCTTGGGCACTTTCCCCTCCAGCTCAACTCTCAGCTCCCTGAGAGAGCACAGGGAACTCCATGCATCCAAACCCTTCTGAAAAGTCTTGATTTAATCAGATCTCCAACACAGCCTGGCCTCCATCCCCACATCAGGCAAGTGCTGCCAGGAACTCACCCCGACTTCTCTCACAGCCTCACACACTCCTCAGCACCATCCTGCTTTCCTTGCTGCTCTCCTGGGCCTTTGGGAAGCTGCTCACAGCCAGGAGATGCCCCTTTAGAGAGCAGGAACCAGCACAGCACCTTCTGCAAGGGACTACAGCACAGGGAGAAAAAGCAATGCAGGAAAAACTAAAACTAAATTACTGAGGTAACATCAACAAAGAACACGTTTCCATGCACAGCAATGATGCAATTCACACAGAATTCCCCACAAACACTGACCCTTCCCCTCTGCTTCTCAGAAACAGAATTAACGAGGGGGAAGAAGAGGAAAAAAATTAATAATGGTCTATTGAAACCTACCCTGAGCCTGCCATGACCTGCAATAACCTGGGAAACACCCAAATCTTCCAAGATGCCCAATCCCACACAGAAACAGCCACAGGTCGAGCTTACTGATGCCTGCACAGAGAGCAGGAGCTGAACTCCCTCCAAATGTTGGGAAAAGCAAACCAAACCCTCCTGACCCCAGCCCAGAGCTCAGGATGGCTCTGGTTCAGCTCCCACTGAGCAGTGTGACATGAACCTGCCACACCAGCAGCCCAGGGACCCCACCTGAGGTCCCACCAGCCCAGCCCACTGTCCTTTCCAGGGCAAGGTTTGCTGGGAAGAAACTGGTGACCTGATTATATGGAGCCACAGAATTTATTCACAGCACAGGGATGTTTTACTGAGAAGTTTAATGTAACACACACACAAAAATCATGTTATGCTTAAGTGGGAGAGTAAAGAACATGGTGTAGTTTAACTCGGGGCAGAAGCATCACCACAAAGGCCCACAGTGCACTTGCAGCCCAGAGGTTACCTTCATTATTTGACATTTTTATGGAAGAATCTCACCCCAGACTTCATCTGAACTCCTCCCTCACAGACAGTCTGGAAGTCAAAACCAAGGAGGGCAGATTGGGATTTATTTGTGATAATATCCATGTGTCATTTCACCCTCCCCTGTCCATTCCCCCCAAAGAAGGGTCAGAACCCAACTGGAGGATTTATCCACACTGACAACTTTTGAGCACAATTTCTACCTAAAATCAGGTTTGGCTGAATACTCACCACTACCAGAGCCACAAAATTACCCCAACTTACTTTCACACAGAAGATTTAACTTCTCGAAGGCACCATGTAGAGGAAATTCCTCAAAACTCTGTCTTGTCTTACAGCAGCCTCAGTAACTTCTTATTCAGCAGGAAACAGAACGAATCTGCCATCCAAACATTTCTGTTCCTGTGTCCATCACTCCCCAGCTTTGCTTTTTCTAAAAAAATACTATTTTAAAAAAAAATCCCCTCTTCCCACTATATTTTGATTTCCCCTCCCTGATGCCTTTCTGCAGGCACTTGCTGAACACTTCTCTCACACAATCCTTTTTTTTCCACTTAACCAGATACCCTTTAATTTCATGACATACTAAGTTGGAAACCACACGTATTTCATTTCCAAAGACCCAAAGTTCACCGCACGGAAACTGCTTTGGTTTGAAAAGCCCCAAGTCAGAGAAACCTGCAGCTCTATTTTGTGCTGTGAGGTAACACTGGTTCAACAGTTGTATCAAAACAGAGAGAAAAAAAAGAAACCAAAGAGCTAAAAATAAGGCTGAACTCAGATGACCCCCTGCACTCCAGTAAATCACGGATGAACTCTGCTCCCCGAGCCTCACTCCTGCAGCAGCCTCAGAGGAAGGAGCAGCTTTTCTTCAGACCTGAAAGCAGGTTTGGGTGGAGGATAAAACCAGCCAGGACACCTGAATAAGCCTCACACAAAAGGTAGCAAGTGTTTGTATATATTGCAAGCACAGATTAGGAGTTTAGAGTGATATGGGTCAAACATGTTTTCAAAACAGACTTGGCTAGAACTAAAAATTAAACTGTATCAGTTTAACCCCCCACTTTTCTAACACTGATTTATTACACCCCCCTAACACTTCTCCCTCCCTCTGCACCTCCTGCTCTGGTGGGTGTCCAGCTGGGTCCCTGCACGGGACACGCTGCCACAGCACCTCCAGCAGCTCCTTCTCCAAGTATTTCCAAGCCCTTTTGTTTTCAGGCTGTGCTCAGAGGTAAAGCCAAACTTCATCCCTCGAGTGTTTCATGCCAACACCCCCCAAAAGCAGCAGCGTCCTCCTGTCCCAGCTCCAAAAGCACAGCCCCCCTCGGAGCCCCCGCTCAGCCACCCCCTAACCCCAGCCCCTCCGCGGAGCTTTCAAGGATTCCTTGCAAATAAAGTGCTTTGGAAAGCCCAGCACAACCCCAGAGGCAGGAAAACTTCAGCCCTTCAAGTGCCAAGGCACCCAAGCGTCACGTTCCCTGATAAAAAAGCCCCTTCTCAGACAAACCAGCACCTTGCTGGGAAGATCAAACTGGGCACAGCCCGTGGCCGTGTGTTCCCACTCCAACACTTGGCACATCCCTCAAAACTCAGCAAATTCTCCCCGAGCAACAGTTCCACTTACCCCCACCCCGCTGGCTCTGTGCTGACAGCACCTTCCTACTCTTCTGATGCCAAAAGCAGCCGCTGGAATTATGGACCAGCAGAAAGCAGCCAAAAATCACCCAGCCCAGAGAACGGCCGGGGGTTTTCACTTGACCCAAACAAACCCGTAACGTCAGTGGTCTCATGATTTAAGCACTGAATTTGTTGTCATGGCAGGGGTGACTCCGGCCGGAAGCTCAGGAAAACAATGGACCCAAACTGGTTATAAAAGCGCCGGGTTTTCCCACCTCCGAAATGAAAGTGAGAGCAGGAAAATGCCCACAGCACAAGGGAAAACATCCCGAGAGCACAGAGCTCCAAGAGCAGGAAAACCACCCAGCACTTCCACCTTCAAATCCAACTCACCCCAACATTGGGAGGCGAAGACATTACCGGGGGTCCCTGCAGCGTTCCCGGCCGGCACAGCACGGAGCTCTCCCCCCAGAGCTCCAGGGAAGGGAGGGGAGAGAGGAGCCACTTTGCCACGGGATGCTGCGGGACGCTGGAAACAAAACCCCATCAGGCCGGCAGCACTTTCCTGCTGATCCCTGCAGTATTTCCCTCCTGACTCGGGGCCTACTCGCAGCACAGAACCTTTAAAGAAGACCTTTAAAAACTCGCAGCCCCCGCCGGGCTCTCTCTTTGTAGCAGCTTTGGCGGGGGGATTTTTGGGGAGTGGGAGCCTCTTCCTCCTCCTCCTCCTCCTCTCCACCAAGCAAAGCTGCTCACTGAGACATTCCACCTGAGATTTATCCCCACCAGCCGAGTAAGAGAAATTAAATAAAATAAGATACAATAAATCACGGGAAAATCGGCTCCAGCTGGAGGAAAAAATTAAAAAAAAAAGAAAGAAAAACCACGAAACCCTGGGTTTAAATTCGCCTGGAAAAACAACAAAACCAAACCACTTACCTGGTCAGGACTGGAGGAAAAACTGAGGAGCGGTTTCTAATTAAAAGTTTACCCTTGGGGGTCATCGCTGCTCCGGGGAGGGGGAAGGGGGACCCCAGGGAGGGCTGAGCCCCCAAACTTCCCACGGGCGGAGTGGGGGGCCAGGCCGGCTGTGCCCGCACCCCCGGCAGGTGCAGCCCCCAGTGCAGGGGGCCCCACAAACACACACACATAAACACACACACACACACACACACAGAAAGAAGAGGGGAAAGCCTCCAGAACCCCCTGCCCGACCTCCTCCCGGCCCGGCGGGGCCCGCAGCCCTCGCCCCCCACCCCGCAGGCCCGGGGGGTGCCCGCAGCCCTCACCCCCCTGGGGACGCGGGGCAAAGGATACTGCTGGGGCGGCTGTGGCGGCAAGGCCCTGATGGTGGGGTGAGGCGCCGGCGCCGGGTGAGGGGGAGCCGGGGGGGGAGGCGGCCCCGCCGCCGCCGCGCCGCTCCCGGGGCCGGTCCCCGCCGCCGCCGCCGCCGCGCCGGGTTTCAAAGCCGCCTTCTGCGGTAAACTCATGGCCAAGCGCAGCCACCACCCCGCGGCGGGGAGCGGGGCCGGGGGGAGCCGCGGAGCGGGCCGGGGGAGCGCCGGGGCAGCGCGGCGGGCCGGCACCGGCGCCGGTCTCCGTGACAACGCGCCTCCCGGAGGGCTCGGAGCGGGGCCGGCGGGGAGGGAGGGAGGGAGGGGAGGGAGGGAGGGAAGGGGGGGCGGCTCAGGCCGCGCTGCTCATGAGCCGGCGGCGGCGGGGGGTCGCGGTCGCCCTCGCCGGGGGCAGCGGAGCCGTTCGCGGCGGCGGCTCGGGGGCGATGCCGGCGGATTTTCCTCACTGGAGTAGCGGAGCATCAAACATGGCGCTGCGGCCGCCTCCAGCTGTCCGGCCGGGCGGGCGCTCGGGCGCCTTCGGGCCGCTCCGGAGCCGCTCGGCCCGGCGCCGCTCGGCAAACTTCGGCTCTTTCCGGAGCCGCTCGGCCCGGCGCCGCTCGGACACCTTCGGCTCTTTCCGGAGCCGCTCGGTTCAACGCCGCTCGGCCACCTTCGGCTCTTTCCGGAGCCTCTCGGCTCAACGCCGCTCGGCAACTTTCGGCTACTTCCGGAAGCTCCTCGCCTACGCATGCGCTTTGCGCCCCCCCGCTCAGCCCGGCACCTCCCGTGACCCCCGCGCTCGGCAAACTTCGGCTCTTTCCGGAAGGCGAGGGCGCGGCGGAGTTCGGGGAGCTTCGGGTGTGCTCGGAGGGGGGATTCGCGCCTCGCTCGGAGATCTTCGGAGCCGCTCGGAGATCTTCGGAACCTCTCGGGGATCTTCGGAGGCGCTCGGCTCGCCCGAGGCCGTTCGGCCCCGCTCGGCCGTGAGGGGCCCGCAGTGCCCGCCCCACCGCGGCTCTGGGAGGGCGTTCTGTGTCCAAAAGCTCACCCCTGCCCCAGTTCCCGGCTCCTGGCATGGCTGGAAGAGGCAGCGCCGCAGCCCCACGGGAGGCACCGTGATGTGACATGGAAGCCCCGGGACCCCCTGAGGGAGCAGCGGTGAGGGGACCCGCAGCCCCCCCTCAGCCCCGGCCCCATTGCCGGCCCCACAGCCGCAGTCCCCGCTCCCGGGGCAGCACAGGGCCTCTCCCAAGGCCGGCAGCCCTGAGGGTGGCAGGGTGGCTGTGGGGACCCCTGGGAGCCCACCTGTGGCAGTGTGGGCCCCGTGTCCACCCCACGGTCACACCGAGCCCTCACCCCACCAAGGGCCGCCACTCAGCCCCTTCACCCTTCACCCTCCTCAGGGCCACCCCCGAGCTCGGCAGCGGCCAAGGGGCTCTGTGCCACCGCGGGCAGATTAAAAGCACCTCCGAGCAGGCTCCAGCAGCCGCCAGATTGTCCTGATTCGTCCTGCCTCGCCCGAGGGCTCATTCCAGCCCGCTGGCACCTTCCCTGCCTCCTGCCCTGCCCTGCCCGCAGGTACCGCTGTCCCTGCCACACACCTGCCCTAGGAAAGCTTCCCAGAGGTTGTTTGTGTTCTGTCTGCTGCGTGTTCTGGGCAGCTGCAAGTTTAGGAGGAAGATAATACTTTAGAGCAATCACAAATACACTCTTAAATGTGAAAAAGCTTTTATTGAACAACTCTTGTGATGGTGGGTTCAAGCACTTGGAGAGTAACTGGCGCATCTGGAAGCTGAAAGGAGAAAGGCAAAAGGTCTTGAGGACTAAAGAAAGCCACCCGAGGAGTCACATCTACCCCTGTCTATACAAGGGTCCTGTTGTAAGCAGCCAAGTCATTTTGAATTTTAAATACAAACCTGAAAGCAGAGATTTGGTCTGGGTGTTGTTCACTAGAGCAAAACTCAGCTCAGTGGGTGAAAAAAATAGAAGAATCTTGAGCACATTTTCTTTTTGGAGTCAGACTGAGTTATTGAACAGTTGGGTTCAGGTGCAGGTCAGGTTTAGGGCACACAATGGTTGCTGTGTATCCTCCATCCTCGGAGGCGTGATTGAAGAAGGAAGTCTGGGAGCTGCCACACTGGTCTCCAGTAAAATCAGCCCTGCAACTGGAATAGTTTCTTACTTACTCAGGTGCTACCTGCAGGGCACAACCACCCCGTGCAGTGCCAGCAGGGATTAGTGGGGCAGGGGAGGGTGACTAACGTTTAGTGTCCCTTTCTGAGCTCTTTGTTCTGTGCTGGGAGGAGCCGAGCTCACACCTACTACCCACATTGCCTGGGGGAAATGGGGGGAAGTAGGAAACAGGATTTTTTGAGGGGTAAAAGGGCAACCAAGCTCTGCCAGCCTGTAAAGAAGTCCCAAATGGGGAATATTTCCATCTGAACCCAGAGCAAATATTGAGAGAGGCTCTGCATATTTTTTTCCCAAGCCAGTTTTCCTCTGCAGCCTTCAGCCTGCCAGATCAACTGGTTCCTCAGCAGGAAAGCTGGAGAACAGAGGAATAAGGATGCCTTCAGAGAAAGGCCAAATACTTCTCCACTACCCCAAAATGGGAGAACAAAGGAGGAACTTCTCATGGTATGGGACTTGTCCAAGGACAGATAGATCTCCAGACAGCCCGGGGAGCTGCTGGGAAGGTAATTCACCCTCCACAGCTCATCAAGACTCAGCTGAGACAATTTGGAGGGTGCAAATAGAGCTGTGTGTCCCTGTACAGGCCATTTGCTTCAGAGCAGGACTCAATGATCCTTGTGGGTCCCTCCCATCTCAGAATGTGCTGTGAAATCTGTGTGGGCTGGGGGGGCCAGTTCTGTTCCACCGACCACCCCCAGGCACGGCCCTTTCCGGGTACAGCCCTTGGTGAGGAAGGAAATTCATCCCAAAAGCAAATTGACATCTCCGGCTCCCTCCGTTCCACAGAAATAGCTGCCTGTAAACACAGCTGGGAAAGAGCCTCCCAGCTCCGGGATCTTTGCATGTAACACTTTTTGCCTGTTTAGAAGGGGGGAAATTGCATTTTCACCACATTATCAGCTGAAGCTCCAAAAACCTGTGTGTCATGCAAGGAAGGGCTCCCAGATTAGCCTTAAAGCCCTTCCAGAGTCAGTGTCTCTCTCTGACCATGTTTTTCCCTTTTATTTAATTTTTCCTGAGCAGAAAAAAGCAGACTTGTCTCTTTTCTACCCCACGTAGGACGATTTGGCCAACAAAGCCTGCAGATTTGGTGAGCCTGAGCGAGTGCCAGCTGGATTCACACCCTTCCTCCTGCCTCTCCATTTTGTTTTTCTTCCTCTTTTTCCTGCTAGCTTTATCAGCACCTGGGCACTGGTGTGTCACTGGGAGCAGCTGGAGTCTGCAGTACTGAGCTCCTGTTTTGGAGCACCACCAGCCCTTTTCCGAGTCCCACCAGTCATTGATGGACATGCCACAGCAGAGACACAACCATGCAGCACAAAGTGTGGTGGGAACACCAGAGCTGCTGGTGAACTTAGGAAAATACAGGATTAGGGTATCGCTGGAAAATGGCTGTTTTCCCACAGGGATCCTTGGGAAGAGGAAAACAAACACAAAGCCATGTTCCTGAGAGTGAGGGAGGACACACAGCCTCGTCACTGCGTGGCTCTGAGTGAGAATCACCCCCGTGATGGGCAGGAGCAGGTCCCAGCTAAGATTTAGAAGCCTGCTCCCCTCTCCCCACTCCCTGTGTTCCTTCCTTCAGGAAGGTGTGGCTTGTTCAGGGAAGCTTTTGGCTCTAAAATCTGGTGGTCCCAGTAGGTGACCCCAGTGCTGCTGTGGTGTATCACAGGTTAGATCCTAACCTGGAGGAGACAAACTGGGAAAGGGAAGAGCAGTTCAGGTCGTTGTGAAAGGCTGAACCCAACCTTGAAGGCTGTCTTGGCCCCACCAAACCTACAAACATCTGCAATTTCCAGCTTGGAGTCTCCATCCTGCTCCAGCCTCCCACTCCCACCCAGCACAGCACAGCAGTGCCTCCCTCTTTGGGCTTCTGCTTTTCCCCCACTGATCTCCTTCCAACACCATCCTGGCAAAGAAGAATGAAAAAAAACAAGTCCTGCTTGGAGCTTTCCCCATCCCTCCTCCTGCCCGGGCTCAGCCCTCAGCAAACGTCTCTGCCCTCCAGGGCACAGCTGAGCACAAAATAGATCAAATACCACCCAGGACCAGGCAAGCCCACGCCAGGCCCTGGCACGAGGGTGAGATGATTCACCTCCTGCCTGCTCCTCCTACACCCGGCAGCCTCCCAGGGAGGCAAAATCCCCTCCAGCAGCTCCCTGAGAGCCTTGACCAGGGTGTCCCCCACCTCAACACATCACCCTCGAAGTCCTCCCTGCATTGGGGCTGTCCCCAGGACATGACCTACCTGGTCCCTCCCTCTGAGTAAGCCCCAGAAAACCAAAATATTTCCCTTTTGGATGGTTAAACCACTTCTAAGAGCATTCTACACTAGGCTGTGCTCCCTTCCTTGCAGCTGGGAAAACACCCTCTCACTCCAGCCCTGCTCTCCTCACTTCACTCCTCTCTGCCTTACACCCACGCTGCTCCTCTCTTTCCCCAGGAATGCAGGTATTCCACCACGTTTTAGACACCTGGGGCCGCATCCAAACCACACGGCAGCATCGCTGCCTCCTGCCAGCCCAGCGCTGGAACGTGCAGGCAGCGATTTTCTCGGCTCCACCGCCCTCTGCGGGTTTGTGCCATTTCCAGGCACATCCCAGGGACAACAAGGGCCACGGCCGGTCTCCAGCACTGCAGGAAACTGAGGGCCCCACACCGAGTCCTGCGAGCAGAAAGTCAGCACTATTGCTACATTTCTACTCCATCTGGGTGAGAGAACACCGTAAAAACAGTCAGAGGGATATTTTAATGCCTTACTTACGCAACACCCTGGCTCGCTGCTGGCTCAGTCCTGCTCATCTCAGCAGCAGAAACACTCTGTATCCCCAAATGTTTGCTACCAGTGGGCTGCAGCCCCCTGGTTTTGCCCTGAATAACAATTGCAGGGTTCAAGAGCAAAGTTGCACGCAGCAGTTGGCTTGTTTTATGGCCACCAGCCCTCCCAGGTGCTGGGGTGAGGCTCATGGGGAGCCCTGCGTTTTTGGGGCCAGCCCAACAAAGGCACGGGAGTGAGCGTTGGCCTGGGTTGTGGAGCTGGCAGCATCCCACGGCATCACCGAGCTATAAATAAGGGAGCTTGGAGAGCAACCTGTGCAGGGCCTGTGCCACTGGATCCAAGCACAGCCTGCCTGGCCAAAAACTCGCCTGGGAGGGAGGCAAAGCATCCCGAAAAGACCTCCCTGCTGGGGAGATGCACGGAGCCAGGATATGGAAGGGGAAAGCAAACAGCCACCCGCAGTGAGAGCAGGGTTTTTGGGCACAAAAGCCTGGATTTAGCTTCCAAGAGAGACAGCAGGCACCAACACAGGCTGGGAAAAGCCTTAGCAGGTCAGCTTTGTCAGCACAAGACGGGGAGAAAAGCACAGATAAAGGGACGCAAGACTCTCCTGGTATCAGAAAAACAAGCCATGAGCAGCTCCAGACCCAGTAAAAGGTATTTATTATTTCAGTTACGATAAGCCCCACGCGTAGAGTGAAAAAATAGTTACAAAACCCAGCCCCTCCCACCCCTCCCTTTACATATAAATATTAAAAATCCCTCTGTGCTTTCTGCCTAGAGCAAGAAGGTGACAACAAGCAGCACCCGAGCTCCTGTCAGTGCTTTCCTCTTAAAACAAGTATTAAAAACACCCCTTAGAAAGCCCCTCGCCCCCATCCCAGTTAGATCTAACGCTGGTGCCAAAACTGGCTGTGGAGGGACAGAGTTTTGGGGTTTGTGGTGATTTTGGGGCTTGCAGATCCCTGGGCACAGAGGGCACAGGCACAGCAGCAAGCAGAGCAGCGGCAGGAACTGCCTGCACTTGTCTGGGGAAGCTTTTGGGCCAGGAAACCCTGGCTGGCCTCGCTCCAGAGGGGACAGGAGGGAGAACTGGATGCTTCATCCACACCATCACCACCTCAGTTACATCTTTGGCACATCAACTTTTCCCTTTGCACTCCCAAATTAAAGCTAATCCCAGGAGCATCCCAGCACAGCCTCTGCAACTTGCAGCATCATCCAGCCCTGTCCCCAGGCCTGCTGTCCCCAATTTTCCTATCAGCATCCTCTGAGGACAGTCCCTCCTAGTGAAACAGAGGATACAAAGCTGGAAAGTTATAACCATGGCCCCATCCAGCCTCCCTGGCCAAGGGACTATCATCCAGGGTGCTGCACCTACAGCTGCACTAAGTAAAAAAAATTAATAAATATACTAATCTTTTACTAAAAAAAAAAAAAAAAAGGCTTTTAAATGCATTTTCCCTGAAATCTTCCAGTGTATTCCAAAACATATGAAAAAAATATATGTATTTCCCCCCCACCCCAAAAAAAAAACATATCTTAAAATATTTTCCATCCTCGTGTGCGCATCTTTGGAGAGAGGAAGGTACGTCAGGCGTATTTAGACACACAGACAAACCTGCTGGTGTCGGGGGTTCCCTTTATCACCTCCCAAAGAGAGGGACTGTGGCTCAGGGCAGTGCCCATGGGCACGTGTGCCTCATGGCCTGGTCACGCTGGGAAAGAAGAAACCCCCTAAACCAAAGTCATTTCACCAACGAGCGAGAGGATGAGGAGTTTTCACAGTGGATCGAACCTCGGATGACACCACGGATGCTGCTCTGGCCGAGAGCTGGGCTCTCCCTGGCGTGGACAAGTGGTTGGAGCCTCGCAGGACCGGGAAAATCCAGCCAGTGGCAGAGGACGGAGCAACCGGCCGCTGGTCCCTGCCCATCACCACACCTCACACTTCTTGGGGGGGTTCATGGGGGACCCCACGGGGCAGCCGAAGTGCTCCGCGAACTCCCGGGAGTTGGAGACGGTGCCAATGACACGGAAGCGCGAGGGGCTGTGGGGGTCAGTGATGAGCCCCTCGTGGGAGCTCTCCGGCGTGCGAACCGAGCACCAGACCTGTGAACAGAGGGCCAGGGGCCTGAGCACCCACACCCCCCACCTCAGAGCCCACCTGGGGCCGAATCTGACCCACCCACCCTGTGTGATGGACACCAACAGAGCCTGAGCTCCAGCTTTATCTCCCTTTGCCACCAGCACCACCCCAATCTGCTTCTCCACCCGCTGCATCTCCGAAGGCCTCAGTTTTGTCATCACACCCTCCCAATCCCACCTGGGCACGCTCCATCCCTAAAACCCTATGTGCCCACCCTCCCTGCCCACCACAGGACCTACCTGCGCAAAGCCAACGAAGAAGAGCTGGTGGTTGGTGAGGCCAAGGGTTGGGAGAGTTTCCTCATCCCCGTTCTTCTTCAGCCAGTTTTGATATGCCTGGAGGCCAGGGAGCGCAGCGGGCTCAGGGGACATCGATCCCCCCACACCATGTCCCCCACCGCGTGTCCCCAGCCCTGTGGGCCTACCCGGTAGGCAGCCTTGAGGCCCCCGTTGTCAGCGATGTTCTCCCCGAGGGTGTGCTTGCCATTGACTGCCTCGCCGTTGACGGTGTAGTTGCCATACTGCTCCACCATGCACGCTGTCTGCTGCTTGAAGGCCTCCACCGAGGAGTTCTTCCACCAGGGACGCAGGTTGCCATCCTTGTCGTACTCCCGACCTGCCAAAAACGCAGTGGATCCTTCACCACCCCACCGGCCGCTCCCCCAGCCACCCACCCGTCTGGCCCCGGCCATACCTTGGTCATCGAAGGCATGTGTCAGCTCATGGCCCACCACCACGCCGATCCCACCAAAATTCAGGGACCTGCAGGAGGGCAGTACTGACACTTAGAGAGCAGCCACCGCTCCCCACAGCCATGAAATTTAGCCTTGGATTTGGGTACAGGAGGAAACTTTGGAATCCTCTCTGGGCTCTTACTTGGGGGATGCACGGGTGTAGAAGGGGGCCTGGAGGATGCCGGCGGGGAAGACGATCTCGTTCTTGGTGGGAGAGTAGTATGCATTGACTGTTGGAGGCGTCATGCTCCACCTGCAGGGGCACAAACACAGCTCCAACAACATCCACTTACCACGTTGCATTGGCCCAAATCTCACTCCCCCAAACCAGCACGGGCTGGCGGACACCAAATCCCAGTGCTCCAGATATCCTGACATTCCCCGCTGAGCACAACAGGGAGGGGCAGCACTGGACTTACTGGTCCCGGTTGGGAGGTTTCCGGAGCTGGTCGGCCGTGACCCTGGCCGAGAAGTTGTAAAACTGCATCACGTTCTCGAAGTAGAGGTCGGACACGGCCTCGTACTGCAAGAGAACAAGGCGTGAGTGGTGACTGCACAGCCCCGCTCCTCCCTCCATGGTCATGGCTCAGCCTCCGGAGCCGCCTCAGCTACGGCCGCTCCTGTTTCTCCTCCTCTCCAACATCTGTGGAGTCTCTGGGGGGCAATGAATCACTGTTACGGAAAACGGTTCCTCCTTTTCCCAGACAGGGATCCCAGGAGCCCCAGCCACCCCAGGACTGGCCCAGAGCTCCCTGGGAAGTCCCCAGAGAAGGGCCAAGGACGTCAGTGAGACCCTTCTGGAGGAAACCTGGGGTTCAAGGCTGCCCTGAGGCCGCAGCGATGGGCACATCCTGTACCTCCTATGGAACACCCAGGGGACACATCCAACCAACTCACGTCATTAAAGACTTTATCCAGCTCCTTGGGGTCCATGATGAACTTGGGGTAGCCAATCATGTTGTAGATGGCATCTGCCTGGGGGGTGACAAGGACCAGAGTGCTTTTGGTGCTGGGGATGGAAGGACAGGCATGCCTGGCTCCACCACCCTCCCCTCCAACCCCCAGCACCTCACCTTCTCTTTGGCCGATTTCCTCGTCTCTTCGTCCATCCACTGCAGGGTCTCCAGGCTTTCCTCGAAGGCAGTTTTAATCTCCGCGATCATTTCCTCCGCCTAGACAAAACAAGGCAGCGCGGCGTCGGTTCGGAGAGCCGCCCTCCCACTGCGGAGGGGTCAAGGACCTTCACACCAGAGGGCAGGAAGAGGCTGGGCGGCCAACACAGCACGTGGGCCAGTGAAAAATCCAGCACATGGAGACATACAGGGAACAGAGCGAGATGGACAGACAACGATCATCTGCCTGGACAGTTCCACCACTGTGGTGACTTTCCCGGCACCAGGACTCGCATGCTGCTGGCTTGGGGACATACCACCTGCTTGCTGTCCTCGGCGAAGGTGGCCTTGACAAACATGGCCCCCAGTGCAAAGCCCAGGTTGTTGTCCGTGTCACTGATGCAAAACTTCCAGCGCGGGAGGCAGGTCTGCGTGGGACAAGAGGTGGATATCAGGGGCCAAAGCTCCCCACCTTCTCACCCCCTTGCTACACCAGGAGAGGAGGAACCCACCCATCCCCTGCCACCCCAGAACCCGCCCCACATCTCTACTGTTTGGATGCCACATGACACAGAAAGTTGTCACCATTTTAACAGTGATTTGGGGTTGCTGGGGGCTCCACCCTCACCTTCTTCGTCCCATACATCACTTCCATGAATTTCTCCTCAGCGTCCTGGAAGCGCTGGTCAAGGAAGGGGCTGGTTTTCCGCACCAGGTTCCAAATCATGTAGTTGTTGAGGAGACTGTGGGGAGAGGTGGTGAGTATGCAGCAGGACGTGCCTGCCCACCCTGGAGACCCTCCAAGGGAGCTGATGGTTCTCACCAGTTATCTGTGGCCAGGATGAGGTCAGAGACCTGTTCCAGGTACTCCTTGGCATAGACCACAACAGGCTCCGACTCATTGAGCTCCACAGGATAGAAGACCGTGGAGAGGAAGGGCATCCAGTCCACAGCTGGTGCCAGCTCCTGCAAAAGCCACAGCACTGCTACAGACTCCAAAACCATCGGAGTGGGGTGGCAGCTGCTTTCCAAGCTGGAACCAGCTGCCTCAGTCCCTCTGATGGATGCAGCTGGTCTTGCAGAGGCCAGATCCCATGCCAGCAGCATCCTTCAAAGGTTGGAGGGGAGTAAACAATTTCCTTCCACAAAGGAAAAGAAAGTGGGGTGGGTGTCAGAAATGTTGACACAACCCCTTTGGGGACACGGGGAGGTGACCGGGCTGACGTCCAGGGGCAGCAGTGCTGAGAGGGCGTAAGAGCCACAGCAGGACGGCCGCCAGCCCCAGGGGTGGTCTGGTCTGGAGGCTGGGTGGGATTTCCCCAAGGAGGACATGGGCCAAGCTGTTGCACAAGAGCTTCCCAGGCGGTGTTGGCTGGTGTCAGGCTTCCCTGAGGAGCTGCATCACCGCCACACGTCCACCCCACTTCCCAAACTGTGGCAGAACAGGGAGGCTTGCCAGTCCCACCCCTACCTTTAGGTCTCCTGCTGTCATTTTATGGTAGATGACCTCCTCGTCCCGGTGCTTCTCCTGTGGGATGGTGATGTTGGCTAACGCAGTCTCAAAGTCCAAGATCTGCTGCATCTGCTGCCGTGTCGACTCCTCATCGGTGCCTCCCAGGAACATCCCCAGCTGCACCATGTAGTTCAGGTACCCGGCGAGCACCTGTGTGGGACAGGTGAGATCAGCATGGCAGGTGTCCCCCACCCATGGCACCTCCCTGGCCAGCCCACGTTTCCCCCTACACCCTCACCTTCTCATTCTCTGTCTTGTTCAGGTAGTAGTCCCTTGAAGGCAGGCCCAGCCCCGACTGGTCCACCTGAATGACGTTGCTGTTGGAGTTCTTGGAGTCGGCGCTGACGTAGACAGAGAAGAAGGGCGAGGTGCGGTAATGCGCTGTCACCTCCCGCAGCGTCACATTGAAGTCACCACCGGCCCAGCTACCTGTGATGTTCCAGCCACCCAGCTGGGGACAGACAGCAACCGGCCTTTGGGTAAGAACAACCACCTGGAATCGCTTCGATATCCCCCCAATACCCATCCTGGGGGAAACACCTTGCAAGGGGGCTAAAAAGCCCCATTATAGGATTATAAATCCTATGAATTATAGGAGTATAAATCCCTGCCTCTCTTGGCCCGCCTGCCCTGGGTGATGCTGTTCCCCAAGAAGCACCAGGAATGGAGTCTGGAGGGTGCTGCAACCTCCCTTAAACGATCTTTCCCCCTCATTCTGCAGACAGAAGATGGCTTTTCCCCAGGGAATGGGATGGACCTTTTGGATGAGCTCCATGAGCGGGGTAGCTCGCAGCTCCTCGATCTTGCTCTCGTTCATGCAGGCCTGGTAATAGCGCTGTGCCTTCCGCTCCGCCTCGCTCGACACGTTGGCCGTGGTGTTTTCTGTGGGAGGTTCCCAGGGGGATCACAGGGGGGCCCCAGGGATGGGCATCCAGCCCCTGTGGGGGCTGCTGAAGCACCCTGGAACCCCCACCTTTCCACCATGGAAATATTCAGCCCCATTTTGCGCAAAGCCAGGCTCCAAAATGGCTCCAAGGATTGCTCCAATCCTGCCTTCCATGCCCTGAGAGCATCCCATGGCCCCAGCCCTTCCTGGCCTCCTGCTCCCCTGTCCTTTCCCACCCGCAGCAACTGCTCCAGCTCTCTTGGAAACAAAAGATAAAGAAAGGAAAAACAAGAAACATTTTTCCAGCAGCTCTGATATTCCCAGCATCATCCAGCCCCCTGTGCTGCCCTTGCCTCTGTGCTGGTGCCCCCCAGCCCTTTATTATTTATTCCTGCAGAAAGGAACAATAAACCCATTTTTCTCCTCTGTCTCCAAAACCAACCTTTTATCTCCCCCCTGCTAAAACTCTGCCTCCCCAGAGAGTTTTGGGGGTTTTTTTATTTATTTTCCTGATGACACAGCTTGCACCTTTGGCTTCCCAGCTGTGTGGTTTTATTAACTAAAGGTCCCTCAGCTCCAAGGAATTCAAGGAAATGCCAAATGCGACCACTTGGCCGGAGGCCCAGGCGATTCTCCTGGTAAAACCAGCGCCAGATTTCTGCGGGAAGAGCCGGGGACGAAGCTGTTCCCGCGCCACCCCCCCCTTCTCCCAAAAGACAACACTCTTCCCAAACCTTCTCTTTCCAGATAATCAGCCCTGGCGCAGTGGAAAGTGCTGATAAGGAGCCAGTTGTTTGCTCAAAGCCTGAACAAACCGTCCCTGCCGGTTGCTGGGATAAGCGTCTCTGCTTCGGTGTTTGCACGCAGAGGCTGAGCCCGGAATCCTCCCTTTGATGGAGGAGTTCTGGCCCCCAAAAAATGGCCATATAGGCAGCCAGACCTCCAAAAAAGGTGCTCACAAATGCTGGAAGCTATAGGAGCAGGAAAAGCTCAGATCCTTGGGGTGATACTGCAGCCTCTGGATGCAGTCTGGAGTGCAAATCCTGAATTTCAGAGCTGCTGGGAATGCTGCCGTGAGGCCTGCAGAGCAGAGGCCTTTTTCCCTACTTGGCACCAAAGAGCACCAACATCACAGTCAAAACTCCCAGGAGCATCCAGGAGAGCAAACACAGCCAGGATCTGTTTCCCAACATCCTCGCAGCACGTGCGTCACAGGTTGGTTTGACACTGGGGTTCAGTTCCAACTTCATATCCCCATGGACGTGTTTTTGCCATCCCCTGGGCCTAACGGGGTCCTGGGCCCCGTGGGGTCCCACCAGCCCTGGGCACTCACCCAGCAGGTGTTTCATGATGGCCTGGTTGTGCTCCCAGAGGTTGTTGAAGGTGCCCCAGCGCGAGTGGCCATCGGGGAGGGGGTTGGCCTTGATCCAGCCCCCACAGGCGTAGCTGAAAAAGTCTTCGCAGGGATTCACGGCCCGGTCCAGCGAGCTGAGGATGGAGCTGGTGACGGAGATGCAGGATTCTGACAGGCACACAGCAGGTGGCCCTGGGGGCAGCAGGGATGGGTCAGCTCCTCCACCACAGTGCCACTGGCTGCCCCACAGAGCACCCTGCCCCACGCCAGAGAATGTGGCCAAATATCCAACCTGGTGCCCAAGCATCCTGCCTTCTATCTTAACATTCTACTCCAGGACAAGCAATATGGACCAGCATCCTATGCCTGAGCATCCCACCCAATAATCCCATCCCAGGGCAAAGGAAGCGGGCAAGCATCTCATCCTATGCCCAAGGATCCTGCCCAGTGCCCAAGCATCCACCTGGGGGTGAAGGATGTGGGCAAGCCTTCCATCCTGTGCTCAAGCATCAAGCTCCAGCATAAAGGATGCAGATGAGCTCCCCATCCTGACCTCTGAGCATCCACCCTGCAGCAAGGGGTGCAGGTGACCATCCTGCCTTGTGCCCAAGGATCTCACCCCCACCTGAACACCCTGCCTGGTTCCCAAGACTCCTGCCCTGGGGCAAGGGATGCAGGTTGACCATCCCACCCTGCACCAAACATCCCCTCCTGGGAACCCCCAGCAACCCACCCCGCTCATGGCAGCAGGACCCCTGGGCAGCACCAGGACTTACTGGCTCTGTACTGGAAGATGAGTCCCAGCAGACAGGCCACCAGCACCACTGCCAGCACTCCCACCAGCACCAGCAGCTGCTTCTCGGTGCGTGTCCGCCCGGCCCAGCAGCCGTGGCTGCCCCGGGAGCCGCGGAAATTCACCTGTGGGAACAGCAGCGTCGTCTCCCCGTCCGCAGAGAAACCCACCGAGGCAGCCCCCATTGCCTCCTGCAGCCCACGGCACGAGGGGAGCCCCCGGCACGGGTCAGGCTGGGAAAGGCAGCAGCTGCCTTCCAGAAACCGGGCAGGAAGGGCGGCACAATGGCAGGAAAGGGAGCGGGACGAGCGTTTCGGCGGGTTCACCTGCTGCCCTGTGCCACCCCAAACCCCTCCTGGAGCACGGCGTAACCCCCCGGGTGTCCCCGGCACTGGGACAGGGTGGGGGCTGCGTCGGGAAGTGCCTTAACAGGATACTCCCACTCAGCCGAAAAACATCCCCAGGAAACATCCCGATGCGACGGCGAGCGGAGACGGCCCCGCCGGGAAAAGTAAAAACACATTTGGGGCAGAAACCACCGTTCTAGAGACTGACGGGGCTGGGAGCAGGGCCAGCACTGAGAGCATCACTCCGGACCCCAACCTTTCCACACTGGCAGCCCTGGGCGTTTTTCTCAACACCCTCAGCCCTCTTTAAGCCGCTTTCCTGCTGCCTGGGGAGGAATTAACCTAATCCCCTTTTGTGCCAGGACAAAACTGCCAGGACCGTAGTAATTGCTCACCCAGGCCACGCTGGGAGGGGGTTTGGCCGGCAAAAAAACTGGGAGCTCGGGTGTTGAAACAGCAGAGCCAGGATATGGCCCCGCCGGCTCCCCGTGCCAGGAGCAAAGGGCAGCAGGAACCAACACGGCTCTGCCCACACCAGACTTTACCCCATGGAGACAGGTCCCAGGTGAAAAACACTTCTGCACCCCCTTTGCTGCTTGCCAGGACCTAAAATCCCACGTTTTCCCCCCTAACAGACACACAAAGCCCTACCTGGAAGCCATTGGGGTATCCATCGCCGTCACCAAGGGAGTCCAGGGGGTCTTCATCGTCCAGCGTAGCCCGTTTGTAGGTCGACATCTGCACGGGGAGATGGGCAAAGAGAGGTGCTCAGAGGCTCGGGGTGGGGAAGAACACGGAGGAGAGGACGAGGAAGGTTTCCGCACCCTCTAAAGCCACCTTCTCCTCCGGGGAGCTAAATCCCGAATGGCTCCGGAGTAGTAAAGCGCTACACAAACACCAGAGGAAGGTTATTGAAAGCAACGAGGGCCGGAGCCAAAAGCTGAGCGAAGCCCGAACCCGCCTCACTCTCCCCCGGGGCCAGTTGTGCAACCTCCCCTTCAGTCTGGAATAAAGCTGGATCCACCTCCTCCCCTCACCAGGGAAAGGGACCCCCTCCCCACCCTGCCAGGGAACCCCAGCGTGCCACAGACCTGGGAAAGGCAGAGAAAATGGCTTTTCACCGCGAAGCTGCCGGATCGCTCCTGCTCCACACCCCGGCTGTGACCCCTGTGCACCCTGAAAGACCCAGCCAGGTCCCAGCGAGCACCCAAAGGAGACACCTCCCTGGATTTCAGCTGCAGACGGGCTCCCTCCCGGCGCCGTGTCCTCCGGGCATTATCTTGTGCCAGTGCCCGGCTCTTATCTCATCCCCCGGCAGAAAAACAAGGAAAACCTCGCGGGTTGGCAGCCGGCCCTTATCATGCTGTCGCTGTTTCCTTCCCCCTGGCACAGCCCTGCCACCAGCCGGACTGTCTTCTGATGGAGAAAACAACCCTCTGCCCTCCACCGAGTGGCTGAGCACCCCAAAATCCACCCTGACCCTGCCACCGAGGAGCTGAGCGCCCCAAAAGCCACCCTGACCCTGCCACCAAGGGGCTGAGCGCCCCAAAAGCCACCCTGACCCTGCCACCGAGGGGTTGAGCGCCCCAAAAGCCACCCTGACCCTGCCACCGAGGGGCTGAGCGCCCCAAAAGCCACCCTGACCCTGCCACCGAGGGGCTGAGCGCCCCAAAATCCACCCTGACCCTGCCACCGAGGAGCTGAGCGCCCCAAAAGCCTCCCTGACCCTGCCACCGAGGAGCTGAGCACCCCAAAAGCCTCCCTGACCCTGCCACCGAGGGGCTGAGCGCCCCAAAATCCACCGTGACCCTGCCATTGATGGGCCAAGCAGTGCCACATCCCTTCACCCCCGAGCAGTGCAGGGTGGGGGTCTGCACCCATCTCGATGTCCCCATCCCGCTGCCACCAATCCCGAAGGATGAGATGATTCCCAACCCGGCACAGCCGTGCCTCAGTTTCTCCTGGCAGAAGGAGATGCAATTGAAAGCACCTTATTTCCAACAGCAGCATTCCCAAATCTCCCCTGACACAGTTAATAACAAACCCCGTCCTCTCCCTGGATCCCGTCCCCTCCCCAGATCCCAAACCCCAGCCTCAGTTTAATTAACCACAAAACCCACCTGGGTAAGAAAACGAGTTAAAAGAAAAAGGTACTTTCCCTCCTTGGCTGTCCCAAAATCTCCGTTTCCAGCCCCAAAATCTCCCCCGTGTGCCCTCCTGGAGCCTGTGAACCGCGCGGCGAAAAAGCCTCCACTGCAAGATTTTATCGCAGGGGAAATCTGCCTTTAGATCCGATTTTTTTTCCGTCCCCTTTCACTTTTTTTCCACCTATTTTTGCACTTCGCACATGGCTGATCTTGGCAGCTCCGGGCACAAATCCCCGCTCGCACTGGGGGGATCCACGAAGCCCCCATGGCTCGGCAACACCAAATTCCTGGAATCCCAGCTTTCACTCCATTTCCTGAGGAAATACGATTTTTTTTTCTTCCAAGCGATCTCCCACCCCGCCTACCCCAGCCTGAAAACAGCAAGAAAAAGGGAAAAGAAAAAAACACCCACCTCTTTTTTCCCCCCCTCTTGCAAGGGATGTGCTGGCTCAACCCCCTATCAGCCATCAGAAAATTCAAACTGAGCCTGAATCCCCCACCCCGCCGAAAACAACCCCGTGGGGGCACCGAGATCGACCCCCCGCATCCTTAATTTGGGGAAATTAGGTCCAGGAGGTATTTTTAACACCCGTACCCCTCATTTTGTGGCCACAGCGGCGCCCATGGGTGCTCCCCACCCTCCCCCTGCTCCTGAAGAGGGAGCATCCCTTTTTTGGGGACAAAAAGAGGTGCTTTTCGTCACACCTCCTCCCCCCGAGCTCTGTTGTTTGCTTCCACCCGACTCCAAACTCATTTCCCAGCTCCAGCAGCGTGGGGGGCACCGAGGCTGGAGGGACCCCCCCTCTATTCCCCCCACCCCGGCACTTCCACCCTGTTCTGCAACTCACAAAAAACCCTCAGCCTTCCTTACCTCAAACCGCCCGCTTTGCCCCCAAACCGCTCCTGCGCTTTACAAACAATAATGCCCATCTGGCTCCGACCCGCACCCACCCAGGGGGGCTCTGGGGTCGCTCTGGGGTCTCCCCCACCCCGGGCATCCCCCACCCACCCACCCACCCAGTCCGGGGCACCCCGAGCCGCCTCCGCCGCTTTCAATTCCCCCTCCCGGGCGCCATTTCGGAGCAGCCGCCGCCACCATCGCCATCCCTTCACCTCCCCCGGCCCCCAACATCACCCCAATTCCATCCCCAGCATCCCCCAACACACCCCCGCACCCCCAAAGCCCCGCGCCCCCCGGGGGTGCCCCCCCCACCCCCGCAGCGCCCACCGGGGCTCCGCCTCCTAATGGGGATGCTCGGGGGGTAATTAGCA
>JAXCLP010000057.1:1923275-1935896 GCA_035584035.1 Lepidocolaptes lacrymiger
AAAAAAAAAAAAAGGTTTAAAGTTTACAAAGAAAAATAAGGGGGGGGAGAGAGGGAAGATTTACAAATAAAATAAGGGGGGATAGACCAGTTTGGGGGGTTTGCAAACCGCCCCCCAAAAGAGGGTGGTGCTGGGGGGGTGGGGGGGTCCTACAGCCCCCCTCTGCAGGGGGAACCAAATCCCGAGGGTTCGGGGCAAGGGATGGGGCTGGGGGACTCAGGGGGACAGGTGGACACCTGCTTTGGGGTCCCCACCCCGGGGTTGGGACCCACCGGCCACGAAGAGATCGCGGTTGGGGGACCGGGGGGAACCCAGGGGTGCAATGGGGGGATCCCTTGGGGTGCAATGGGGGTCCTGCGGGGGTCTCTTGGGGTGCAATGGGGGTGCCTTGGGGGTGCAAAGAGGGTCCCTCGGGGATACAAAGGGGGTCCCTCGGGGGCGCCCTGGGATGCAGCGGGGGGTTCCTTACAAGGAGCATCCCACGGGACACGCCCCGCTCCGGCCAAGGGTCCCACAGCCCCCACCCCCCCCGGGTCCGGGGGTGTCGCCGTGCCCCCCACTCACCGTGTCCGTGTCCCCGGTGCCACCAGCCCCGGCCGGGCCGTGCCGTGCCGGGGGGCGCGGGGGCTGTACCTGCCTGCGAGGCCAATGGGGCCGCGGGGGGACGGGCTAACCCAGCGCCGGCATTAACTCCTTCGGGGAACCCCAAATCCCGCTCGGGGACCGGCCCGGAGCATCCCCTGAGCGAGCGGGGACGCGCGTGGGGCGGGGGCGTGGGGAGAGCGCCCCGTGACACGGGATGTGAGCGTGGGATGGGCGGCCGTGGGAGGACACGAGTGTGTGTGTGCCCTGAAAGGGATAACCGTGGGAGGACACGAGTGTGTGTGCCCTGGAAGGGACAGCCGTGGGAGGACACGAGTGTGTGTGCCCTGGGATGGGCAGCCGTGGGAGGACACGAGTGTGTGTGCCCTGGAAGGGACAGCCGTGGGAGGACACGAGTGTGCAAGGTCCAGCCGTGGGAAAACAGGAGTGGCTCGTGCAAGGACGAGTCGTGCGAGAACACGAATGTGTGAGCGTGCAAGGGCCAGCTGTGCAAGACCACGAGTGTGCGAGGGCCAGCCGTGGGGGAGCACGAGTGTGTAACTGTGCGAGGGGCAGCCGTGGGAGAGTGCAAGGACGAGTTACACGAGAGCACGAGTGTGCTCGTGCAAGAACGCGAGTGTGTGAGCGTGCAAAGGGCAGCAGTGCAAGAACACGAGTGTGGGAGTGTTCAAGGGCCGGCCGTGGAGGAGAACACGAGCGTGCAAGACCCAGCCGTGGGAGAAGACCCACGGCTGGGTGGGAGCACACGCGGGGGGGTGTGCCCGTCTGCGAGTGTGCAAGGGCGAGCCTTCCCGCACACAGCCCTGCACACAGCCCCGCACACAGCCCCGCACGGCTGCGCTGCCGTGGTGACAGGGAAGGGACAGGGATGGGGACACGCGGTGCCACCACCTCCGTCCCGTCCCCCCTCCCCTCTGAGCACTGACACGCTCATCGCACCCACGGGGCTGGGGAAGCGCTTGTGGGGGCTACAAAGGGGTGAAGGGGGGGGCTGGAGGGATTTGGGGGGGCTGAAGGGATTGGGGGGGTCCGCAGGGAGCCGTGCCCACCCCCGTGGCGTTGGGGCGCTCTTGGTTGCCCCCCGAGGCTTTCGGGGAGCGGATTTTTGGGCTGAGACCGCCACCTTCTGGGAAGCACCCACGGCCACGCGGGACACCGAGCGCCCCGGACCCCCGCGACTGGGGAGACTGGGGTCACCCCACCACCCCCGTCCTTGTCACCACGCCGTGTTTATTGTAGGACCTGCAGTAACACCGTGGGGTCGCAGCTCGCATCACTTGTGGGCTGCAGCAGGAGCCGTGGGGAAACTGAGGCAGGGGGACCATCACCCCCACCCCAACCCCTCGCGGGTGTCGTTGGCACGGTTTGGGTGAAAACAATGCAGAATCCGGCAAAACACACATCTACCCCCCGGGGGGGGACCCCAATTCACCCCAATTTCCCACGCAGGGGTGGGGGGGAGTTGCTCAGCTCCCACAGCCAGGCTTGGTGCTCCCCAGTACTCCCAGTCTCTCCCAGTATAACCCGGCAGAGGGCACCAGTAAGCCCAGTTTGTGGCCTTTTCTTCCCCCCCCCCCCCCCGCCCCTTGCTGGCAGCGGGGGGAGGGTGGAGGAAGGGGAGGAGGAGGAGGAGGCGAAGGCCGGGTGCGGGGGGATTTAAGGGCCCGCGGTCCCCCCGGCCCGGCCTCCTCCCGCTGCCCAGAGGGACGTGGGTGTCGGGACCCAAGTTTGTGCGGGTGCGTGTGTGACCCCCTGCCCTCCCCGGTAAGGACCCCCGGGGCCACCGCTGCCACCCCGGGGGAGCGGGGGGTCCCCGGGAGCGGGGGATGCGGGGGCTGGAGCGGCGGGGAGGTGCGGGGGGGATGCGGGGGGTGATGGGGACACGGGGGTGCCATGGGGTCACGGCGTGGGATAGGGACAGGGGTGTGCGACAGGGACACGGGCGTGTGGTGGGGGCACGGGGGTGCCATGGGGACATGGGGCTGTGATGGGGACACGGACAGGATGGGCACGTGGGTGTGCAGTGGGGACACGGGTGTGCAACAGGCGCGTGGGTCTGTGGTGGGGACACAGACACGGGACAGGGACACGGACATGCTGCAAGGACAGGGGTGTGTGATGGGACGGGGGCATATGGTGGGGACACTGGTGTGCGACGGGGACAGGCCTGCAACAAGGGACACAGGTGTGCGACGGGCATGGGGAGATGCGATGGGGACAGGGGTGTGGCGGGGACGTGGAGGTGCAGTGGGGACATGGGCACACGCAGGGGACGTGGACATGCGGTCGGGACAGAGGTGTGCAGTGGGGATGCAAAAGTGCAGCAGTGACATAGATGTGGGATGGGGGGACAGGATGGGGACACGGGCATGGGATGGGGACACGGGCATGGGATGGGGACACAGGCACAGGATGGGGACATGGCCATGTGGTGGGCGCCCCAACATGCAGCGGGGACCCACCCGGGATGGGGACATGGCCATGCAATGGGGACCGCTCTGTGCTCCCCCAGCCCGGGTTGGGGACAGTGCGGGGACGCCCCATGGCACTGGTGGCCGGGGGAGGAGAGGGAAGCTGGCGTGTCCCCAGGGGGTCACATCGGTGACTCCGAAGGGAGGGGACATTTCCTTCTGTCCTCGCCTGGCCGAGCCCCGGGGCGAAGGTCTCGGTGGGGACACTGAGGCAGGAGCGGGTCCACCCGCAGCTCTCTCCGTGCAGCCCCCGCTCAGCGCCGCAGGATGAAGGCTCTCCTCCTCCTCCTCCTCGCCCAGCTCTGCTCGGCATCGGTGGTCCCCGGTAGGTGAGGTGTGGGGGGGCAGCGCCCCGGCAGTGGGTGCTGTGGGGTGCTGTGGGGTGCTGTGGGGTGCTGTGGGGTGCTAAGGGCCGTGGTTCCCCACAGAGAGGGAGAAGGACCCCGAGTACTGGCGGCGACAGGCGCAGGAGACCCTGCGGAACGCGCTGAGACTCCAGCGCCTCAACCAGAACGTGGCCAAGAACCTCATCCTCTTCCTGGGGGACGGTGAGAGGGGACCCCCACCCCGCGTGGGGCTGTGGGGCTGTGGGGGACGGGGGTGCCATGGACAGGGCGCAGTGAAGTGGGGGCTGTGGTGAATGGGGCGTGAGATCCACTGGGTGTCGTGGAGAAGTGGGTGATGGGACAAACTGGGTTTGCACTAGGGTGGGTGCTGGGACAAACTGGGTTTGCAATAAGGTGGGTGATGGGGTAAACTGGGTTTGCAATAAGGTGGGTGATGGGGTAAACTGGGTTTGCACTACGGTGGGTGCTGGGACAAACTGGGTTTGCAATAAGGTGGGTGATGGGGTAAACTGGGTTTGCACTAAGGTGGATGATGGGGTAAACTGGGTTTGCACTAAGGTGGCTGCTGGGACAAACTGGGTTTGCAGTACATTGGGTGCTGCGATGAGTTTGATTCACAAAAGATTGTGTGCTTCGATGAATTGGCTTTGCAATAAACTGGGATTGCTGGGATAAACTGGCTTTGCAATAAACTGGGATTGCTGGGATCAACTGGGTTTGCAGTAATCTGGGTGCTGGGATGGACTGGGTGCTGCAATGAACTGGATTAGCAAAGCAATGGGTGCTAAGGTAAATTGGGTTTGCAATAAACTTGCATGCTGGGATAAACTGGATTCCGGAATAAACTGTACTGGAATGAACTGGATTTGGAAAAAAAAAAATTTGGGGTGCTGCAGTAAATTTGGTTTGCACCAAGTTGGGTGCTGGGATAAACTGGGTGTTGGGATGAACTGGATTTACAGTAAATTGGGTGCTGCAATAAATTGGGTTTGCAATGAAATTGGCTGCTGGGGTAAACTGGGTTGCAATACATTGGTTGCTGGGATGAACTGGGTGCTGCAATGAACTGAGATTGCTGGGATTAACTGAGTTTGCAAAAAATTGGGCGCTGGAATAAACTGGGTTTGCAAAAAATTGGGTGCTCAGGTAAATTGGGTTTGCCATAAACTGGGTGCTGGGATAAACTGGGATTGCAATAAACTGGATGCTGGGATAAATGGGGATTGCAAAAAAATGAGTTCTGAGATAAACTGGGTTCTGGGATAAACTGTGCTGGGATGAACTGGATTTGCAAAAAGTTGGGTGCTGCAGTAAATTGGGTTCTGTGATAGACTGGGTTTGCAATGAAACTGGGTGCTGGGATAACCTGGGCTTGCAGAAAATTGTGTGTTGGGTAAACTGGGTGCACAGTAAACTGGCGTTGAAGAAAATTGGGTGCTCCAATAAATTGGGTTTGCAAAAAACTGGATGCACAATAAACTGGGGTCGCAGTAAATTGGGTGCTCCAATAAACTGGCCTCACAAATAGCTGGGTGCTGCAATAACCTGGGTTTGCAGCAGACTGGGGCAGAGGGGTCTGTGCCAAGCGGGGTGGGCGCTGCCCGGTGTCCCCAGCCCCGTGTGCCCAGCTGTCCCTGTGTCCCTGCCCGTGTCCCCAGGCATGGGTGTCTCCACGGTCACGGCCGCCCGCATCCTCAAAGGGCAGCTGCAGCACGGCCAGGGCGAGGAGAGCCTGCTGGAGATGGAGAAGTTCCCCTACGTGGCCCTGGCCAAGGTGAGCCCCCCGGGGCACCCACCGCGAGGGCACGGGCGGGCGGCACCGACCCAGCCGAAATTAGGTCAGGGGCGGGCACAGGGAGCTGGCTGCGGTGCCCACGGGCCGTGCCAGGGCTGGCCATGGGAACGGCGAAGGGAGGGCTGGAGGAGCCCGGGGGCTGCGGGACACCGCGGGACCCCCTCCCTTCCTCGCCTGGGGTCGTTCTGGGGAACAAAACGCTGTTTTTTATAACTAAATTGGAAGTGGTGCCCATCTCTGTCCGCCCCGCGGGGACGCCCGTGGCGGGCGCTTCGCTCTCTGCCAAAAACAGGCGGAGACCCAAAAAAGTACAAAAGTACTTTTACAAAAGTAGCAAAACCAAGTGAGGGGAGGGTGTTGGGGGAAGAAAGGGACAAAACAGTGGGCAAGGGGCGGCAAAAGAGGGGGAGGGCACGGTGGGATGGGGATCCGTGCAGGCAAAGAGCACAGGGAGGGGAGCTCCAGGGCGGGGATGGTGATGAGCAACCCCAGGGTGGAGATGATGGTGGTGACAACGATGGCGATAACGATGATGGTTGATGCACCTGCCACCCCTCCAGACCTACAACACCAATGCCCAGGTGCCCGACAGCGCGGGCACGGCCACCGCCTACCTGTGCGGTGTCAAAGCCAACGAGGGCACCCTGGGAGTCAGCGCCGGCGTCACCCGCGACCGCTGCAACACCACCAAGGGCCAGGAGGTGACCTCCATCCTCCGCTGGGCCAAGGACGCAGGTGAGGGCCCGGGGGGCACCGGCGGGGCAGGGAGGGCAGAGGGGTTTGGGGCTGTTCTCACCGCCCTCCCCGGGGTTTGGGGTGCAGGGAAGGCCGTGGGGATCGTCACCACGACACGCGTGACCCACGCGACGCCCAGCGCCGCCTACGCCCACTCTGCCAACCGGGACTGGTACTCGGATGGGGAGATGCCCCCTGACGCCCTGCAGGGTGGCTGCAAGGACATCGCCCGGCAGCTGGTGGAGAACATCCCCGACATCGAGGTAGGGATGGGGACGGGGCCACAGGGAATGGGTGCTGGGGCCTGCAGGGGTGGGACCAGCACCACCTGGGGTGGGGGCTGGAGCCACTCAGGAGTGGGGACAGGACCATGGGGAGATGTGGGATCAGGACCAGCAGCAGTTGAAGAGCCAGGATGCCAAGGAGATACTGGGCTGGCACCACCAGTGGTTGAAGGGCTGAGACCCCTGGGAGATGCTGGGCTGGAACCAGCAGTGGTTGAAGGGCTGGGATTCCCACGAGATGTTGGGCTGGCACCACCGGTGGTTCAAGGGCAGGGACCCTCAGGAGATGTTGGGCTGGAACCATCAGTGGTTGAAGGGCTGGGACCCCCAGGAGACATTGGGCTGGAACCACCAAAGGTTGCAGGGTCAGGACTGGGAGTGGGTGCAAGGCCACCCCTGCAGATGTGAGGCTGCGACCACCCATGGGTGTAGGACCAGGATTGTGGGTAGATATGGGTGCAGAGTTGGGATCCCATAAGATGCTGGACTGGAACCACCCATGGGTGCAAAGCCAGGATCCCCAGCAGATGTGGGACCAGGACCACCCATGGGGACAGATCCAGAACCCCCAGCAGATGTGGGACCAGGACCACCCACGGGTGGGATACCAGGACCATTGGGTGCCCATGAGACCAGGACCCTCATCAGACACAGGTCTGGGACCACAGGCACGTGCAGGACCAAACCCCCAAGCCCAGAGCCCCAAATCCCTCTCCCTCTCCCTGCTCCTCCACAGCAGCCCCTGCCTTTCCCAGACTTCCCAGACCCAAAACTCTCCCTTTCCCCCACAGTTCTGCCCCTCGCTGTGGATTTATGCAGAAATTCAGCCCTGTAAATAAATCCTCTTCTGTCCTTCAAAATAGCCCCAAAGCAAAACATCCCAGCCTGTTATTTAGCTCTTTAATAGCCTCTTTTGCTGTTTTTTTTCCTTTAATATAATTTTAACTCTGTCCCAGGCTGGAAATAATTATATAGTGGGGAAAAGACTTTTTTTTCCTTTTTTTTTTTTTTTTTCCTTAATAATTTTGGCATTGGTGTTTTGCAGCTTTATAATTCACCTTCTAGTGGAGAAAGGGGGGGAAATACAAAAAAACCCAAAATCTCTGCTGGGTTATAAATAACAGAGACCAAATAAATCAGGCTCCAAAGCAAACAGGGAGAGCCACGGGATGGGTCTCCATCCCGGCGGGTTCATGTGGGGATCCCAATGTGGAGCATCCTTCCCACAGATGGGGGGAAAAGAAAACATCCCAAAAGCCAAACTCCCTGCTGGAAATGGTTATTTTTGTCCTGGGTTTTAATTAATAGGAAGAGATTCAGGGTTATTTTGAGCGAGGTGAAATTCCTTGGGTGTTTTCACCCACAACGCTGGGGTTTTCCTGGGCATCCCCCTCTGCCTCCTCGGGGTCTTCCCCCCATTAAACCCCACTGGGGGGTGTGGAAATTAAAAACAGGTAAAAATTATTTTAAAGCTTCGTTTCCCCCTCCCTTTTGCAGGTGATCATGGGCGGAGGGCGGAAATACATGTTTCCCAAAAACGCCAGTGACGTGGAGTATCCCCACGAGGAGAAGCATCGGGGCACCCGCCTGGACCGCAGGGACCTCGTCCAGGCATGGCACGATGCCAAACCCCCCGGCAAGGTGACACTGGGACCCCACAGAGCCATTCCAGGGGGCTGGAATCATTTGGGGAGCAGCCCTGGGGGTGGCAGAGGCGATGGGGAGGTGACAGTGCCTGTCCCCTGTCCCCAGGTTGCCAAGTACGTGTGGCACCGGCGAGAGCTGCTGGCGCTCAACCTCAGCCGTGTCGACTTTCTCCTGGGTGAGTCCCAGCACCCAGGGGTGCCCTGGCCCCAACTGGGTGCTTTGGGGGAACCTCTGGCCTGTCCTGGGGTGTTTGGGCAGCTGGAATGGCCAGTTATCCCCCCAAGGATGCTGCTCCTTCCAAGGGATGCTGGTACCCCACACCCAGGGATGCTGGTACCTCCAAGGGATGCTGGTACCCCACACCCAGGGATGCTGGTACCTCCAAGGGATGCTGGTACCTCCAAGGGATGCTGGTATTCCCCAAAAGATGCTGCTGCTTCCCTGGGAATGCTGGTACTCCCCCTCTCAGGAATGCTGGTACCCCAAAGGGATGCTGGTACCCCAAAGGGATGCTGTCATACCCCCAAGGATGCTGCTATTCCCCCTCCTAGGAATTCTGGTATCCCCCCAAAGGTGCTGGACCCCACCCTGGGGATGCTGGTATCCCAAAGGGATCCCGTTAAGCCCCCAAGGATGCTGCTGCATCCTGGGAATACCAAGACCCCCTCAAAGATGCTGTACCCCCTCCCATGGATACTGATACCCACTCTAGGGATCCTGGCACCCCAAAGGGATGAAGTTAAGCCCCCAAGAATGCTTCTCCTCACCCTCCTAGGCATACTTCTACCTTCTAGGAATCCTGGTACCTTCCCCAAAGATGCTGGACCCCACCCTGGTACCCCAAAGGGATGGTGTTATACCCCCAAGGATGCTGCTATTCCCCCTCCTAGGAATTCTGGTATCCCACTCCAAGGATGCTGGACCCCACCCTGGGGATGCTGGTACCCCAAAGGGATGGTGTTATACCCCCAAGAATGCTGCTACTCCCACCCTGGGGTACATCTGCCTCCTGGGGATGCAGGATTTTTGCCAGCAGTGCAATTCCCAGTCCGGCCTGGACACAGGATCCATCCAGGCTGGAGGAAGGAAGGGCCAGGAATATCCCCCGGTTCCTATCTAATGTCTCTGCATTCCGTGGCATGTGAAACACTTAAGTCAGCACGAGGAGCAGGATTTGGCCCCCCTTTTTGTTTTGGTGGGGAAAGGATGTCCCCAGCAGTGTCCCTGTCCCCAGGCCTCTTCGAACCCGGGGACATGGTGTACGAGCTGGACAGGAACAACGAGACGGATCCTTCCCTCAGCGAGATGGTGGCTGTGGCCATCAGGATGCTCCAGAAAAACCCCCGGGGCTTCTTCCTCCTGGTGGAAGGTGGGGGGTGATGGGGGAGCAAAAATGGGGGACGAAAGGGTGGTGAGGCAAAAGGGAGGGGACTGAATAAAGGAGAGGTGCAATAAGTGAATAGAAAGTGCAAAAGGATGGCAAAAGGAGGTGATGGGGGCACAAAAGCAGGGACAATGGGATGGAGGTGCAAAAAAGGGGGATAACAGGGAGGGAGAATAAAGGTGATGGGGATGTGTAAATTGGGATAAAGGGGATATGGGGAAATACAGAAAGGGTGTGGGGTCGATGTGGGATGCAAAAAGATGGGATAAGGGGGGAGTGAAAAGGGGCAAAAGGGGAAATGGGGTGCAAAAAGGGGAGTAAAAGGGATGATAGGGAGTTCAAAAGGGATAAAGAGCAGGGGGATGAAAAGGGAATAAAGGGGCTGAATAAAGGGGCTGAATAAAGGGAGTGTGAAAGGGGAGGATGGGGAATGCAAAAAGGGGAATAATGGGGGTGATGGGGGCGCAAAGGGGGGATAAATGGGACATCGGGGGAATAGAGGGTGCAAAGTGGGGAAATGGGCTGGGAAGAGCAGCGTGCGGGTCCCACAGGCGGGCGCATCGACCACGGGCACCACGAGGGGAAGGCGAAGCAGGCGCTGCACGAGGCCGTGGAGCTGGACAGGGCCATCGGGCTGGCCACACGGCTCACCTCGCCACAGGACACCCTGAGCGTCGTCACCGCTGACCACTCGCACGTCTTCACCTTCGGAGGGTACACCCCCCGCGGGAACCCCATCTTCGGTGAGTGCTGCCATCGGCAGGGACCACTGGGGACACCCAGGGGACACCCCAGGGACAGCTCAGGGACCAATGGGGACATCCTGGGGACACCCCAGGGACAGCTTGGGGACATCCTGGGGACAGCTTGGGGACACCCCGGGGACACCCAGGGCACAGCCTAGCGACAGCTTGGGGACACTCAAGGAACACCTCAGGGACAGCGTGGGGACATCCTGGGGACACCCAGGGAACACCCCAGGGACCGCTGGGGACACCAAGGGGACACTTCAGGGACCACTGGGGACACCAAGGGGACACCTCAGGGACCACTTGGGGACATCTCATCCCACCACCGCCAGGTCTGGCCCCGATGCAGAGTGACGTGGACCGCAAGCCCTTCACCTCCATCCTCTACGGCAACGGCCCCGGCTACAAAATCGTGGCGGGCGAGCGAGAAAACGTCTCGGCCGTGGATTTCGGTGAGTCCCTTTCAGTCCAAACCCCTTTAAACTACCCCAATCTGTTTTTTTTTTTATATTTGCATGATTCTGATGTTGTTTCTCCCCAGCACACGCCGACTACCAGGCGCAGTCGGCCGTGCCGCTGCGGCAGGAGACCCACGGTGGGGAGGACGTGGCCGTGTTCGCGCGGGGACCGATGGCCCACCTTCTGCACGGGGTCCACGAGCAGAACTACATCCCCCACGCCATGGCCTACGCCGCCTGCATCGGCTCCAACCGCGCCCACTGCAACGCCGGCGCCCGCCCCGCAGCATCCCTGCTCCTGCCCTTCCTCGCCCTCCTCCTCCTCCTCTGCTAAAGTGCCTCCTCTCGCGCAGCGCCCCGCCGGGGATTTATTTTTAATTCGTCCCCCCTTTTTTTTTTTTATGTGTTTTTTGTTTTTTGTGGAGAGCGGCGCCCGGGAAAAGAGGAGAGGAGGAGAATAGAGAGACTCAGCGGAGCAAAAGCAGCCACCGGCGGTTTGGTGCTGGGAGCTGCCTCTGTAAATACACGGTGCCTTCCCTGTAATTAGCAGCGTTCTCTGCCCTGTCCCAAACCCACCGCGGGATTTGGGATGGCAGCCGGAGCCTCGGCGGATAAAACCCCCTCTTTGAGCGAAACGCGATGGGGCTGGGTCCCAAAATGCCTCCCAAATGTCCCCTGGCTGAGGACTGACCCCGCTGCCCAGCTCGTCACGTGTGTGGGGAGCCAGAAACCACACGAAGATGGGGGAAAAAAATTAACTCACCGGGTTAATTTGTCCCTAAACTCGGGGTTTGTTGTCTCCTCTGTGATTTATTTCGCTTTAAAATCCTTCGGGTTAAGGCAATTTGCTGCCCTGGGAGGGACTTTGGGGGCTGGGGGTCAAAGCGGGAATGGGTGGGACACGCCCCCTTCATTAGGGTGAGGTCATTAGGGGGGAATTAGCTAATTAGGGGGTAACCAGGAGAGATGGGGTTTTGAGGGATGGGAGTTTGTGCGGCTCAGAGTGTGGTGGGGGGCAACGATTGGGCATGGAGAGGTGCCCTGGGTGTGCAAATGGTGCTGGGGCTGTGCAAATGTCACTGAAATCTCACTGAGCACGTGGGAAATGCCCCCCTGTTTAATGCATTGCACGTGCAAATGTCCTGTGCACGTGCAAAATGCCACTGGGCACCCGGGAAAGTCACCATGCACGGGTGTGGAGTGCCTTGAGTGTGGAAATGGCACTGTGGTTGTGCAAAGGGTTCCTGTGTGTGTAAAAATGATTCCTCGCACGTGCGTGTGCTGTGCAAAATGCCAGGGGACGTGTACAAAAGCCACTCAGCACGTGTGTGCAGAGCCCTGCACGTGTCAGTGTCCCAGGGCTTGTGCAAATAGTCCCACCCTTGTGCAAAATGCCGTGGTGAAGGTGCAGAAGTCACTGTGTGTGTGCACCAGTGTCCCTGTGCTTGTGCAGAGGGTTCCTTGCACGTGCAGATGTCCCTGTGCGTGTGCAAAGTGTCACAGTGCACGTGTGAAAGTCACCAAGCTCTGGCGCGCAGTGCCTTGCACGTGGGAATGTCCCTGTGCTTGTGCAAGAGGGCTCCTTGCACGTGCAAAAAGTCAACTGCGTGTCTGAAATCCCCCTGTGATTGTGCAAAGGTCACTCCCTGTGCCTGTGCACAAAGTGTTCTGCATGTGCTGGTGTCACTGTGCTCGTGCAGATGTCCCTGTGCACATGTGACACGCCCCAGTGCACACACACACCTGTCACTGCACGGGTCCCTGTGGGTGTGCAAATCATCCCTTGCACGGGCAGGTGTCCCCGTGGAACCCCACGGGGGGCAGGAGAAGTCCCTGTGCCCGTGGGAGCCCTGCCCAGGCTGAGCAACACCACGTTCCCCTCCAAATTCCACCCGCGAGCAGCCCTTGCTCGTCCCAGCTGGGTCGGGCACTGGCAACACCCCTGAGCACCCCAGGACCCCCTCCAGGACCCCCAACACCCCCCCCAGGACCCCCAACACCCCATAGCACCCCAAACCCTTCCCCAAGACCCCCAACACCCCTGAGCACCCCAACACCCCCCCCAGGACCCCCAACACCCCATAGCACCCCAACCCCCTCCTTCAAGACCCCCAACACCCCTGAGCACCCCACACCCCGGCCCCCCAA
>JAXCLP010000057.1:1953088-1968666 GCA_035584035.1 Lepidocolaptes lacrymiger
ATCCCCCTCTGTGGAGGTGCAGGTGCTTCCTGCTCTCCTCTCCAGGCACAGGGAAAGTCTCCCGGGGCCTGCACTGATTCCTTTCCCATTAGCTCCTTGATCCAAGTGTATTACAAAAGCCTCACCACGGAGAAAGGAATATTATCTGTAAATTAAGATGCTTATCCAGCCCCGCAGGGGCACTCAGAACCATTCTTTACGGGGCTGAAGGGTGTAGGGAAATGAAATCTAAATAATTTACACCAATACATAAATAAAAGGGATGAGCAGGTTTGTGGAAGTGACTCCAGGAGACACAGATTTGCCTGGATGTGAATTCACATCCATACTGTGGCTGGAGTTGGGGTTTGCAGGAGCCCAGGATGACAGAGCTCACTTTTCCATGAATATATTTACAATTAATGATGCAATCCCAGCTCCCAAACACCTCCCAGAGCGCTCTGAATTCCAGCCGTGCCACCCTGCAAGGATTTTATCGGGATGGGCCTTCTCTCTCCAGCACCATCCACCCCCAGGGAGGTGCCAGGGTGAGGAGAAGGGGTGAGGGGGTGGCAAACACTCCCTGATTTTGCAAAGCCCAGCAGGAAGGACACAGGGGCTCCCAGTGATCCTGGCTGGCATTCCTGCTGCTTCCCATCCCTGCCCTGTTACCGAGGGATCTTGTGGGCACTCTCGCCCCCTCTCTCAGCTCCAGCTGCTCCACAAAGAATAGCTCCCTGTTTTTTTGCCAGCCCCACGTGTGAGCAGAGTCCTGGCCAGTGCCAGAAAACACAACCCCCAACCCTCTCCTGCGCCAGAGCCAAGGCAGATCCAGCCTGGGGATTCAGGCTGAGGGCTCTGGACGTGCTGCTGCTCCACATCTCACAAGCCAGGCAGGAGCCCATCCAACCTCAGGCTCCCTGTGGTTCTCTGGGCTCCAGCGCCTCCTTGGGATTGGCAGGGAGGTGGAAATCCATGAAAAGGCCAAAAAAAGCACCACCCTCCCCCCCCCCCGCAAAAGTGCAGGGAGTGTCTTCACCTGAATGCCCACCAGCCTTGGCTGCCTCCTTAAGAGCCCTAAATTCCACCAGAACCAGACTGGGTACCTGGAAAACCAATTCCAGAGCTGATCCTGACACTTCAGATGAGTAAAAACATATTTTACAGCTTCAGGGGATCCTGAAAACCAGCTCAGAATTCAGTGTCTCACCAGCACGGAGGGGAAGAGCTTATCCAGGAATAAATGTCACTTGAGCAAGAAGAAAGGAAATGACAAATATTGGAGGGGGAGGAGAGCAGGTAGAGCCTGGGAACACGGCAGAGACAGAAAAACAGCTGGGAGCATCCCTGAAAACACAAAGGATTTGGTTTGGCCAAAGGAAGCCTCGAGGAGACCGAATTTTCAGAGCCAGAACGTTCCCACTTGCTGGTTTTGCCGAAGCTGCCGGAGCCGCAGAGCTGGGGCATTCCTGCCCTCTCCACCACCAGGGACCAGCCCAGGAAGAACCCCTGGGCACCTGGAGCCAGGCTGGGCAGGGGGCAGAGCCTGTGCCTACCTTTTTGTTGTCCACCACCTTGTGCACGTAGACCGTGGCCTGGGTGTACTCGCGCAGGTCCCGCTGCTGCTGGCACAGGAGCCCCTCCCGGCACTCCGGGCACAGCTCTGGGGGCACACCAAGGGCAAAGCACATCTCACTGCTCCAGCTCCTCACAGACCCCATCCCAGTGCCCCTCACTGCCAACCCAGGGCAGATCACATTGAATGCCAGAGCGGTTTGGGTTGGAAAGGACTGTAAATCTCATCCCTGCCATGGGCAGGGACACCTTTCACAGCCCAGGTTGCTCCAAGCCCCATCCAACCTGGCCTTGGGCACTTCCAGGGATGGGGCAGCCACAGCTGCTCTGCCCAACCTGTGCCAGGGCCTGCCCACCCTCACAGGGAACAATTCCTTCCCAATATCCCATCTAGCCCTGTCCTCTGGCAGTGGGAAGCCACTCCCTGTGTCCTGTCCCTCCATCCCTTGTCCCAAGTCCCTCTCCAGCTCCCCTGGAGCCTCTTTAGGCACTGGAAGGGGCTCTCAGGTCTCCCCAGAGCCTTCTCCTCTCCAGGTGAACCCTTCCAGCTCTCCCAGCCTGGCTCCAGAGCATCTCCAGCCCTTAGAGCACCCCCATGGCCATCCCTGCCCTCGCTCCAGCAGCACCACATCCCTCCTGAGCTAGGAACGCCCGAGCTGGACACAACTCCAGGTGGGGAACCTGCCAAGCTCCACATTTACCACCAATGCCCTCAGATATCCCATTCTACCCCAGAAGGGCCATTCCCATGCCCGGGGAGCAGGAGTCACTCACGGGGCTCCGAGGTGTAGCGTGGGCCCTCTGGCCCCGGGCCCTGGGTCCGGGTGATCTTGATGACGTGATCCACCACAAAGAGCTTTTGGATCCTCTCCCACTCGCTGGGCCAGATCAGAGCTATACTGTGCAAAGGAACAGGCAGGTGCTTTATGACATGGAAAAGCCAAGCCCTGAGCTCCCAAAAAAACCCCTTCCCTTTTCAGGCTTTTTCAGTCTCTCAACAAAAGCAATCTCCCCCCAGAGGAGCCGCATGGGAGGGCCTGGATCTCGGCAGGCTGGGATTAGTGACGCCGCTGCGCTCCCGCCGTGCCCGAGGGAGGGATGGAGGGGGGAAGGAGGGGAAGATTTCCTACTTTTAGTGCTGCATCACTGCAGAAGCAACGCCAGGGAGCATGAAGGGCAGCCCTGCAGTGAGCACTCAGGGGAGGAACACAGAGAGCCAAGGGTGAGGCAGCAGGATGTGCCTGTGCCCTGGTCACATCCAGGGTGCTTATTGTCAGCAACCAACCAAGCTGAAGGAAGCTCTTTTTCCCTGACCCAGCATCCTTGGGCAATTTAGGTCTTGCCTTGCAGAAAAGCTGAGGTGTTGATTTAGTTTGAGGGCAAGGATTTGCTCCTCGCCTTGCTGCAGCTCAGCAGCAAGAAGGTTCCTTTGGGAGGGTTCTCCTGAGGCTCCTGCTGAAAGAAAAACACGTGAAGGGAAGAAACTCACTGTTTGGAGTCTTCTTTGGTCATGGAAGCGAAGGTGAACATGAGCCCTCCGTGGGGGCAGAGCAGGACACTGTTGGCTATGGAGGACACGGGGCTGCAGCGCGTCGGCCTCCTGCAACAGGGAAGAGGGGTGGGAAGCTGGGTCAGGTTATCCCACCAGAAACATCCCCAGCTCTGCAGGCAGGCAAGAAGAAAGCACAGGTGACTTATTTACAGAAGGCATTTCAACACGGAATATTAACCACGAGTGCTGAGGAAATCAGATCCGCGTTCCTCTGCATTGCAAAATGACTGTCCAGGGGGGATTTCCATCTCCAGCCCAGGGCTGAGAGATGACCTTTGGGACACAGCTCCAGACAGATGAAAAAACTAATCAGGTTACCAGCTAATCCCCCCATGTGGTTAACACACAGTAAACAAGGAAATTCGGTGTCTTATAACAGGAGTCCTGCAAAAATCAGCTTCCTTGTTTCCACGGACCCACCGTGCCGGGATTCAGAAGGAAAATGCTACCCCCCAAAATACAGAATAAAAAGCAGCAGAACCCTCCAGCCAAGTTACCTGACAAATTTCCTCCATTCTTCTACAAAGAACTGCGAAACAATATACAGCTCATCCGTCTCCTGGGAGAAAAGAGAAGGAAAAGGGATCTTTTGGATGATGCAGCCCAAGGTTTTTGGGCAGCGCTCGCTCCCCCCGAGCCCTCGGCGCGGTTTTGCCATGACAACTCCCTCCAAGCCCGCTGGGAAAGCCAAGGAAAATCATTTCGGATCAAGTACTAAGCACCAACTTTACTAATCTCATGTTTATTACGAAGTTAGAGGAGCTTTCAATCCAATTACCTTTAATTCCCAGTGGGAAAGGGGCATTTCCCTGGAGCAGCCAAGCACTGTTTGCTCTGGCTGGGTGCTCGGGGTGGGATGCAGGTGAATCCCTGGAGCTCCACAGGTGTGGGGTGAGGCCACCCCAACCTCCCTCATTTGCTTCCAACATCAAAATCCACAGGTTTTTCCTTTTGGTAGCAGCAGGGACACAGAACCCCAGCCCTGCACCCAACAAGGCAATGTTTTGGGGATAAATCCTGTGTTTCTGTCCCCATTTACCATTAAATTGTTTGCTCCTGGACAAGAAACCACCCAGACCCCAAGAGCTGGGTGACAAAATCACTTCCATATCTTCACCACCTCCCCTAACCCAGATTTAAGGCTTGCTCAGTCTTTCTGCAGGAAAACTCAGCACACCTGAGGAACATACGTATATTTTTAATCTTCCCTTCATCTCTAGATCAAACCACTCTGCTTGTTTCCCTCCCCAAACCTCAATTGTTTTGGAACAGGAAAACTCCAAAAGCTTGAGGGAAAGATCCTCAGCTCTCTTTTATCAGGCTCCCTTGGGAAATTCCAAGGGAAAGGAGGATCCAGCCTTGCTGGTGGACAGACCCTCCTGTTTCTGACCCACAGCATTGGGCTCCACCACCTACTCCAGCTCCAAAGGCAAATCCAACCAGATACAACCCTTAAGCCCCACTGGCAGGACTTGGAACTCTTCAGCTCAGCACAAAAGGGAGCCCTGGGTCCAAGCCATGGATCCACACTGCCTCAATATTTATTCCCAGCTGGAGCAGGGAGGGACTGAGGCAGAGACCTGCCAAAGCACCTTGGCAGGATTGAGAGTCAACCATTAATCAGCACCACGAGACTCCCAGGAGCCAAGCACTGGAGCCAAGAGCTTGGGCCATTCCTTTTGGGCCACCTCAAATCCCCCAGAAGTCCTGAAGAAGCCACCAGGAGGGGGCCTGCATGGCCATTGCTGCTGTTTGGAGGGTGTCAGCATTTTGGGAAGCTCCTCCTGGGCTCTTGGGATGCAGGAGGTTGCTGGAGCACACCTGGAGCAGCCAAAGCTGGTGGTGGGGCAGAAGTCAGGAGTGCTCCAGCATCCTCCAGCCTGGGAAGGCAGATGGACACCATGGAAAAGCCACTTCCACCGGCATGGCCGTGCCATTTCCATCCTTCCAGGGACGGATCCAACCCCAGCAGCGACACTGTCCCTGTTATCCTGCTGACTCTGGGCCAGCCACAGCTCCCTTGGCACAGGAACCACTCCCAGGGCTCCTCAGGGCTTGGTGCCAGCACAGCTAATCCAGGGAAATCACACCTCAGCCCAGCACACGTGTGAGCTCTGCTGGCACACACTGAGTGTGAGCTTATGGAATGGTCTGGGCTGCCAAAGTCCTTGAGGATCTTGTGCTTAAGGATCCCTGCCCTTCCACTAGACCAGGTTGCTCCAAGCCTCAAGCCCACCTGGCCTGGAACACTTTCAGGGATGGGGCAGCCACAGTTTCTCTAGGAAGGAGAGGGATAAAGGCCAATTAAACGTGCCCCAAGCCCAGCTGCATTCCCTGGTCCCCCTCCTTCCCTACCTGAGGCCAACTGCCCAGGCAGGGCCTGCATTTGTCATGGAACAGGTTCTGCAGAGAAGTCTTCTGCTCACTGGCCATCATCTTATGGAGAGCTTCATTTTCCTCCCCTTCACGCTCCAGGATCTGCAGGAAACAGGGAGTGACATCCCAGCCATGCCCAAAGGGAAACCAGAAACACAACCAGTGTTCACAGTCAGCAGAAAGGGAATATTTGGGAAATACCTTGCACTGGGAACAGCATTCTTTGCTATTTGGGAATTCTGGGGCTTTTGGAAAATATTGCTTGAATTTCTCCCAGGCTTCCTTGGACACCACCCTCCTCTCGTTCTCGGAGATGCACAGGTCACCTGCAGGGACAGAACCAGGGCAAGGGCTTTCATCCCAACATCCCAGGCATGTTTTGCAGCCCTTGATTGAAGAGATTACAGGGAATAAATGTGGGGGAAGAGAGCCACATATAGCAGCAACACCACGTCAGCAAAAACCAGCCCAACCTACAAAGTCACCTTCAACTCCTTCCTCACTTCGCTTGGACAGGGAAAAACAAGAGCAATTTTAAGTCATAAAAATGTCCTGTGGACTTCCAAGCTGATCAAACACTAGGGAGAATGATGGGAAAAGCTAAAAGAGGGCCCAGAGCTACTGGTTCCTGCTCCTGGCCATCCATAGCTACATCCTCCTGATGCCCCCATGTACCAAGGCCCAGGCTGACTTTGTGTCCCATGGAACAGGAGCCAGATGCTTTCCATATCCTTGAAAACCCCAAATTCCCACTGTGGAATCTCAGATGGCTTGACATGCCCTGTCCAAGCACCTCAAAACGTGGGAAGGGCAGATTTTCACCCTAAATCTGCTCTGGGGAATCATTGGAGGGTGAAGGCACCAGGCAAGATTTGCCAGCTGTGCCCCAGACAACCTATTTATCCAGCAGGATCATTTATCCCAATATTCCAGCAGCTCAAAAACCCAGGAAGGGTTTAGCAGGAGCCATTTCTGCCTGTCCTTTCAGGGGTGGAAGCAGGAGACACACTCAGGCACTCGGACACCACGTGCACTCCAGATAAACAAGGCTTGGGAAAAGTGGAGAAGGCTCCAGGAGCTGACCAGCTGCTCCTTGCAGGGGTGGTGATGTCCAAGGGGAAACCACAACCACCTCTCCCTGTGAGACAGCAGCTGTGTGCAGGCACAGGGAGGAACACGAGGAGCAGCCCTTGGGACACCAGGATGCAAACAGGATTTGGGAATATTCCTGCCTTGGTGGGGATTGCACCAGCAAGAGGGAAGGGAAACAGCCACTGCCGTGTCCAAAGGGCACAATACCTCATTATCTGCTTTTCTACAGCCTGGAGAGCTGCAGAGGGAGGAGAGGGAGAGAAACTCCTTCCTCCCCACCCTCTGGGAGCTCTTTAACATGACAAGCAGCTCCTCCGGCTCACAGACTCACTCCAACCCAGACTGGAATTTGGCCAGCACTGGAGAGAGCAAAATAGCAACATTCCCCTCCTGCTTTTCCTCTAATAAACAAAGGTCAGGGCTCCAAGCAGCACTTGGCCACTTGGGCCTCAGCCAACACAGCCAAGTGGCTCCGGAGGCCACACCAGGATGTTGGCCAGAGCCAAGGATGGGGAAGAAGAGGAGCTTGTGCAAATAAGTGCCTTGACACCACATGATTAATGAACACAGATTAATATGGTGAGAGAAAGAGGTGGAAAAATCAGCTCTGGGTGTGCAGGAACAAGTGTGTTGCCATCTGGAAGATGATCCCAACCACTGCTGACCCTGTTTCCCACTCCCACCATCCAGGGACATGTTTTGGGCACAGACATCAAAGAAGGCTTAACTTGGGATCTGGAAAAAATTATTCCCTGGGATCAGGCAGCTACTGGAGAGCAGGGAACTGCAGAAGGATGCAAAGGGAGCTGAGCAGGGAAGGCCCTGGTGGCATTCCTGGAGGGCAGCCAGCCCTCCCTGATCCAGCCCTGGCTTTTCCAGAGCCTCCCACGGAGGCAGGAACCTCCTCCACCATAAAATTAAGGCTGTAGGAACAAGACTACAGATTTGCTGATCCACTCCAGAGGGAATTTTTCAAGGTGGAAAGGTTGTTTTCCATGAATAATCAAAGGTTAGCTCGAGACAACAAACCCTGCCCTGCCAGCAGCCCCCTTATTTTGTATTGTTTATTCTGCTCTGACCCAGAGTCACAGATCAACCAGCAATTTAACACCATAATATTTTCCAAAGGCCTATTGGCCTATTTTTTATCGTGTCTGGCTACATAAATGTTCCATCCCCACACTCCCTGCTTTTATTGAACAGCAGCAGCCTCGAGGCGATGGGAAACGTGGCTTTCAAGGTTCTGAGTAACAGCTCAAATCGTGACAAAGTGCTTAAACACCCTGCTGGAAAAGGAGCTTTCTCCAGCCTTGCTCCAGGTTCTTGATTAGCCCTGATGACAGGAGGAGTGTGCCTAATTAATGGCATTTTTCTGTCTTGTTAGGGCTAAGATGGAGCATCCCTGGTAGGGAAATTGCTGCCTACAACGAGGAGCTTAAGTAAAACAGAGTTCAATCTGGGAACAGGAGCTAAAAGGGTGAGATTTAAACACCAGGGTAGCCAAGGATGCAGCTAATGAGGCATCGCTTGGAAAACAAGGACACGGGGTCAAAACCTTCTGTAAACACACCCCAAAGCTCAGCAGGTCGGGAGATCAATATCCAGAGGTCCCAGCCCAGGTGCTGGGTGAGTGTTTATGTCCTAATGTAAACCAGGGCATGAAATGGATCCTCTCAGCTCCCACCTGCAGTGATTTACAGCACCTCTTTCTCTCCTCATGCTTTTAGAGCTTCCAAGTGGCTGCAGGGCTTTGGTGCTGCCCGGCATGAGAGGAGAAGCTCAGCTTGGCTGAGCCCTTCCAGAATCTGCCCTTGACGTCAAACTGGCTGCAAATGAAACTTGTGAGTGCAAGGAACAGCAGGGAAAGGAGAATGAGGCCCATTTCTGCAGGGGCTCCTCGGCTGGAGGAGTTGCTGCAGTTGGAGCAAAGGCTGCAAGGTCAATGCGTGGAGCAGTGGGACACAACGGGGACATTCAGCTCCAGCCCCCGGGGAGACTCACCATGTGGGCAAACGATGTCTTCATTAAAATTTAACTCCTCTTCCTCCTCCCTCTTCTCTTCGTTTGATTCATCTGATTGAAAAAAAGAAATAATAATAAGACAAGAGGATTGCAGAGAGTTCCTCTCCCAAAGAAAAGTCTTCTGGGGGAAAGGAGCGCGGTCGCCTTTCAAATTACGGCAAAACCCTCAACCCAAGGGAAAATTTGGAAGGAAATTTGTTGTTCTCTGATGTCTTGGCCTCTGGGCAGGCAGGATTACAGCCTCCAGGCCACGTAGGAGGGCTTTGAAGTGCGTGGAGCACAAGCCAAGCCTTTGTGAGATTACAAAGGATGCATTTGTTAGGGCTGGGACACCACAGGGGTTCGCTGCTCCCAAGGATCTCCGAGTTTAACCTAAACACAAGGCTAGGTGAGAGCAAAGGGAGCAGAATTGCTGGCAAAATTCCTGATCTGAACCAGATGCTGCCAGACAAACCGAGGGGGAGCCTGGCAGGGGGTTGACAAGCCCCCCATCTAAATTACAGCTCAAATCCAGAACTCCCCAGACAGAAACCACCGAGTGGAGCATCCCAAAGACAATGAGGGGCCAGAAAGAGCATCCAACGAGCTGCCCAACAACTTGGCTCTGAGTAATTCAGATGCACTGCTGGGAGTTGCAACCTGTTGTAAATCAAAGTGAGCCCCGAGGAGTGGCAGCTCCAAAATGTCCTTTCCTCAGAGTGCTCCACCTCACAGGCATTACTGGGTGTTCTCAAGCCTCCAAGGCCAAGATCAATGCCATGAGCCATCATCCCCACTTTCATTCCAACCAGCTTCTTGCTCTCAGTTCCAAAGAGCTCAATAAAATGTGATTTCTAAAGATTTAAAGAGCAGAAGGCAAATAACCCCCCCCATCGAGTCTCACGGAGTGGAGTCCAATTAATGATTTTTGTTCCTAGGCTGTGTTTTTGCTGCCGCATCAGCTGCGCTGGTTCATCCCTCAGCCTTCACAATAAAATCATCATCAGCCCTTCCCCAAGGTAATTTTCATGTTTCTTCCTCCCCTGTGCTCTCTCATTCAGAGAAAAGTGGATGAAAAGATCCCGTGGCTGGGGCGGTAATTTCACACAGCCTTGTGAAACCACTTATCACCTCATCTCCCTCTCCAGGTATGAAGATCACCCCGGCTTTTCAAGCTTAGCAAAGAAAAACCTCCTTAAACGATGGCTTTTATTTGATTTATTGTCCTTTCCTCCCTGCTCATACAAGGGAAACAACACAGCTACTGAAACACCTGAGGTGTCTTTTGTTAGGAGGGATCAGGCAGAGTTGGTGGGTCTCGACAGCAGAAATTGGGAGGAAATACCTTTGTTTTGTGCATTTCCATTCATTTTTCCATTACTGTGCTCTGCATCTTCATCCTGCTCGTTCAGCTGCTCCAGGGCCAGCTGACGCCAGCTCCTCAAAGATGCTTTGCCAACCCAAAACCCGTCGTTCCTGCAGGGAGACAACACCACAAAAATCACAGCCCTCCTCCCCTTCAGAGCCCAAACAGGAAAATCTTTAGCACGAAGCTACTGAAGCAAGTCTGAGGAGCATTTGGGACTGACATACCCCTTGACTGTGACCTTGAGCAGGTTGGTCACGGCTTTGTAATCCTCGTTCAGCTGGTTTTTGAGCCGCAGGATTCGACACCTTTCCACCACACAGTCCTTGCAAAGTGCTTTGACTTGGGAGAGGGGGGGAAAGAAACATGATTTATTGCATTATTTATTGCCCAGGTATCTCAGTGCTGGTTTGAACCCCCTCACACAGGTGTGTGCCAACTATCCTGCCCCAGGATGGGACATTCCACTTGTAAAGGAGATCCTGCTGTTCCCAGCTAGGTCAGGCCACTTTTGGAACTTAAATAAACATCAAATGCTTCAGATGAGGTGAAATGTGTCTCACACCTCTATCCCAGCTCCTGCTATCCACAGGATATATCCAGGGAGCCAGATCAGCTCAACCACCTGCCAGAAAAACACCTGCACCGTGGCATTTTCCCAGTTAAACCCAGTAAAAACACCTTCCTGGCAAGGCTACACTGGACCAAAGGGTGGAAATGCTACAGCTGGGTGTGTATTTTGTATATTTTCATCTGAGAGCAAGAGGGGAAGGGAAGCAGCGTGTCCATCCATCCTTTTATCCCTCCCTCCCAGCCACACTCAGCCCACATCCCTTCAGGAAATCTTCCACTTGACTAATAAACCTTGCCCTGTTTTATCCCACAAAGGCTTCCTGCGTCACCAGCAGTTCCTTCCCCACAAGCTCCTGGTAGGAGCTAAGCTAATTTGGTCTCAGTGGGAGTTACTGAGCTCCTTCCTCAAAGGAACCAAGCCTGGGGCTCGAGGAAGGGGTGCCCAAGGCCTGGAGGGGCTGGGCTGACCCCAAAAAGCTGACTGGGTGGCAGATGCTCCAGCAGGAGCACGGGGGCCAACAGGTTCCTTGGATGAGGTGACAGACAGGAAGGGAATTTTTGGGCTCCACGAGGCTCTGCCCACACAGGAGCTGCGGGTGCTGAAGGCACAGAAAACAACTGTCAAGAGTTTGGGGGGTTCCTTGTGCGGGTTTTATTCCCTGGAATCGCCTTCAGACCTTCCAAGTGCTGCATTTCCTAAGGAATTCTCAACATTCCTGCAGGCACAGCCCTTCCTGGACAGAGCAGACCCTGCAATCCCACCAAACAGGTTTGGGGAATATTAACAGAATTAAGCAATATTAGAAAAATCCCTGGAAACAGCACAGCACTAAAGCTCTGGAATCCAGGTGTGATGGTAAGGGATGGCTCCAAAGGGGGTTGGAACCAGAAGAGGGCTCTGAATGCCAGCCCAGCCCAGGCAGGAGTGACCAGGGGTGTTACCATTGAGGCGGGGCCCTCCCCCGTAGCGCCGGTAGAAGAAATCGGCCACGTATTCCGAGATCCTCTTCATCAGGGATATTTTATCAGGATGGAGTTTGCCGTGGGAGCACAGGCAGGCCGTGTTATCAATGGGTTTGGGAGGAGTGGACTCATCCAGCCATTTCTGCAGCCATTCCAGAGAGATGAAGTCGTAGGGGGAACCTGGGAGGGGAGAAAACACAAAGAGGAACAAGCTGGGGTTGGTGGTACTTGGGAATTCCTCTCCAAAATGAACAGGCAATCACTGTTGGTGACATCTCTGAGGTACAGGTTTTCAAACATCTGACCCAGCTTCTCCCATCCCATCCTCAGCTCGGTGTCAACATTTACAGGACAGGAGATCCCAAGATGTTCAGGTCATTTCGGATTCAGCAATCGATATGGAACAGCTCCAAGGAGGAGCAGGAGTGCTTTCAAACCTTTGGGGAATTACTGGAGTGCAGTCGAGGAAAGGGCAAGTTTTTCCCACCATCCATCGAGGGACTGATACAATATTTAAATTATAATCACACATTAAAGGCTCTTCTACAACAGAGAGAGTTCATTGGGGTAATTTGAAAATCAAAGGCAACAACAGCGAAGAGGCCCTTCAGCACCCAAAATTCCAGTGTTTTTCTTACAACTCTGGGTGAGAAACACTCACAGATTTTAAAATTTACAATGCAAATGGACACTTGCTCAGCCTTTCTGCTGAAGCAGAGCAGCAGCTCCGCCCTTGTTTGCTGAAGGAGAAGCACCTGCACCGAGCTGAGGTTCAGCAGCAGGTCAGTGCCTGAAGGAGCAGGGAAATGGGTTGGGTGACAGCCCTGTGTCTCAGCGCTGAGATCACAGCTCTCCTGGGGGAGAGGAGGAGGAAATCAGGAATTTTTAAACCCACTCTGTGCTGCCACAACCCCTGAAACCACAGGGAAACGCACCCCTGAGTCACATTTCTCAACCAAAACACAAATCCTTGATGTTTCCTAGCAAGGAGCAGCAGAGAAGCGAGAGGAGAGCACAGAAGGCAGGCAAGCCCTGTGTCTCCAGCCTGCACTGGAGCTCTGAGGAGCCTCTTTTCCTCCACAGCCTCAGCTCATGGTGTTTTCATCTTATGCAACACCCAGCCCTGACCTCTGGAGAATTCCAGTGCTGTCAGAACGGGTTTGCCAGTTTGGGATGAAAGCTGCCTCCCCCAGAAAGGATGTTTTTCTGGGGCAGGCTCCACAAAGCTGGCAGCAAACGTGTCTGCACGGCTGCAGAGAGAGCCCCCAGCCCCAGAATGGCACTGCCTCCAGCTGTGCCCACAGGGTGCCCTGGCAGCTCCAGGCTGGGCTAGGACAGCTTCACTTGCACTTGTAAAAAAGCATCTTTGTAGGATTTAGCCCTCTGTCACCTTAGAAATGCTGAGAGCAAACTATTCTGTTCCTGCTGAGGGAAACCGCAGTGGAATTGTGGCTGCTGCTCCTTTTGGCAGGTGACTCAGGGCAGGTTCATCCCTCCAGCACAGCTCTGGTCTCACTGTGACATCTGGAGGCTCCTCAGGCTCGTGGGGACTCTCCATGAGGAGGAATTCCCTCCTGCTCCAGAGGGAAACACCTGAATTCCCAAACTGGAGGGGCAGTTCACAGGAGCAGCAATTTCCTTTGGGCTACTCTGAGCATCCAGCAGTAACAGCTAAACATGCCATTCTCTAACAGGCCACACAATTAAACCCACTTTTAAGTCATTAATTATAAATTTCCTGGAGTTCACACAGTGAAACTTCCCAGGCTGCACGGACAGAACAAGTGTCCTTATGCTTGTTTTGAGGGAAATGGGAGAGAAAAACACGGTGAGGAATAAATAAAACCCCTTATGCTGAGGTGACAAGACAAAAGGAGCAGGAGGAAAGGATTAACCTCAGCCACCAGAAAGCTCAGACAGAGCCCTGAGGCACTGGCAGGGATGGATCCACTGCCTTTCTGCTGGAGGTCAGGCACTCTCCCAGTTACCTGCTGATAAACTGGGATCACCAGCTCCCAAACCTGCCCCGAGCTGGCAATTTGGGAGCAGGCAGCTCTTCTGCCTCACTGCTCCCAACGAGCTGCTCAGCAGGCAGAAGAAAAGAGTCACAAAGCATGAGGCTGAGGGATGGGGAAGGAGCAAAAGGGAATCAGCGACACCAGAGGCCACGAGAACGAGCAAAAAAAGGGAGAAAAAATAGGTTAAGGCAGGAAAAGAAGGGAGGGGAAACAAATCTAAGCATGCACAAAGCTTCCCTCGCACAGGGGCCGCGGGAATGGCCTCCAGGGAGGGCAAGGTTAGTCACAAATCATCACTGATCTTAACAGCTCTACTAGAGAAATGCTGCACAATGAATGGCTCACAGACCAGCTTCGGCGGGTAACCTTTGGTAGAGCTCCTTCACCTCCTCGTGTTTGATCTTCCCCCTGGCCACGCTCTGCTTGCGCATCTCGGCCATCTCGTTGCACCACTCCTCGAACTTGCAGTTATCCCTCTCCACCAGCTCCTGCAGGAAAGCTGGAGGGGAAGGGGGAAAAAAGGCAGGAATGTAAGAAGAAAATGGCAGCTGCGTTAATTAGCAGGGGTTATCTGGGGATAACGAACCTAAAAATTCCCTCAGTGAGAGGTCCTTCCCCGAGCCAAGCACGTGGATGGTGCTCTCTCCCAATATTGGTGGTTGTAGATGATTAAATGTTAACGTTTTGCACCAAAGAAAATCATTTACTTGGGGTTGGTTGGTGTGTTAGGGGCAGCTCCTCTGTCCTGCCAAGGTCTCATCATTCCCAGGGGGGGAAACAGGTTCTCATGGACACACCTGAGGTTTGTGATCCAGCAACCCAAGGGCAAAGAGCCCGCAGGAGATGGGAGATACAGCAGGGCACAGCAACAGAAAGGTGAGGGAAATAGCAAATTTTGCTGTCAGGGATGGAAAAAAAACCCAAAATCCAAACCTCAGCAGGGAAAAAAAAGAAGATAAACCACTTCCCTCACAAGGCTGGCGTGAGGAGGGGGGAGCTCTGCTTATCTGGGGCCTTTTCCTATTTGGAATTATTTTGAAGAGCTGAAATATCTGCAGAAAGGTTCATTCTCGAGCAAAAAATCTCCACCTTGGGAGAATACCCGGGCTGAAAAACCAAGCAGGCTGAGCTCCTTGAGGTCAGAGCCAAGTCGTGTCTCTCCACTGTCCCGGAAAAGCCGCTTTTTCACCACATCAAAGCAAAATGCCTCAAATTTACAGTTGCATGAAACCTCCCCACAAGCAGAGAGCTGCAGCGCTGCCCTTGGCTCCCTGTTCCCTGGCAGGAGGCCACGGGAAACAAAGGCAAGGCAGGAATTTGGAGCTGGGTGGGGAGGCTTTGGCTGAGTTATTGTTTCGGGCACAGGGGTAGGAGGAAAGGGAGAGCAAGAAAGCTCAGGAAACAGGCTGAAAATGCAGCTCCAGGCAGGAATTAGAGCTGATTCCTGAAGTTTCGTGCCTTGCAGGGTGGGTTTTAGGACTGGGGGGGTTGGAAGAGATCTGGGGGTGTTATTAGGGGGGAATAAGGGGTATGATTTATAGAATTTACTCTCTGCAGAGACCCAAGGGGAGGAAGGGGGAGCACACCTCAGCACCAGGGGCCTAATTAGTGTTTCTAATCAGGCAGCAAATGTGAAGCATCATTAAAGCCAGAGGCCCAGGCCCCTGGGAGCTCTGCCACCCCCACAGCTCTGAGGCTCAGCCCCAATTCCTGCTCAGGGCTCCTTTTCCCCTCCTTTATTCCCGATGTGGCACAGAAGGAGCAGCCACAGAGGGATCCAACATCTGCCAGGGCTGTTCACCTCCAGCATTGCCCCTGGCACTGAACCAGCTGCTCTCCCTCCTCCCAGCAATCCCAGGGGACCCCAGTGGATTTGGGATCATCCTGGATAGGAAGGTGAGATCTGAGCGGGCACAGGGGAGGGATCAGCAGGGCAATATTAATTAAGTAAAGCCCAGGGGTTTCACTGAGGTGCCACAGGGCTCATGCAGAGAGGTCAAAAGTCATGGAACCATGGAATGATTTGGGTTGGAAGAGACTTAAAGATCATCTCATTCCACCAGCCCAGGTTGTTCCAAGCCCC
>JAXCLP010000057.1:1981629-2007766 GCA_035584035.1 Lepidocolaptes lacrymiger
GTGCCCCCCAGACACGGCAGCCGCACTGGTTCTCTCTCCTTTAATAGCTGTCCCCTCGGGGGGGTCTCCGCAGCACCCCGATTGTCCCTCGCGTCCCCCCCCCGCCGCCACCCCGGGGGGCACCCAGGCGGCCCGGCCGCCCCGGCACAGCTTCGGGGGGCGCTGGGAGGGGGGTGTAAACATTTTTGGGGGTCCCGGCCCCCCCCCGGGGTCACCCCGGGGCAGCGAAGCACCGTTTCCTCCTGGCGGCTTTTTTTGGATTTTTTTTTTTTGGAAAAGAATAAAATCGGCCGAATCGCCCCCAAACGGTGTTTCGGGGGGCGGGGTTAGGAGGGGCAGGGGGACACGGGGGTCCCCCCCACGGCGCCGTGCCGCAGGTCGATGGGGTGCGGGGGGATCCCGGCGGACTCCAGCGCCAGACCCCGCACGCAGCCCGAGATGCCGGAGCTGAACTTGCCCCCGGTGAGGCCACGCGGGTCCGGGGCTCCTCCTGGGGACACGGGGACACGGCGGTGGGGACACGCCCGGCCCCGGCACGGGGTGCCTGCCCACGGCCCAGCAGTGTCCCCACCCCGTGTCCCACCGTGTGTCCTGTCCCGTGTCCATCCAGTGTGTCTCCCTGCATCCCACCTTCTGTCCCACCCTGTTTCCCGTCCTGTGTCCATCTCCTGTCCCATCCTGTGTCCACCCCATGTGTCTCCCTGCATCCCACCCTCTGTCCCACCCTGTGTCCCACCCCTTGTCCGTCTCGTGTCCCACCCAGTGTGCCACTCAGGGTCCCATCCCACGTGTCATCCCATGTCCCACACAGCATCCCACCCCATGTCCATCTCGTGTCCCACCTGGTGTTCTATCCCACATCCATCCCATGTCCATCCTGTGTCCCATTCCGTGTCCATCCCATATCCCACCCCATATCTGCATCCTGACCCATGTTCATCTCATGTCCACACCATGTCCATCCCATGCCCCACCCCTTGTCCATCCTGTGTCCACCCCATGTCCATTCCCTGTCCATCCCATCTCCACCCCATGAACATCCCATGTCCTGTCCCCTGCCCCATCCCGTGTCCCACGTGGTGTCCCACCCCATCTCCCATCCCATGTCTCCCCCATGGCCATTTCATATTCCCTTCATGTCCATCCCACATCCACCCCGTGTCCATTTGTGTCCCACCCTGTCCCACCCCTCCTCCCCCATGTCTCCTCCGTGTTCCCCCCATCGTCCCCATGTTCCTCCCGTGTCCCTGTGTCCCTCTCCATCCTCTCCATGTGCCCGCTATGCCTCCCCATGTCCCCCCCGTGTCCCCTCCCTGTGTCCTACATACCCACATAGATGTCCCCCTCGGTGTTGGCCATGATGTTGGATCCGGGCGATTCCCCACTCACGGGCTCCTCCCCGTCCACCTGGAGCTGCCCACGCCGGCCCTCCCTGCGGGGTAAAATCAGCACCCACACCCCGACCCCAACACCCAAATCCCAGACACCCCCCCCGACCCCCACCCACCTCGTCACTGTCACCCGGTGCCACTCGCCATCGTTGACAGGATCCTCAGAGGTGATGGTGGCCTCGCCACTGCCCAGCTGGTAACTGTGGGGGGCCGTGGGGTCAGCGTGGGGGGCACCTCGGGGGGCACAGGTGACCCCAGGTGACCGCAGTGCCCCACTCACCTGAACACCAGGTGCCCATCCTTCAACCCGAGTCCCAGGAAATCTTTGGCTTTGCCCCCCTCGCCGGGCTCCTGCGGGCACAGGGGGGTCGGTGAGCGGGGTGGGGGCACCCCGACCCCCGCCCTGAGGGGGGCTGATCCCCCTGGTGCCCTCGGTGCCACCCTGGGCTCACCATGCCGTGCCACAGCAGCAGCCCGTGGGCACTGCGAGTCCGCAGCTCCAGCTCGATGGTCTCGGGCGCCTCGGGGGGGCTGTGAGAGGAGAGGGGGGTGATGGGGGGGCAGCACCCAAAAACGGGGGTGATGCCATGGATGGGGGGGTGTGGTGGCCAAAAAAGGGGGATAATGCCGTGGGTGGTGTGGTGCCCAAAAAAGGGGGATAATGCTGTGGGTGGGGGTGCCGCATCCAAAAAGGAGGTTATGCCATGGGTGGAGGGGTGCAGCACCCAAAAGGGGGTGATGCTTTGGGTGGGGGTGCAGCACCCAAAAAGGGTGATGCTGTGGGTGGGGGTGCAGCACCCCAGAAAGGAGGTGTCATGGATGGGGGTGCAGCCCCCCTTGGGGTGCCCCATCCCCTGTGTCACTCACCCCCGGGGGAAGAGGTGCCCGGGAAGAGCCAGGTAGGATCCATCCTGGAATGTGGCACTGAACTGTCCGGGGGCGTCTGAGGGGACACGGAGCGTCAGGGGAGGGGGGAGAGGAGAGGGGACCCACCCGGATTTTGGGTGGAAAAGGAGGGCAAAGGGGGCAGGACCCACCGGCGCCCCCGCTGCCCTCCTGCCAGTCGTGCTCCAGCTCCACCAGCGCTGAGCCTGCGGGGGAAGAGCGGGCGATGGGGCAACACGTGTGCCCCCTGTGTCCCCTCCATGGCCACAGCTGTCCCCTCCATGGCCACAGCTGTCCCCTCCATGTCCCCAGGGATCCCCAAGTGCCCTCCCAGAATCCCCAGGTGTTCCTCCATGTCCTAGCTATCTCCAAGTATTTCCAAGTGTGTGTGTCCTCTGTGTCTCCAGGTGTCCCTCTGTCTTGTCCCCAGGTGTGTTCCCCCCATCGTGCCCCCAGGTGTGTCCCCCCATGCTCCCGAGTGTCCCCAGATGTTCCCCCATGCCCTCAGGTGTGTGTCCCCATGTCCCAGGTGGACACAAGTCCCCAAGTATCCCCAAGTGTGTGTCCCTGCCATGTCCCCAGATGTGCCCAAGGGTCTTCAGGTGACCCTCGGTGTCCCCAGCTGTCCCTGCCATGTCCCCAGGTGTCTCCAAGCATCCTCAAGTACCCCCTTCCTGTGTCCCCAGGTGTCCCCGTGTCTTTCCATGCCCTCCTGTGTCCCCCTGTGTATCCCCATGTCACTCGAGGTGTCCCTCTGTGTCCCCAAGTGTCCCCCTGACTCACTCCTCGCCCCTCACACTGCTGGCAGCATCCCTGGGTGCTCCCTGTGTCCTCAGGTGTCCCCAAGTGCCCCCCATGTCCCCTCAGAGTGCTGGCAGTGTCTCTGGGTGTTCCCTATGTCCCCAGGTGTCTCCAAGTGCTCCATATGTTCCCCTCTGTCCCCAGTGTCCCCTCACGATGCTGGCAGTGTCCCCAGGTATTCCCTGTGTCCCCAGGTGTTCCCAAGTGCCCCCAATACACCCCCGTTCCCAGTGTCCCCTCACGGTGCTGGCAGTGTGCCCAGGTGTTGCCAAGTGTCCCCCATGTCCCCTCCTATCCCTGGTGTCTCCTCATGGTGCTGCCAGTGTTCCCAAGTGCCCCCCATGTCCCCCCCTGTTCCCAGTGTCCCCTCACGGTGCTGGCAGTGTCCCCAGGTATTCCCTGTGTCCCCAGGTGTTCCCAAGTTGCCCCAATATCCTCCCCATTCCCAGTGTCCCCTCACGGTGCTGGCAGCGGGCCCCACGGTGCCCGGGGGGACAGTGGCAGGAGCCGTGGGCGCAGGTGCCACCGTGCAGGCAGGGCCGGGAGGGCCCACAGCCTTCCTCCTCCTCCTCCTCCTCCTCGTCCTGCTCACAGCGCAGGCCTGGGGACAGCAGGACAGTGGGGACATGTGTGACACAGCTGGCAACACAGCACACATGTACATGTGGGGCACAGGGGTCTGCAGTGCACACGTGTGCAAAGTGTGTGTGTGCACAGCCTGGGGGTCTGCAGTGCACACGTGTGCATAGTGTGTGTGTGCACAGCCCGGGGGTCTGCAGTGCACACGTGTGCAAAGTGTGTGTGCACACACAGCACAGGGGTCTGCAGTGCACACGTGTGTGCATAGTGTGTGTGCACACACAGCACGGGGGTCTGCAGTGCACACGTGTGCAAAGTGTGTGTGCACACACAGCACAGGGGTCTGCAGTGCACACGTGTGTGCAAAGGGTGTGTGCACACAGCGCAGGGGTCTGCAGTGCACACGTGTGCAAAGTGTGTGTGCACACACAGCACGGGGGTCTGCAGTGCACACGTGTGCACAGCACACCCCCCCCACACACACACATGTGTAAACTGTGTGTGTGCACACAGGGCACACAGCACGTGTCTGCAGTGCACACAGGGCACACACAGTAGACACACATGCACAGCACATGTGTGTCTGCAGTTACACACATTCACAGCACACACACACGGCTCACACTCACAGTGCACACACATGGTGCACACACATGAACACGCACACGCACAACACACATCTGTAGTATGTACACGCCCAGCACAAATCCCCACACACATACACACATATACTCACACACACACACACAGAGCACACACCCCATGCACACCCGGGCACAGTGCACACGGATGCACAGCACCTGTAACACACACACACAGAATGTGCAGCACAAGCTCACATGCACTCTGCACACACATGCACTCTGCACACACATGCACAGTGTGCACACATGCACTCTGCACACACATGCACAGTGCACACAGCACACACACCTGCACCCCGTACCCAGCTGTGTGCACGGCACACATACACACACACACATGTGCAGCCCGTGTGTGTGCACAGTGCCCATGCTTGCACACACAGAGGCATGCACAGTGCACACAAGCACACACAGTTGCCCGCAGAGCGCACAGGCACACATGCATGTGCACCACACATGCACAGCATGCCCCATGTGTAGCACACATGAACACATGTATGTGCAGTGCACACACATGCACAAACACACATGCAGTGCCCATGCATGCACAGCATATGCACACACAGATGCACACATGTACAAATGCACATCCAGTGAACACACGTCAACAGTACACACACGTGTGCAGTGCAAATACATGTACAAATGCACACACACTCAGCCACACGCATGTGCAGCACGCATGCACACACATACGTACAAATGCACATGCAGCACATGCACAGAGTGCACAAACACATGTACAAATGCACATGCAGTGCGCACACGTGTGCAAACACGTACAAAGGCACACGCATTTGTGCATATACAGAGCACACACATACACATGCACACAACTCCACCTGTACAAATGCACATGCAGTGCACACACGTGTGCAAACACCCCCCAGCCCCCCAGCCCCCTCTCTGTCCCCCCTCTCACCACGTGTCCCCGGCCGACACGGGGCTCGGTGCCCGCAGGGCCGGATCCCCCGACTGCGCAGGAACCGTTCCCGCAGGTCCAGCCGCTTCCCGTTGATGGACACCTGTGGGACACCAGCAGGGTCACCTCCCCGTGGGGACACCAGCAGAGTCACCTCACAGTGGGGACACCACGCACGGTCACCTCCCGGTGGGGACACCACGCACGGGTCACCTCCTGGTGGGGACACCAGCAGGGTCACCTCACAGTGGGGACACCGCGCACGGTCACCTCCCAGCAGGGACACCACACGTGGTCACCTACCCACCAATGGGGTCATCTCCCCACAGGGGACACCTCCCAGCCCAGGGAGTCACCTCTCCACTGAGGGGTCATCTCCCAGCGGGGAACACCAACATGGGGACACCAAGCAGGTCACCTCCCCATCAATGGCATCACTTCCCCAACAGGGGACACCCAACAGGGTCATCTCAACGGGGTCACCTCCCCACCAGCAGGGTCACCTACCAAAGGGGTCACCTCTCAACCGAGGGTTCACTAACAGAGCCACATCCCCAGATGAGGGGTCACCAATGGGGTCACCTCCCAACCAACAGGGTCACCTCCTCAATGAAGGGACACCAAGAGAGTCACCTCTCTATGAAGGGAGGTCACTTTCTTAATGAGGGGACACCAAAGGGGAACTCCTCTCCAACGAGGGGACACCAAGGGAAGGTCACATCCCCATCAGGGCATGCCCAGGGTGGGTCACCTCTCCAACAAGGGAACACAAAGGGGGTCACCTCTATGCCAACAGGATCACTTCCCCACCAGCAGTGTCACCTTCCAACAAATGGTGTCACCTCCTAACTGAGAGGACACCAAGGGGGTGTCTCCCCTCAACAAGGGGACACCAAGGGGGAGAGTCATTTCCCCAGAGGGGGCACCAATGGGAGTCACCTCCCCATGGAGGGGATACCAAGGGGGTGTCTCCTCTCAACAAGGGGACACCAAGCAAGGAGAGTAATTTCCCCACTGAGGGGACACCAGTGGGGGTCACCTCCCCAGTGAGGGGACACCAGTGGGGGTCTCACCTCTCCGATGCAGCCGCGGAAGGAGGCGTTGGTGGGGGGCCGCAGGGGGGGCTCGGTGCCCCCCAGGTACAGGGGGCTGCGCAGGTTCAGGCCCTGGCTCTTGCCAGGCGAGGAGCGTTTCACGGGGGCTGCGTCGTCCACCACGAGGGTCCCGTCCTTGTTCAGCCGCTCGGCCATCACCCAGTGCCACTGTCCCAGTGTCACTGGTGCTGTGCTCCGCAGCACTGCTGGGCCTGGGGGGCAAGGGGGGCGTCAGGGGGGCACCGAGGACACTGGGGACACCAGGGGACACTGGGGGCACTGGGGGACACCAGGGATGCTTGGGGATCTGCATGTGCCCTGGGTGAGGCTGGGGGACCCTGGTGATGCTGGGAGACCCCAATGATAGCAGAGGACCCCACTGATACCCAGGGGACCCTGGCAGCACCTGGGCACCCCAGAGAGGTCAAGGGACCAGGGTGGCACTGGGTGGTGTGTGACATCCCAGTGGTGTCATAAGGCCCCAGTGACACTTGTGGACCCCAGTGTGGCCCAGGGGCTGCAGTGACACTTGGAGACCCCAGTGGTGCCAAGAGACCTTGGTGACACTCAGGGGCTTCAGTGAGGCCAAAAGCGACCCAGTGACACTTGGGGACTAAAGTGATGCCCAGGGGACCCAATGGTGTGACAGTGATGCTTGGGGACACTGGCACTGCCTAGGGACCAAAATTAAGATGAGGGACCCCAGTGACATTTGGGGACCCTGGCACTGCCTGGGAATGCCAGTGACACCAAGGGACCTCAGTGATGTGATGCCAGGGGACCCAAGTGACACCAGGGGACCTCTGGTGACACCAGGGAGACCCCAGTGATGTCCAGGGACCCTGAAAAGACCTGGGACCCCAGTGATGACAAGGGACCCCTGGTGACAACAGGAGAAGGACCTCACTGATGACCAGGGCCCCAATGACACCATGGGACACCAGCGACATTTGGAGACCCCAATGACACCAAGGGACACCAGTGTTTCCAGGGCACCCCAGTGATGCCTGGGGACCTCAATGACTCCAAGGGACCCCAGTGACATTTGGGGACCCCAGTGGTGCCACGGAACCCCATTGTGGCTCAGGGACCCTGGTAATGCCAAGTCACCCCCTACCCCTGGGATCCCCAGTGCCACTTCCCCCACAGTGCCCTTGTCCCCATGCCACCCACCTGAGCCCAGCTCGTAGCGGAACTCGAGGTGACCCCCAACCATGGCCAAGGCCACGAAGTCCTCGACGGGGGCGGCTTTGCCGGCGCTGAAGAGCAGGAGCCCATCGGGTGCCAGCGGCAGGAACTCGGCCTCCACACGCAGCTCGTGGTGCACGTTGGTGAGAGGCGGGTACGACACGAAGGCTCCGTCCTCGTCGAAGGATGGCACATCCACGGCCTCCCCTGTGCACCCCGAGTCAGTGCCCAGGCTGGGGCCCCAACACCTCCATCCCATGGTAGGACCCCAACACCTCCATCTCAGGGTGGGACCCCAGTATCCATCCCCAACCTCCATCCCAGGGTGGGACCCCAGTATCCATCCCCAACCTCCATCTCAGGGTGGGACCCCAGTATCCATCCCCAACCTCCATCCCTGGATGGGACCCCAGTATCCATCCCCAACCTCCATCTCAGGGTGGGACCCCAGTATCCATCCCCAATCTCAATCCCTGGATGGGACCCCAGTATCCATCCCCAACCTCCATCCCAGGGGGGGACCACAACACCTCCATCCCCAACCTTCATCCCAGGGTGGGACCCCGTTATCCATCCCCTATCTCCATGCCAGTGTCAGACCTCAACACCTCCATCTCTGTGATGAGACCCAGCCTCCATCTTCAACCTCCATCCTCAGGCTGGGACTCCAACCTCCATGGCTAGATCTCATCATCCATCTCATGATGGGACCATCATCTCTCCCCAGTCTCCATCCCCACAGTGGGACCCCAACATCTCCAACCCCATGGTGGGACCTCATCCATCCCCAACCTCCACCCCCACAGTGGGACCTCATCATCCCTCCTCAACCTCAGTTGCGATGGTGGAACCCCAAACTTCAACACCTTGGGGGGACCCCCTCATCCACCCCAAGGTGGTCCCAGCCCTGGGCCCATCTCCATGGGATGGCCCCTACCCCATGCCTTTGTGCCTAGGGTGGTCCCCAGACATGGCCACATCTCCCTGTGGAACCCCATTCTATGCTCATGTCCCCAGGGTAGTCCCCAGTCATGTCCCCATGTCCCCATAGTGGTTCCAACCCCACTTCCATCTCTCCGAGGTGGTCCCAAACCAAAAGCCCATGTCCCCAGGATGGTCCCAGCCATATCCTCATGTCCCCGGGGCAGTCCCCACCCCATCCCATGTCCTAGGACAGTGCCAGCTCCTTGTCCCTGTGTCACTCACCCTCAGTGCACCTCTCCCCACTCTTGCCCAGGTGGCAGCGACAGGTGTAGCCCTGCCCGTCCGGCCGGTTGACACAGGTGGCATCAGGCCCACAGGCCTCTGTGGGGTGACAAACCTTGAGCACCCACCCCGGGGGGACCTCAGGGTGACGTCCCCACAGCAGGGGTGGTGTCACCTACCCGGGTGACAATGCAGAGCCTGTGAGTACTCGCAGTTGCTCCCAGTGAAGCCGTGGGGACACCGGCACATGTAGGTGCCACTCTCATCGTCCTGGCACACACCGCCGTTCTGGGGAGGGGGTGACATGGGTGTCAGTGGTGGGTGGCAATGGGTGGGCACCTCCCACCCCCTCCAACCTCACCTGGCACGGCCGGTCCTGGCAGGTGGGACAGTTGGTGACACCGTGCGCCTGCAGGTCCATGTCCCCAAAGGCCACCTCCTCCCCCTGGATGCGGAGCTGGCGCACGCAGCCTGCACAGGGCACAGTTGTCATATGATGCCCAGCTCCGCCCCCCTCCCAGTGCCCCCCAAAACCCACCACTCACCCATGAACCCCCGGCTGAGCCCAGTCTTGGCCACGGCGCCGATGTCGGGGTACCCGCCCAGGTACAGCTCCTCGTTCAGATCCAGCCCTTGAAACTTCCCCTGCAGGCACGAGCGGGTGGGCACCACCTCCAGCACCCTGACCCCCACCCAGTACCCGCCACCACCCCCCAAAATACTACCTGGGAGGTGCCATTGACGGCGTGGTGCCCCTCCAGTGCCAGCGAGCCCCAGGTGAGGTTGCGGAGCAGCCGCACAGTGTGGTACTGGCCCAGCCGCAGTGCCGTGGGGTGACGGATGGTGGCCATGCCCGAGCCGGCATCAAACCTGGGTTTTTTGGGGTGTAAGGGATGTGGGTGGGTGCTGGCACCCATCTGTCCCCCACCCCAGAGCACCCACTCATGGCTCTCACCTGAACTCGGGGCGGCCACCCACCAACCCGAAGGAGATGAAGTCAGCGCCGCTGTTTTTCCGCTGCCCGTTGTAGAGGAGAAGCCCTGAGGGGTGGCAGGGGGTCAGGCAAGAGGGTCCCCACCCCGGGGTGGGGGTCATGGACTAGGGCACCCCAAAATCCTCCCAGGATGGAGGAGAAACCCCCCATAAAATGGAGGGGGCTCAGATGAAAAGAGAATGGGAGAGAAAGGAGGGCAAGAGGAGGATGAAGGGAGGGGAGGGAGGAGGAAACAACAGAAGGGACATGGAGTGGGACAGAGAGGACACATGGGGGACATGGGCTCACCATCAGCAGCATCAGGTCGGAAGCTGATGAGGATCTCAAACCTCTTGTAGGCATCCTTGATGGTGGGCAGGGGGAGGAAGGAGCGGGGCGACTGCCCGAAATAAGGGACCAGGTGCTCTGTGGGCATAGCGTGGGTCAGGAAGGGTATGGGCACATCACCCCCAGCCCTGCCCATCCCTCTGCCCACCCACCCGTCCTCACCCTGGACCTTGAGCACATAGTAAGCCGTCTCCTGGCCACGGTGGTTGCTGGCGGTGCAGGTGTAGACGCCGCCATCCTCGGGGCGCACGGCCGGCAGTGTCAGCACGTTCCCCTCCACCCTGGCATCCGCCGGCAGCTCCCCGTCCAGCTGTGGCACAGCGGGGTGGAGGCTCAGCACCCACAGGGTGCCCCCCGACCTTCCAGCCCCATCCCCTCACCCCCCACCTCACCTTGCTCCAGGTGATCTCCGGCACCGGGAAGCCGGACGCCAAGCACGGCAAAACCGCCGCCGATCCCAGGGACACCTCCTTCACCTCCGGCTGCCCGGCGATTTGGGGGGCGGCTGGGGGGGCACGGAGGTGTCACCGTGGGCGCGGTGACACCGGGTGTGTCCCCCAGCGCCGCGTGCCCGCGCTCACCTTGCACGTGGAGGATGACGTGGGACTGGACGGTGCCCACGGCGTTGGTGGCAGTGCAGCGGTACTGCCCCGCATCCGCCCGCTCCACCCGCTCGATGGTGAGGGTGCCGGCACGGACCTGCACCCCGGGCCGGATGCGGCCCCCCACTTTGCTCCAGGTGACGTGGGGATGGGGCTCACCCAAGCCCAGGCACTCCAGCTCCACGGCTGTGCCCACCAGCACCGTCTGCACCGCCGTCCGGATGTTGATCAGGGCCCTGGGCAGAGCTGGGGGGCACAGCGGGGGTTTGGGGTGACCCCGTGGCACGGGGTGGCATTGCAGTCCAGGGTGCCACCAGAGGAGGGGGAGATGGGGAGAAATGGGGGGGTTGAGGGAATAAGGGGACCACTGGGAATGGGGATGGGGAGAGGTTGGGCTACTGGGGTGCTCATGGGTATAAGAAGATATTGGGGGTGTTGGCGTGCTCATGAGCATGGGGAGATATAGGGGGTATCAGGGTGGTCATGGGCACAGGGAGAGATGGGGGGCATCAGGGTGTCTGTGGGTGAGGGGAGAGATTGAGAATGTTGGGGTGTCCACAGACATGGGGAGAGGTGGGGGGTATCGGGGTGCCTGTGGACATGGGGAGAAATTTGGGGTATTGGGGTGTGCCCAGGGGCATTGGGAGACTTGGGAGGTGCCTGTGGGTGTAGGGAAATGGAAGGAACTGGAGTGCCCCTAGGTGTGGGGAGATGGTGGTGCCATGGTGCCCATAGGGGACTGGTCAGTGGGCTGCCCCTGTCCCCCAGTGTCACACCTACCCTGGATAGTGAGGGTGGTCCTGTCCTCTGCCTGCCCTCCTGGGGCGCTGGCCCGGCACACGTACACCCCCTGTGCCCCCCACGCCAGCTCCGGTATCCTGCAGGGACACAGCCCCATGAGGGACCCCAGGAGGGGTCAGGGGGAGGTCCCACCACCCCACACCCCACTCCTTACCGCAGCACCCCGTCCCGCACGCTGTGGGTGGGGGGCAGCTCCCCGTCCTCCTTCAGCCACTCCACACGTGCCCGGGGGTCCCCAGACACGGTGCAGGCGAACTCGGCGGTGCCACCCACACCCTTGACGAGGCTCCCCGGGGTCACCCGCACTGCCAAGGGACTGGCACCGATGTCCACACCTTCACCAGCGTCACCTGAGAGCGAGGGAGGGAGAACATCAATGGTACCAGCTAGCACTGGGATCAGCTGGGTGGGATGCAGAGCCCAGGTGGCACCAGCAGCACTGGGATCACTCAAGTGGGATGCAGAGCCCCGGTGGTACCCATCATCACCCACCCAGGATGCAGAGCCCTGGTGGTACCCATCATCACCAGGACCGCCCATCCAGCATGCAGAGCCCTGCTGGTACCCATCATCACCCATCCAGGATGCAGAGCCCTGCTGGTACCCATCATCACCCATCCAGGATGCAGAGCCCTGCTGGTACCCATCATCACCCATCCAGGATGCAGAGCCCTGCTGGTACCCATCATCACCCATCCAACATGCAGAGCCCTGGTGGCGCCCACCATCACCAGGACCCCCCATCCAGGATGCAGAGCCCTGGTGGCAGTTCCCAGCACCCCAACCCCGGGGGCTCACCGTGGACGGCCACACGTGTGAAGGCCTCGGCGGTGCCGACGCGGTTGGTGACGCGGCAGCGGTAGGTGCCGGTGTCGGCAGGCGCCGCGGGGCTGATGCGCAGGAGGCCGGCGCGGTGGGCCACGCGTGCTGAGAGGCTCCCGTTCACCTTGTCCCAGGTGTAGTGCAGCGGGGGGGTGCCGTGGGCCAGGCACTGCACCTGCAGAGCGTCCCCTGCCCGCACCGCCGTGTCCTCGGGAAGCACCGTGGCGTAGGGAGGGGCTGCGGGAGGGATGGAGCATCAGCAGGGATGGGGCTGGGAACGGTCAGCGGGGCAAGGAGGGTGCTGGTGAGGGGTGGGGGGGATGGACGTGGGTCTGTGCTGGGATGGGTAAGAGTGGGATGGAGCTGTGAGGAAGGGATGGGTGGAGGAGGGTGAGAGGAGATGGAGATATGGATGGCTGGGATGATGAGTGATGGATGCATCCACCAGGAAGGGATGGATGAATAGATGGACAGACGGATGAATGGATGGACGGATGGATGGATGGACAGATGGATGGGTGGATGGGTGGATGGATGCATGGAAGGATAGATGCATGGATGGATGCATGCATGGATGGATGGATGGATGGACGGACACATGGAAGGATGGATGGATGGATGGACACATGGAAGGATGGATGGGAGAGTTTAAGAGGAGATGGTGACACGGGTGTGTGCTGGGATGGATGTGATGGATCAGAATAGAATCACAGAATCTGCTGGATTGGAAAGGACTTGCAGGGATCATGGAGTCCAACTCCCGGCCCTGCACAGGATCCAAAGAATCCCACCGTGGGCCTGAAACTGTTGTCTAAATTCTACTTGAACTCAGACAAATCCACGTGGAAGAGATGGATGGATGGATGGACGGATGGATGGATGGATGGCAGTTTGAGAGGAGATGGAGAGATGGTGCTGGGATGGACCAGAAATGGATGAAACCACGAGGATGAGATGGCTGAAGGGTGTGAGCAGAGAGGGAGAGATGGGTGTGTGTTGGGATGGATGAGATGGATGATGCACAAGAAAAAGATGGATGGGAGGGTGTGAGAGGAGAAGAGGTGCATGAGTGATGGATGAATCCACAAGGAAGAGGTCGGATGGATGGGTGGATGGATGGGTGGATGGGTGATTGGCAGAGGCTGAAGTGAGATGGTAAAGTGGGTGTGTGCTGGGATGGATGAGATGGATGATGCACAAGGAAGGGATGGATGCAGGAGTTAGGAAATGGAGAGCAGGATGTGAGCTGGAACAGCTGAGTGAGGGATGAACGTACCAGAAATGGCTGGATGGACAAGTCTAAGGGGGGATTGAGAGATGGGTGTGTGCTGGGAGAGATGACATGGATGAATGCTCAAGGAAGGGATGGGTGGAAGGGTGTGAGAGGAAACAGAGCAATGGGCTCATGCTGGGATGGACCAGAGTTGGGTGTACAAGGATGAGATGGATGGAGGGCGTGAGAGGAGATGGAGAGATGGATGTCAGTTGGGGTGGATGAGCGATGGATGAATCCAGCAGGAAGGGATGGATGGAGAGGTGTGACAGAAGATGGAGAGATGAGTGTGAGCTGGGATGGATGAGAGATGGGTGAATCCACAAGGAAGAGATGGATGGAGGAGTAAGGACATGGAGAGATAGGTGTGGGCTGGGGTGAATGTGATGGATGGATCCATGAAGAAGACATGGAAGGAGAGATATGAGCAGAGACAGAGAGATGGGATGAATGAGCCATGGATGGATCCACAAACAGGGGATGGATAGATGCATGGATGGATGGACGGATGGATGGATGGATGGATGGAGTAGAGAGCAGAAGTGGAGATAGATGTGCATAAGGATGGGAAAAATGAGTGGACACGTCCATAGGAAGGGCTGGGTCATGGAGCATGAGAGGAGATGGAGAGGAGGAGGATGGGTACTGGGGTGGAGCCAGGATGGTCCCGTGAGGGAGGGCTGGATGTGAGGGCAGGAGTGGTGCTGGAGATGGGCACGTGCAGAGGAAGGACAGAGAGGAGCCAAGGACTGGTCATGGCAGCAGAGAAGGTGGCAGGAGGGACCCAGGGGCACCCAACCGCCAGCACCCCCTCCTTACTCTCCACGTCGAGGGTGATGAAGACCTCGGTGGAGCCGATGGGGTTGGTGGCATTGCAGATGTACTGGCCCGAATCCTGCTGCGCGGCGCGGGGGATCACCAGGGTCCCGTTGACCACGCGGTGCTGCCAGGGCAGGGGTGCCCGCAGCTTCGACCACTCGATCTGCGGTGCCGGATCACCTACGGCCACCCCGGTGCCCGTCACCACCAGGTGCTGCCCGGGGCACCCCCTGTCCCCCTCCACCCTCCCTCCTGCCCGTACCTCTGGCCGTGCAGTGCAGCGTGGCCGTGTCCCCGGCCACCACGGTGACGGTGGCGGGCGCGGTGACCTCGGGGGCACTGGGGTGTCTCTGTGCTGACTCCACGCTGACGTCCACCCGTGCCTGTGCCGAGCCCAGCGCGCTGTGCGCCGTGCACACGTAGGTCCCGGCGTGCTCCGGCTTGGCCGGTGAGAACTGGGTGGGGGGTGACAGGGTGGGGGGTGAGCATTGGGTGCCCCCCAGCGCCCCACAGCACCCAGGGGTGTCCCCTCACCTGCAGGATGGCCTGGCTGTCCATGTGCAGCAGCGTTTGGTGCTCCACCTTGTGCCGGGAGCCCAGCCGGCTCCAGCGCACCAGTGGCCGTGGTTCACCCCGGCCGAGGCACTCCACACTCAGGGATTTGCCCTCCTTCACTGTCACGGGGCCTGGTGGCATCACCGACACCGTGGGGGCACCTGGGGAAAGAGGGGGATGTCAGTGTGGGGATGGGGACACCACCATGAAGGATGGTCATGGGGCACCACCACTCTGGGGGCATTGGGAGCATGGAGAGGGCATGAGCATGGGGGTGGGAATGGGGACAGCATCAACCCAGGAGCATCCAGAGCACATGAAGGATGGGGGGATGGGGACACCACTGTCCCAGGGGCATCTGGAGCACATGGAGGACATCAACATGAGGATGGGGGCATCACAACCCCTGGGGCACCTGAAGCACACCAGCATGGGGACAGAGGCACCACCACCACCCCAGGAGCACCTGAAGCATGGAGGGGACAGGGGGATGGGGACACCATCACTCCAGGGGTATCTGGAGCAGGTGAGTATTCCAGCATGGAGACAGGGACAGGGATGCCACAATCTGGGGGCACCTGGAGAACATGGGGCTGTGGACACCACCACCCCAGGGATACCTGGAGCCCATGAGAGACACTAAGGTGAGGATGTCAGTGGGGATACCATCACTCTGGGGGCATCTGGAGCACATGGGGACAAGACACAGGGCCACCATGGCCACCTCATACCTTGCACCACGAGGTTGACAACGCTGCTGGCGACGCCGAAGCGGTTGGAGGCCACGCAGTGGTAGGCACCCTGGTTGGCCACGTGGGCGCCGGTGATGGAGATGACTGAGCCATTGGCACTGATCTTCACATTGTCTGGGCAAGGAGGAGCCATCAGAACCACGGCCACTGTGGGGACCGTGCCAGGGACACCGCGGGGACCACCCTACCTTGGAAGTGTTGGCCAGGTCCCATCCGCCAAGTGATGTTGACGGGACGGGCACCGTCATGGATGCGGCACTTGAAGGTGGCATCTTCCCCCGGTGCCACTGCCATGCTGTGCGGGTCGATGGAGATGATGGGGCTCTGCAGACCTGCGGGACAAAGGGACAGGGAAGCCATGAGGTCACCCATGTCACCCATCTCCCCCCAGCACCCTCCCTTGTCCCGGGGTCACACTCACGGTAGCTGGAGCTGTCGCGGGAGGTGACGGTGACAGTGACAGTGGCCTCGCGGGAGATGCTGCCCGTGTCTGCCCGGCACACGTACTCGCCCGAATCGGCCACCGAGAGCTGCGACAGCCGCAGGCGGGACCCCGAAATCTGGGGACGTCACAACACGAGGTGGTGGCATCAACCAGCCACCCACAGCCACCATCCCCCACCCCACAGGCATCCCCACCTACCTGGTGCTTGGCCGGGAGGGCCCCCCCGCGCTTGTACCAGGTGATGGTGGCCTGTCCCTGCCCGGCCACCACGCAGTCCAGGTCCAGGGTCTGCCCCTCAGTGACAGAGGACGCCGAGGACTCGATACGGATGGGTGGTGTGATGGCAGCTGTGTGGGCAGGGTTAGGGGTGACTGCCCCCAGTGGTCCCCAACCCCCGTGGGGACCCGCCCCCCAGAGGGTGGCACTCACAGTGGGGTGGGTTGGCTCCGTCGTCATCAATGGTGACAATGAGGGACGTCTCCTGCGTGACCCCGCTCGATGTCACCCGGCACACGTACTCCCCTGAATCAGCCGCTGTCACCTGGGGGATGCGCAGGCGGCTGCCCGACACCTTGGAGGGGACAATTTGGGGACAAGTCAGCACCGCAGAGCAGGAGATGGGACAAACTCAGGGTGACCCCTCTCCGTGCCCTACCTGGTGGCCCGTGGGCAGGGACCCCCCACGCTTGTACCACGTCACGGTGGTGGGGCCAGACCCGGCCACCACACAGTTGAGGTCCAGGGTCTGTCCCTCAGCGATGGATGAGGATGAGGACTCGATGCGAAGGGGCTGGGAGCCACCAGAGGCTGGAGGGGACAGGGGAAGGGGACATTGATCACCATGGTGACACCCAATTGTCCCCAAGCGCTGCCCTCTCGCTTACACTCACGGTAGTAGGTGCCAGCACTGCTGGGCACGGTGACAATGACAGATGCCTCCTGTGTGACACTCCCCAGGGTCACCCGGCACACGTACTCCCCAGAATCAGCCACCGCCACCTGGGAGAGGCGCAGGCGGGTCCCCGACACCTGGGGAGGTGACACATTGGGGACACATCAGTGCCTGTCATGAGGCTGTGCCCTGTGAGGTGACGCCACCTCCCCCGTGTCCCACCTGGCTGTTGGGGGGCAGAGCCCCCCCGCGCCGGTACCAGGTGACCTGGGGGTGCCCCTGTCCTGCCACCATGCAGTTGAGGTCCAGGGTCTGTCCCTCGGTGACAGCAGCTGACGAGGTCTCGATCCTCACCGGTGGTGTGACACCAACAGCTGGGGGTGGCAATGGGGTCAGCAGGAGCACCACTGTGCCCCCACCATGTCCCTGTGTCACCTCCCACCCTCCGTACCGTAAGAGGAGCCGGCGCCAGTCTGGATGGTGACAATGAGGGACGTCTCATGTGTGACACTGCCTGATGTCACCCGGCACACATACTCCCCCGAATCGGCTGCTGTCACCTGTGGGATGCGCAGGCGGGTGCCCGACACCTGGGGGGTGACACATGGAAAAATGAGGACACAAGCCCCTCATCACCCCCAAAAATCCCTTTTCCACCCCAAAACGCTCCTCTGTGTCCCCTACCTGGTGCTTGGCTGGGAGGGACCCCCCACGCTTGTACCAGGTGACAGTGGCCTGTCCCTGCCCAGCCACGATGCAATTGAGGTCCAGGGTCTGCCCCTCAGCCACAGAGGAGGACGAGGACTCGATGCGCACCGGGGGGGTGACACCAGCAGCTGGGGACAGAGACAGGAAGGTCACCCCTGGCACTGAGGCACTGTGCCCTTGGTCCCTTCACCTCCTGTCCCCACTCACGGTAGGTGCTGGCCCCGCTGGGCTGGATGGTCACCACAATGGAGATCTCTTTGGTGGTGGCCCCGCTGGTCACACGGCACACGTACTCGCCCGAGTCGGCCGCTGTCACCTGCAGCAGCCTCAGCCGGGAGCCCGACACCTGTGGGGAGGGGACATGGGGGTCACCAGGGCCACCAGCGCTGGCATGGGGCCATCTGGGATTGCACAAGGTCACTCAAGCCTGCGTGGGGCTCTCAGGCTTGCATGGGCCACCTGAGCTTGTATGGGGTCATTTGATCTTCCATGGGCCACTTGGACTTCTATAGGGCCACCTGGGCTGGGGTAGGGTCACTTGGGCTTCCATGGGGTCACCTGGGCTTGTGTGGGGCCACCTGAGTTTGCACAGAGCTGTGGCTCACCCCCATCCTCCTCCCTTGGTGACATCCCCTCTGTGTCCCCTACCTGGTGCTTGGCCGGGAGGGTCCCACCACGCTTGTACCAGGTGACAGTGGCCTGTGCGGGGCTGGCGATGACACAGTTGAGGTCCAGGGTCTGTCCCTCGGTCACGGGTGAAGACAAGGACGATGACTCAATACGCAGGGGGGTGGTGCTGCCTGGGACTGGGGACCGAGATGAGTTAGAGACCATGGCCACCACCAGGTGCGACCCCCCAAGGGACACTGAGAGCCTGCCAGTCTGGGATGGGCATGCACAGGGGTGTCTTTTCCAGGGAGACATTCATCCCAGGTCTCAGGATACTGCAGGGCAGTGTCACCCACCCACAGGCAACCTCCCGTGTCCCCCCGTCCCCACTCACTGTAGGTGCCGGCCCCACTGGGCTGGATGGTCACCATGATGGAGGTTTCCTTGGTGGTGGCCCCACTGGTCACCCGGCACACGTACTCGCCCGAGTCGGCCGCTGTCACCTGCAGCAGCCTCAGTCGGGAGCCCGACACCTGTGGGGAGGGGACACGGGGGTCACCAGGGCCACTTAGGCCTCCATGGGGCCATGTGGACTTCAATGGGCCACCAGGGCTTGCATGAGCCATCCAGGGCTTGCCTGGGCCACCTGGACTTGAGTGGAGCCAGCAGGGCTTGCATGGGGCCACCTGAGCTTGAATGTGGCCACCTGACCTTGCATGGATTACCTGGACTCACACGGGCTACCTGGGCTTCCATGTGCAACATAGTCTTGTATGGGCCACCAGGGCTGATATGGGGCTTCCTGGGCTTATATAGGATTGTTTGGGCTTGCCCAGGGCCATCTGACCTTGCATGGGCCACCAGAGGTTGTATGGAGCTTCTTGGGCTTGTATGGGGTTACTTAGGCTTGCCCAGGGCCAGCTGACCTTGCATGGGCCACCTGAGCTTGCACAGAGCTGCAGGTCAACCCTATTCACACCCTTGGTGACATCCCCTCCGTGTCCCCTACCTGATGCTTGGCTGGGAGGGACCCCCCACGCTTGTACCAGGTGACAGTGGCCTGCGTGGGGCCGCTGGCGATGACACAGTTGAGGTCCAGGGTCTGTCCCTCAACCACGGCGGAGGATGGGGAGTCAATGCGCAGGGGGGTGGTGTTGCCCGGGGCTGGGGACAGAGACAGGAGGGTGACACCGGTGACCACGGCAGGGCACATGAGCCACAGTTTGGTGCTGTGGTCCAGAGGGACCCCCCACTGGCACTGTCACCCCCAGTGTCCCCACTCACGGTAGGCACCGGCCCCGCTGGGCTGGATGGTCACCATGACCGCGCTCTCCCTGGTGGTGGCCCCGCTGGTCACCCGGCACACGTACTCGCCCGAGTCGGCCGCTGTCACCTGCAGCAGCCTCAGCCGGGAGCCCGACACCTGTGGGGAGGGGACACGGGGGTCACCAGGGCCACCTGGACCCGCACACGGCTGTGCATCAGCCCCAGCCACCCCCGCTTGGTGACACCCCCTCTGTGTCCCCTACCTGGTGCTTGGCCGGGAGGGACCCCCCACGCTTGTACCAGGTGACAGTGGCCTGTCCCTGCCCGGTCACGATGCAATTGAGGTCCAGGGTCTGTCCCTCGGCCACGGTGGATGAGGACGCCTCGATCCGCACAGGGACACCTGAAGTGGGTGGTCCTGCAGGGGAGGACAGCACTGTGAGGACCCGTTGGGGACCAGTATGTCCCCAGCAGTGCCACCAAGCCTGGTCTCACCATAGGATGAGCCGGACGCGGCCACGACAGTGACGGTGACAGAGGCCTCGCGGACGGTGGTCCCCAGGCTGGCCCGGCACACGTACTCCCCTGAGTCTGCTGCTGTGACATGGGGCACACGGAGCCGGGACCCAGAGACCTGTGGTTGGGGACACACGTTGGTGTCACATAGCAGGGGACACGGCAGGATTTGGGGTGCTGCCCAGCCTGCTGTGCCCTACCTGGTGCCCGGCAGGCAGGGAGCCCCCGCGCTTGTACCACACCACGGTGGCAGAGCCAGGTCCTGCCACCACACAGTCCAGGTCCAGGGTCTGTCCCTCAGTGACGGACGGGGATGAGGACTCGATGCGGACGGGTGGTGCTGCCCCTGCAGGGAGCAAAAAGGGGCACACGGGTGGGTTGCAGCCCCCCAAACCCACCCCCAAATCCCACGGGCAGCCCCCACCCGCCTCACCTGGCACCACGGCCACCTCAATGGCAGCATGGGCTGTGCCGGCGGCACTGGTGCCCACACAGAGGTAGATGCCACCATCGGCTGCCGTCACGGAGGGGATGACCAGCGTGGCGATGTCACCGTGCTCGGCGCGCGACTGCAGTATTGGGGTAGGTGTGAGCAGCACCCATGGTGCACCCACACCCCCCCGAGCACCCAGGGGTGCTGTGCCACTCTCACCTGAGGTGGCAGCGTGCCCCCCTGCTTCTCCCAGGAGATGGTGGCCGTGGGTGACCCTGAGACCCGGCAGTAGAGCCGCACCGTGGAGCCCTCCTGCACCTCTGTCCGCTCCGGGCTCACCTGCACCTGCGGCGTGCCGGCGGCTGCGGGAACGGGGGGTCAGGTGGTGCTGGGGGGGGGGGACACGGGGAAGGGGGTGATAGGGGTGATGGGGACAATGGGGGTGACATGAGTGATGCAGACAATGGGATATTGGGGGTGACGAGGACAATGGGACAGTGGGGATGATGGGGACAATGGGCGTGACATGAGCGATGCAGATGAAGATGATGAGGACAATGGGATGAAAAGGATGATGGGGGTGATGGGACGATGGGGATGAAAGGGGTGATATGGGCAATGGAGTTTACAGAAATGATGGAGATGATGAGGTTGAGAGGGACAATGGAATGATGGAGATGATGGGGGTCATCAGGCAAAGGGGACAATGGGAACAATAGGGGCAATGGGGGTGACATGATTGATGAAGATGATGGGGATGAAGAAAGGTAGGGACAGTGGGGGTGATGGGATGATGCAGATGATGAGGATGATGAGGGTGATGGGGACAGTGGAATGATGGGGGATGATGGGAGATGAAGAGGAAGAAGGGGACAATGGGAACAATGGGTGTGATAGGGATGGTGGGGGATGATGGGGACAATGAAGAGTGATGTGTATGAACGGGGGTCACAGAGACGATGGCAGTGACAGGGATGATGGGGACGACAAGGATGATGAGATGATGCGGATGATGAGGCTGACGAGGATGAGGCAGACCATGGGGACAGTGGAGATGGACAATGGGGATAATGGGAAGTGACAGGGATGATCGGTGCTGATGGGAGCAAGAGGGGTGACAGGGACGATGGGGACAATAGGGGTGATGTAGATGACAGGGATGATGGTGGTGACAGGCATGATGGCAGTGATGGGGATGATGGGGACAATGGGGTGACAGGGATGATGGGGACAATGGGGTGACAGGGATGATGGGATAATGGAGTGACAAAGTATGATGAAGATAATGGGGATGATGGGGGTGACAGGGATGATGGAGTTGATGGGGATGGGGGGTGACGGGAATGATTGGGGGTAACAGGGATGATGGAGTTGATGGGGATGGGGGGTGACGGGGATGATTGGGATGACAGGGATGATGGGATAATGGAGTGACAAAGTATGATGAAGATAACGGGGATGATGGGGATGACAGGGATGATGGAGTTGATGGGGATGGGGGTGATAGGGACGATGGAGATGAAAGGGCTAACAGAGATGACCAGGATGCTGGGGATGGACAATGGGGATGATGGGGACAACAGGGGTGCCAGGGGCTGTGGGGACACTGCTCACCTTGCACGTGCAGGTAGGCCCGTGCCATGTGCTGCCCGGCGCTGCTGCGTGCCCGGCACTCGTAGTGCCCCTCATTGGCAGGTTCCACGGCACCAAACCGCAGCATCCCACCCTGGACCACGGCCTGTGGTGGCAGCGCACCTGCAGGGACACAGCCCAGCATCACCCCCGTCCCCGTGTCCCACACCTGGTGACAGTGTCCCCCCATCCCCTGCGGGCACCTACCGAGCCACTCGAGGGTGGGCGGGGGGCTGCCGGTGCCCACGCAGCGGAACTCGGCCGGCTGCCCCGGTGCCACGCTCAGCTGCGCCGGCTCCACGCTGGCGGTGGGGGCGGCGGCGGGGCCGGCTGCGGTGAGACCCAGGGGGGGCTCAGGGCTGGCCGGGCCCCCCCGGGGCTGGTGGGGCGGTGGGAAGCGGGGGCGGTGTGGCACGGCTGGCAGTGGGGTGGGTGCGCGGTGGAGCCCTGGCATGCAGCAGGTGGGGGCAGCGTGGGGACCCCCCAGGAGTGCCCCCCGTGACTTACCCGGTCTGTGCCCCTCCATGAACTCTACGGGGCCATAAAACATCTGAGTCTTCGAGGCGGCTGCAAGAGGGTGTGGGTGTCAGGGGACAGTGACCATTGCCCCGATGGCCGGGCACTGAACCTGCCACCACCCCAGTGCCTGGGTGCCAAAGTTGCCACTATTCTCGTGACTGAGCACCAAACCTACCCACCACCCCGATGTCTGGGCACCAAACCTGCCACCACCCTGGGGTCTGGTCATGAAACCTACCCACTACGCTGGAGTGTGGGCACTGAACCTGCCACCACCCTGGTGTCTGAGCACCAAACCTGCCACCACTCTGGTGTGTGGGCACCAAGTGTGCCCACCACTGCAGCATCTGGGTGCCAAGTGTGCCCACCACTCCGGTGCTTGGGCATTGAATGTGCCCATCACCCTGATGTCTGGGCACCAAGTGCCTGCATCACCTTGGCATCTAAGCACCAACTGTGCCCACCACCCCAGCACCATGGGTGCCCACCCCCAACTGCCAGAGCCTGTGAGTGCCCATTCCTGTGGTATCAGAGCCCGTGGGTGCCCATCCCAATGGTGTCAGAACCCACAGGTGCCCATCCCTGTGGTATCAGATCCCATGGGTGCCCATCCCAATAGTGTCAGAACCCACAGGTGCCCATCCCCATGGCATTGGAACCCACAGGTGCCCATCCCCATGGTGTCAGAACCGACAGGTGCCCATCCCTGTGGTATGAGAACCCATGGGTGCCCATCCCAATGGTGTCAGAACCCACAAGTGCCCATCCCTGCGGTATCAGATCCCAAGGGTGCCCATCCCCGTGGTGTCAGAACCCACAGATGCCCATCCCCATGGTACCAGAACCCCTGGTGGCCATCCCCGTGGTACCAGGACCCCCCGGTGCCCATCCCCGTGGCGCGGCTGACCCTGCACGTAGAGCGTGGCAGTGCCCTGGTCCATGTCGAGCATGTTGGAACCGGTGCACACGTAGATGCCGGCGTCCTGCGGCCTCACCCCGCGCAGGGTCAGGATGCCATTGAAGTCCACGGCGCCCGCGGGCAGCGTGCCATGGTTCTGCCGCGTCCATACCAGGGTGTAGGCAGGAGACTGGCAGGGAGAGACATGGGCAGGCCTGAGGCCGTGGGGGTGGGCATGGCGAGTGGGGCACATGCCCATCTGGGTACGTGCCAGGGAGAGGGGGGTACCAGGGGGTGTCCTATAGGGCTATATAGGGACCAAAGGGTGTTTGAGGGGTTCATGTGGGCACTCAGGGGTGTCTCTGTGCCCTGGGTGTCTCCCTGGGCACATCCCTGGGTGTATCTCTGCTCTGTGGGACCATGCAGGTACCCAGGGGGGTCCTCATGCCCTGGATATCCCTATGGGTACACCTCTGGGTGTCCCTCTGCTCTGTGGGACCAGGTGGGCACCCAGGGGTGTTTTTACTCCCTGGATGTCCCCATGGGCACCTAAGGGTGTCCCCATGCCTTGCATGACCCCCTGCACATCCAGGAATGTTTGAGGGGGGTCCATACAGGCACCCAAAGGTGTCCCCATACCCTGCATGTCCCCATGGGCACCCAGGGGTGTTCCCATGGCCTGCACATCCCCATGGGCACCCAAGAGTGTCACTTTAACCTTCACGACCTTGTGGGCACCCAGAGATGTCCCCCTGGGCACCCAGGGATGTCCCTGCACTCAGGCTGGGAACTGAGGCATGTCCCTATGCCCTCCCTGCACGTCCTCATGGGCACCCAAAGGTGTCCTTATGCCCTGCATGTCCCCCTGGACACCCAAGGGTGCCCTGCAGCCCCCTCCTCTCACCTTGCTCTTGGCAGTGCAGACGAAGGTGACATCAGCCCCAGGCTGCACCCGCTGCACCCGCTTCTCCTCCACGGTGACAGTGATGGGTTTGTCAGGGGTCTCTGTGCCCAGACAGAGGGACAGTTGAGCCCACCCTGTCTCCCCTCCACCCCATGCACCCCCCCTTGGTGACAGCACCCTACCGGTGACGATGACCTCGGCTCGGCTGGCGTTGCTGTGCCGGAGGTTGCGGCAGGAGCACACGTAGACCCCGGCCTCGGAGGGCTGGATGCTGGGGAAGTGCAGCTCCTCGCCTGGGGGGACACGCAGGTGGCACCCCCATGTGTGCCCCTTGGGCACGCCACGCAGGTGGCACATCCTCGGGGGACACGCAGGTGGCACCCCCATACACACCCCTCAGGGACATCAGGCAGGTGGCAACCCCACGCGCACCCTTCTGGGACACCACAAAAGTGGCACCCCAATCACACCCTGCAGGTGGCACGCCATGCAGGTGGCACATCCTCTGGGGACACCACACAGGTGGCATTCCCATGCACACCCCTTGGGGACATCAGGCAGGTGGCACCCCATCCACACCCCTCGGGCACACCCCACGGGTGGCACCCCCACATACACCCTTCTGGGACACCACACAGGTGGCATCCCATGCACACCCCTTGGGGACATCAGGCAGGTGGCACCCTATGCACACCCCTCAGGGACACCCTGCAGGTGGCACCCACACACACACATCCCTTGGTGACAGCATGCAGGTGGCACCCCCACTCACACCCCACAGGTTGCACCCCACACACACCCCTTGGGGACATCAGGCAGGTGGCACCCTATGCACACTGCTCAGGTACATCGTGCAGGTGGCATCCCCACTGATACCCCACAGGTGGCACCCACACACACATCCCTTGGTGACATCCCACAGGTGGCACCCCCACTCACACCCCACAGGTGGCACCCTACGCACACCCCACAGGTGGCACCCCACACACACCCCCCGGGGATGCCCCGATGTCCCCCCATACCTTGCCGGCGGCTCTGGGCACCCTCGGGGAGGGGTCTGCCATCCTCCCGCACCCAGTGGTAGTAGAGGGGGGGGTCCCCAGTGGCGTGGCAGAGCAGGGTGACAGCACTGCCCTGTGGCACCGCCGTGCGTGGGGGGTGCACCCGCACGGCCAGTGCAGGCGGGGGGCCCGTGGGGACACAGCCCTGCCCACGCACCGTGGGGTCACCCCGGTACCCGGGGGCACAGCTGTGGGGACATGGGGCAGTGGGTTAGGGGGGCACCCCGGTACCCAGGGGCACAGCTGTGGGGACATGGGGGCAGTGGGTTAGGGGGGGCACCCCGGTACCCTGGGGCACAGCTGTGGGGACATGGGGGCAGTGGGTTAGGGGGGTCACCCTGGTACCTGGGGGCACAGCTGTGGGGACATGGGGCAGTGGGTTAGGGGGGGGACCCCGGTACCCTGGGGCACAGCTGTGGGGACATGGGGGCATTGGGTTAAGGGATTCACCCCGGTACCCAGGGGCACAGCTGTGGGGACACGGGGGCAGTGGGTTAGGGGGGTCACCTTGGTACCTGGGGGCACAGCTGTGGGGACACGGGGGCAGTGGGTTCGGGGGGGTATTGGGGGTGCTGGGGGGTCGTGCTGGGGAGTATAGG
>JAXCLP010000057.1:2038407-2049620 GCA_035584035.1 Lepidocolaptes lacrymiger
TGCAAGTATACATGAGAGAGCAGACATGCTTAAGCATATTAGACACCAACATTATACTGAGGGTAAACAGGGAGGGATGGGTGTTTGGGGGCATAGTTAAAGGGATGGAGAAATGTTTGGGTGGAGGGCTGGAGAAGGGATGAATGGGGAGATGATGGATGGAGGGATGGATGGATGGATGGATGGATGGATGGATGGATGGATGGTGGGTGGATGGATGATGGGTGGATGGTGGGTGGGTGGATGGTGGGTGGATGTGGGATGGGTGCCCTGGGCAGCCCGCATGCTGCCCCCACCCCCCCTAACACCCCCCCCAGCTGGCGGGGCGCTGCCGGATCGGCTGCAGCAGGCGGAGCTGCCCGTGGTGGATTATGAGCACTGCACCCAGCCCGACTGGTGGGGCGCCCTGGCCATCCGGAACACCATGATCTGCGCCGGCGGAGCCGAAAAGGCCGGATGCAACGTGGGTACTGGGATGGGATGGCATGGGATGGGATGGAGGAGGCACCCCGGGACCCCCCACAGTGCTCATCCCACCCTGTCCCCACCCCAGGGCGACTCCGGAGGCCCTCTGAACTGCCAGGCTGAGGATGGCACCTGGGAGGTGCACGGCATCGCCAGCTTCGTGTCTGCCCTGGGCTGCAACGCTGCCAAGAAACCCACCGTGTTCACCCGCGTGTCCGCCTTCGAGGACTGGATTGCAGAGGTGGGCACGGGTAGGCGGGAATGGGGGTACTGGGTGGAAGGGTGGCAGGAGCTGGGGTATCAGGACTGGGGTACCAAGGTGGCAGGTTATGGGGAACGGGGATATCAGAATTTCATCATGCCAGGCTACCAGAGAATTGGGATACCAGAGTGTCACCATGCTAGGAATCCTGGGAATTGGGATACCAGACTGTCAGGGCATCAAGGAACTGGGATACCAGGGTGTCAGGCTGCCAGAGTGCCACCAGTTGGGATACCAGGGTGCCAGAGAATTGGGGTACCAGGGTGTCAGGGTGCCAGGGAACTGGGCTGCCAGGGTACTGGGTGCTGGAAAAACGGGATGCCTTGACATGAGGGTGCTGGGTGCCAGAGCAACAGGGTATCAGGGTTTTGGGGTGCTGGGGTGCAGGTTATTGGAGTACCAGGTTGCTGGAGTGCCAGGGTGTTGGGATATCAGGGTGTTGGGGTACAGGGTGTTGGGGTGCCAGGGTGTTGGGGTACAGGGTGTTGGGGTATTGGGTGCTGCCCTCCCACCCTGAGCAGCTTCTCCCTTCCAGACCATGAGAGACAACTGAGCGTGGCAGCGTCATTGTCATCAACCCCCCGGCCTGGCACCAGGCAAATAAACCACCAACTGCTGACACTGCTGTGTCCCTGTGCTGAGGGGGACTGGGGGCAGTGGGGGCTGCGTGGCTGCCAGGGGATGGCATGGGGTGGGCACCCAGATGTGCCCCAGATGCCACGGGGGTGGGCACTCACAGACACCATGGTGTCACAGGTTTGAGCACCCACAGACACCCAGACACCACAGGGACAGACACTCAGAGGTGTCTGGATACCACAGGGATGGGCACCCACAGACACAAAGATACCACAGGGTTGGGTACCCAGATGCCACAGGCATGGACCCCCACACATGCCCAGGTGCCATGGGGATGGGTACCCAGTGACACACAGATGCCACGGGGATGGTTTACCCTGTGCTTTCCTGATGCCACAGGGATGGACACCCAGATGCCACAGATGGGCACCCCTGGACAGCCAGACACCACAGGGTGGGGTACCCAGAGACACACAGACACCACAGGGATGGTTTATCCTGTGCGGTCCTGAGGCCACAGGGATGGGCACCCTAAGACATCCAGGTGCCACAGGGATGGTTACCCAGCTGTCACAGGGATGGGCACCCACAGACACCCCAGTGCCACAGGGACAAGCACCCCAACATGCCCTGAAGCAGCTGGCACAGCCGCCCTGGTGCCACGGGCACCGCAGGACACACGGATGCCGTGGCTGGGGGTGCCCTGGGGACACCGGGGTGGCCTCACCCACGTGCCCCGAAGCCCCGGTGATGGGCACCGGCGCTGTCCTCCCCCCTGGCCCGGGGCCGTGCCCGCCCCGAGGTGCCCCCAGGCCCGGTGTGCCCCCTCGGGTGCCCCCGGGCACGGTGCCCGTGCCCGTGTCCCTCCTGTCGCTCCGCAACCACCGCCACCCGCGCGTGACCGCCGAACAAAGAGCCCTTTGAGCGGCGGCCCCGCCGTGACCCGCACCCCGGGACCCCCCGACGGGGCACCCCGGGACCCCCACCCCGCCCGGGCGGCCCTGGGAGCCGCGGCACCCCCCAATTCCCGGCGGGATCCGGGTGGAAAATTCCTGCGCCGGGGCTGTATAAGTTTATGGGCCCCTCGTCACTGGTCCCCGCGGACCTTTGCCCTGCCCGCCGTGGCCCCGCTCCCGCTCGGCTCCCCCGGCCCCTCCTGCCCCATCTCGCTGTCCCGACCTATCCGAGACCCCCCAACTCGTGACACCCTCGCACTAATTAGGACCACTCACCGGGTGGGGGACGGGGGTGACCCAGCCCAGCACGGGGGTGAAAGTGGGGACCACCAGCTGTGACACCCCCGTGTCTCCTCCCTCCCCGGTGCCACCGGCAGGGATTGGGGGTGAGATGGCACTGGGTGGTGATGCCTGTTGGGTGCTGACACCCCCGGGTCGCAGCGGGTGCAGGGAGGGGTGTGGCAGTGCCAGGGGGCTGGTGTGGGGTCTGTGGGAGTGGTATGGGCGACATGGGACAGGTGTGGGGGTCACGGGACTGGTGGGGGGGCCGTGAGATTGGTGTAGGTGCTGCAAGCTTGGCACAGGTGCTGTGAGCCTGGCACAGGTGCTGTGAGCCTGATACAGCTGGTACAGACCTGGCACGGGTTCTGTGAGCATGGCAGGGGTGGTGTGAGCCTGGCACGGGTGCCGTAAGTGTGGGATGGGTGCTGTGGGCATGGGGTGGGTCTGTGAGACTGCCCTGGGTGATATAAAGCTTGGTGTGGGTGCTGGGAGCTGGATATGGGTGCTGGGAACTGGATATGGGTGCTGGGAGCTGGATATGGGTGCTGGGAGCCTGGGGTGGGTGCTGGGAGCTGGATATGGGTGCTGGGAGCTGGATGTGGGTGCTGGGAGCTGGATATGGGTGCTGGGAGCCTGGAGTGGGTGCTGGGAGCTGGATATGGGTGCTGAGAACTGGATATGGGTGCTGGGAGCTGGATATGGGTGCTGGGAGCTGGATATGGGTGCTGGGAGCCTGGGGTGGGTGCTGGGAGCTGGATACAGGTGGTGCAATCCTGGGATGGGCTGTGTGAGCCCAGCCATGAGTGTGGGATGGGTGCTGGAGTGTGGGATGGGTGCCCTGGGTGTGGGATGGGCACTGGAGTGTGGGATGGGTGCTGTGAACCTGAAGTGGATGGTGTGAGCCTGCTGAGGGTGCTCCCAGGCTGGCAAAGGTGCTGTGAGCATGGCAGGGGTGGCCCACACCTGGAAAGGGTGGTGTGAGCCTGGAGTGGGTGCTGCCAACCTGATGCAGTTGCTGTGAGCCCAGCAAAGGTGCTGTGGGCATGGTGTGGGTGCTGTGACCCCCAAACAGGTGTTGTGGGCATGCTGTGGGTGCTGTGAGCCTGATACAGGTGTTGTAAGCCCAAAACAGGTGCTGTGGGCACAGTGTGAGTGCCACGAGCCCAGCACAGGTGTTGTGGGCATGCTGTGGGTGATGTGGGCACGGTGTGGTCGCTGTGAGCCCAAAACAGCTGTTGTGGGCACGCTGTGGGTGCCGCGAGCCTGGCACCAGCTCTGTGGCTGGACACGAGTGCTGTGAGCCTGGCACGGCTGTTCCGAGCCTGGCACCGGCGCTGCAGGGCTGGCACAAGCGCTGCGAGCCTGGCACCGGTGCTGCGAGCCTGGCGTGGGCACAGAGAGGCTGGCAGGGGCGGCGGGAGCCTGGCGTGGCCCCCCGGCCCCCCGGGGCAGCTCCTCCCTCGCCGGTGGTGCCAGTGGCCCGCGAACCCCCCGTGTCCGTGTCCGTGGCCTCTGGCCGGACCCACCCCCGCCGGCTGACTCAGCCCGAGCGGCTTTTCCTTATATAACGCGGCGGCTCCCGCGGGAGCAGCCCCTGCCTCAGTTTCCCCTCCCCGGGCGCCACCGTCGCCGCTGTCGCCGCTGTCGCCGCTGCCATGTGGATGGTGTCCCCGCCGGTCGGTAAGTGCCACCTCCGCACCGTTCAGCCCCTCCGCGAGGTGTCCCCACCCCGAAAAATCAGCTTTTTGAGGGGGTGTGGGTGTGGGGGGGTGTGATAGAAAAATCAGGGTTAATGGGGCAGAAAAGGGGGAAACTCAGGAATCGGAGCAAAGAAAACAGGTGGGTTTTACAATTCCTGGGGTTGGACCCCTTTTCCCTGTGCCCTGGGGGGGGTGAGACACCCCCAGGGGCACAACCTCCCCATAACACTTCTGGGGTCACCTGGGGAGAACCAAAATCACCGTGTTTCTCCCCAAAAGGGTACTAAAGGCGGTGCGAGCGGCGCAGGGCTGAGGAACTCCCTCCCTGCCCGAGGCTTTGGTTTTGGGGTGAGAAACGGCAGGAACGGGCAAGCTGGGGTGCCACGGCGGTGCCCGGGCACGGTGACACCCACCGGTGCCCCAGTGCGATGCTCCAGCAGCTCCGGAACGTTCCCACGGCCCCGCTGCTGCCCAGGGCTCTGAAGGGCAGGGATGGGGACAGCAAATCCCAAACTCGCCAGGTTTTACCCCATTCTGAAGAGCCCAAACTCCCCACTGAGCCCAAATTCGGGGACAAAAGGGGGATGCAATGCCCAGCACGGCCTCAGCCCCCCCACCCCCTCCCCAAAATTCCCTGGCTCCGGCAAAGCCGCGGGCTCAGGGGGGATTTTCCCGGCTCAGCCGGTGCCGGCGGCTCCGGGCGCGGTGGCCAAAGGTCGCTCCGTGTCCTGCGGCGCCACCGACCACCAAACCCTCAAATACCCACAAATTCTCCCTGCTTTCCACCCCTGAAGGGCTCTGAGGGCGCACTGAGGGGGCGCTGACGGGACCCTGAAGTGCTTTGAGGAGCTTTGAGGGGGCTCTAAGGGGGTCCAGGAGTGTTCTGAGGGGGCTCTGAAGGGGCTCCGAGGGACTTTGAGGGGACTTCAAGGGGCTCTGAGGGGCTTTGAGGAGCTCTGAAGTGGCTCTGAGGGGTCCTAAGGGGGCTCTGAGGGGACTCCAAGGGGCCGAGAGGGGGCTCAGAGGGGCTCTGGGGGGGTTTGTTTTGCTCTGACGTGCTGTTTTCTTTCAGATGAAGGATCTGCCTGGCTTTGGGACACGGCAAAGGCGGGGGGCAAAGGACAGGACCCTTAAATTCTTTCCCTAAAGCTTAGCCCGATAGGTATTTAAGATCCATAGAGCTTAAACCGGGGTTGGCTTTTAGTCTAAGCTTGGGTTTGGCTTAATTTGTCTTGATTTTATTAATTGTTCGATGGTTCTTTTTGTTTCTTCGCTTTTTTGGCCTCTTTTACTCCATTTTTGGCCGCCCGTGGGGGATTTTGGCAGCACAAACAATCCCCCTCACACCCCCCGCTGCTTCCCAAATCGATTTTGGGGGGATTTTGGTTTGAGGAGGGGGAGTCCCTGCACCAACCCGCTGTTTTTTTGGGGGGGCTGCAGCCCCTCCCTGGTTGGAACACGGTGTGGGGGTGTTGTAGGTGTTTTCCAGTCCACCAAGAAGCTGGTGCTGAGCGAGCGAGCGGGACGGGAGCGGGCGCTGGAATTCCTGCGGAAAAACGCGGCCAACGGGCTCTCCGTGGCCAACCTGCTGGCTGGGCTCTCCTCCATCCTCTGCAGCGTCAACAGGTGGGGGAAAACAGGGGAAAAAGAGCCGGGAAAGGCGGGTGGGAAGTGGGGAATGTCCTGGGGTTGGGGTCTCGGTGGCTGATGGAGTGCCTGGGATCTGCTCTGGCCCCTGCGGCATCAATAGGAGGGGGAAAAGGGGAGAAAGGGGTCGAAAAGGGGAGGAATGGGGAGAAAAGTGGGGCAGTGGGGGAAGAAAGGGGATGAAAATGGGGGCCACCCCAGTTTGGATGGGAAAAAGGGGGAAAAGGTGGGAAATAGGGTGAAAAAGGGGGCTGGGAAGTGGAAAGTTTACTCTCTCCGTGGCCAACATGGTGGGCAGTCTCTTCTCCATCTAAAATAGGTGAGGGGGAAAAGAGGAGGAAGGGGGATGAAAAGTGGGAGTGACCACAGTTTTGGTGGAAAAAGGGGCTTGAAAAGTGGGAGTAAATCCAGTTTTGCTCTGTGGGAAACCTGGTGGGCGGGCTCTGCTCCAGCCTCAATAGGTGGGGAAAAAAGGGGGAATGGGGGGAAAAGGGGAATGAACAGTGGGGGACACTCTGGTTTTTCTGGAAAAGGGGGAAATGGGGTGAAAAAGGGAGACCTGCTTGTGGACAAATTGGTGGGCAGGCTCTGTTCCAGCCTCACAGGTGGGGGGAAAAAGGAGAAATGGAGTAAAAAGGGGGAAATCGAGTAAATAAAGGGAGAAACAGAGTGAAAAAGTGGGTTGCAAAGTGGTAGTCAGCCCAGTTTTGCTCTTTCTGTGACTGACCTGGTGGGTGGGCTCTGCTCCAGCCTCAGAGGGTAGGGAAATGGTGGGACAAAAGGGGGAAAGGGTGGGGAAGAAAGGGGAAATTGGGTGAAAAAGGGGCTGAGAAGTGAGGGGCACCCTGGTTTTGCTGGAAAAGAGGGAAATGGGATGAAAAAGGGGGATGAAAAGTGGGGGGCACCCTGGTTTTGCTGGAAAAGAGGGAAATGGGATGAAAAAGGGGGATGAAAAGTGGCAGTCACCCGTTTCACTCTGTGACTGACCTGGTGGGCGGGCTCTGTTCTGGCCTCAACAGGTGGGGGGAAAAATGGGGCAAAAAAGTGGGAAAAGGGGGTGAAAAGGGTGCTGAGAAGGGGGACTCCCCCCGTGTGCCCCCAGGCAATACCAGCTCTCCTGCTGGCTGCTCCTGCTTGGCTTCCTGCTGGACCTGGCCGATGGTGCCGTGGCACGGCAGCTCGACGCCTGCTCGGCGCTGGGTGAGTGTGAACCCCCCTCTCCACCCCGGGGGGCACCCGGGGGTCCCCCGTGCCCGGGGCCTGCCTGGCACCTGCCCCTCGCTGCCCCACAGGTGCCAAGCTGGATGACTTTGCGGATTTCACCACCTTCGGGCTGGGCACGGCCCTGCTGCTGCAGCCCCAGGGGGTGCTGGGGGGGCTGCTGGCCCTCGCCTACGTCCTGGCCGTGTTCGCCCGCCTCTGCTTCTTCTCCAGCGGTAAGGGCAGCCCTGGGGCCTCTGATGGGGAAAAGGGGGGACATGGGGAGAAAAATGGAGAGGTTTTGCTTGGAAAAGGGGGAAATAGGGCGAAAAAAATGGGGTGGGAAGTGGCGGCTGCGCTGGTTTGGCTCTGCAGTGAACTTGGTCAGCAGGCTCTGTCTTGCCAGCAGTGGCTGGGGAAAAAGGAGAAACAGAGCAAAGGGTAAAAAAGGGAGAAAAAGTGGAAGTCACAGTTTTGCTGGAAAAAAAAAGGGGAAACAGGGTGCAAAAATTGGGATAGAAAGTGGAGTCACATTGGTTTGGCTCTGTGGCCAACCTGGTGCCCAGGCTCTGTTTTGCTCTCAATAAGTGGGAGAAAAAGGAGGAAATGGGGTGGGAAAGGGCAATACCATGGTTTTACTCTTGCTGCGGCCAACTTGGTGGGTGGGCTCTGTTCTGGCCTCATTGGGTGGGGGAAATAGGGGGGAAAAGTGAAAAAAAGGAGAAATATGGAGAAAAAGTGTATGTCACAGCAGTTTTGCTGGAAAAAGGGGCAAGTAGGATGAAAAAATTGGGATGGAAAGTGGTGGTCACAGCAGTTTGGCTGTTTTGCTCTCAATAGGTGGGGGAAAAAGGGAGAAATGGGGTGAGAAGGGAGGGGAATGGGATGAAAAAGGGGGAATGGGATGAAAAATGGGGCTGAGAAGTGTGGGGCACCCCAGTTTTGCTGGAAAAAGAGGGCAAGGGGAACGCCAAGTGGGGGTCACCCCAGTTTTGTTCCCTCAGTTACCAGCCTGGTGGGCAGGCCCTGCTCTGCCTCAGTGGGTGGGGGAGAAAGGGAGTTTTGTTGTGGTGTTGCCCCAAAGTGAACTCCTGGCCCCCCCCAGGGATCCCCTTCACGTACCGGGGGCTGCCCTGCCCGTACCCCTCGGCTCTGCTGGCCAGCACCTTCCTGCTCTCGGGGGGCCACGTGACCCTGCTGCGCGTGGCCGCGGCCACCATGATCCTGGGCATGGCCGACTGCGGCTCCTACCCCCACGACAGGGTCCTCGAGTCCCAGCTCTGGAAGAAACTGGTTTATGCTGGAGGTAAGGCTGGGGGTGACCCCCCCTCGGGTGGGGGCGAGGGAGGAAGGGCAGATCCCCACGGACTGTCCCGCTCTGCTCCATCCTGCAGGGGTGCTGGTGGTGCTGCTGGCACCGGCTGCTGTGGCTGCTGTTTATTGCCTGGCCTGGGCCACGTCCTACATCGTCTTCCCCTTCGCCCTGTGGAGCTGCAAGGCCTGAGCCCTACCTAGAGCCTAGTAAAGCCTGTCTTAGCCTCAGCCTCAGCCTCACTCCAGGTGCTGCTTTCTCCCCCTGTGCTCTCCCCGCTGGATCTGTTTGGTGGCAGGAGCCAGGTCAGGGGAAAAGGGAATTGGAGCAGCAGGAAAGGTGTGGCCCTGGGGGAGCCCCAGAACACCCACCCGGCACCCCATCCTGGAAAGAGGACCCCCATCCCAACAGCAGAGATCCCCAAAGCCTGAGGAGACTGGGAATTTAGGGATCAACACGATGAGACAACCCCAAACCCCAGGGAAACAGGGAATTTAGGGATCAACCCCACAAGTACCCTTCAAATCCTGGGGAAACAGGGAATTTCGGGATCAACGCCATGAGACAACCCCAAACCCCAGGCAAACAGGGAATTTAGGGATCAACCCCACAAGGACCCCTCAAACCCTGGGGAAACAGGGAATTTAGGGATCAACCCCTCAGAAGAGTCCCCCAAACCCTGAGGAAATGTAATTTAGGGATCAACCCCTCAGAAGAGTCCCCCAAACCCTGAGGAAATGTAATTTAGGGATCACCCCCACAAGAGCCACCCAAACCTTTCCCTGTGTAGAACAGGGAATTTAAGAATTGCACCAACAGATCTCCAAACCCTTCCCTGTGCAGGAAAATGCAATTTAGGGATGGCTCCCACTGCCCAGGAGGAATTCCTGACAAAGGGAACCTCACACCCCAAAAATGAGGAAGCCCCTCCTTGGGCTGGGGGAGGGAAGCCACCAATCAAACTTCCAGAGGGCTTTGGGAACAGGATTCATGGGAGCCGTTTGGAATTTCACCTGTGGCTGCAGGGCAAGAACGTCTCAAACGTGGTTTATTTTCACCCTCTCGGCGCAGGGAGGGGGATGGGGAAGCAGGATTTGATCCCAAGCCTCTGGAAAGCCCGAGGCTGCCGCACAGCCGAGGGTGTGGGAGGAGGAAGGAAGCGAAGGTCGGACCTGGTGCTGGAGAAACACTTGGAATCCCCCAGGAGGCTCCAGCAGCTGCGAGATGAGCCCCCCGGGAGAAATCCTGGGATAAACCCTGGCTTCGGGGAGCAGGAACCTTCCCCTCAGCTGGGAATGACGGGATGGGGCCAGGGCAGGATCCTTCCCCTCAGCTGGGAGCGTTGGGATGCGGCCAGGGCAGGATCTTTCCCCTCAACTGGGAATGTTGGGATGGCGCCAGGGCAGGATCCTTTGCCTCAGCTGGGAACGTCAGGATGGGGCCAGGGCAGGATCCTTTCCCTCAGCTGGCAATGTTGGGATGGCATCGGGGCAGGACCTTTCCCTGGGCAGGGAATGCTGGGATGGGGCTGGGGTAAGATCCTTCCCTGGGCAAGGAATTGGAGCTGGAATGTCAGGATGGGGCCGCGGCTCCAGCCCTGCTCCAGCCTCCCCCGGCCCATTCCCAGGCAGAGCCCCGGGAGCAGCAGTTTATTGATACAATAAATCCCGGGGGTCCGACGGGGCCGGGGGTCACTGCCCCCCGCCCTGCATTTGCCGGCAGAACGAGTCGAACTGCTGCTGCTCCAGCTCCGTCATCACACGGTTCAGGGCGTAGATCTGGGATGGGGAGAAGGGGGATGGCAGGGGGGTCGGGGCCCGGCCTGGGCTGGGCTGTGCCCCCCGATCCCCGTCCCCGTCCCCACCTCTGCCCGCTGGCGCTGTTTGAGCTCCTGCTGGGCCGTTCTCTGCCGGGCCTTCTCCAGCCGCGCCGGCGCCTCCCGCGCCTTCGGCCGCTCCTTGCGCGCCCCCGCGCCCGGATCCATCGCTGTGCCACGGGCATGGGGGTCACCCGGCACCGGCACCGACCCCCGGGACCAGCACGGCCCCTCCGGGAGCCCCCCAGCACAGCCCAGTCCCCAGGAATGCCCTGAGCCCAGCCCAGCCCCCCAGAACCAGCCCAACCCAGGCCCTCGGGACCCCGAGCCCAGCCCAGCCCCTTGGGACCCCCAGAGTCCAGCCCAATCCCCAGGGACCCCCAGAGCCCAGCCCAGCTCCTTGGGACCCCCAGAGCCCAGCCCAGCCCCTTGGGACCCCCAGTGCCCAGCCCAATCCCCAGGGACCCCCAGAGCCCAGCCCAATCCCCAAGGACCCCCCGAGCCCAGCCCAGCCCAGCCCCTTGGGACCCCCAGAGCCCAGCCCAATCCCCAAGGACCCCCTGAGCCCAGCCCAGTCCCTTGGGACCCCTCGAGCCCAAACCTCCACTGGCATCCTAAGCCCCTTAGAAGACCCCCAAACCTCACAGATGAACCCCAGACCACCACTAACATCCTGAGCCCCAAAAGAGGCTCCCAAATCTCCACAAGTCACCCCCCCCAACCCCCACTGGCACCCTGAGCCCCTCAGGAGACCCCAAAAGCCCCACTGACACCCTGAGCTCCACAGGAGACCCTCCACACACCCCAAGCCTCACCCCCGGCCCCCTCAGCTGCCCCACAGTCACCCCTGTCCCAGAGCCCCCTGGCCCCCTCCGCACCCTCGCAGTCCCCACAGCCTCCTCCATCCCCGCAGCCCCCTATAAACCACCCCAACCAATCCCCTCACTCCCTCCAGCAACGCCTTGTGCTGCTCCAGCTCTTTATAGGTAATTGA
>JAXCLP010000057.1:2065945-2087450 GCA_035584035.1 Lepidocolaptes lacrymiger
CAGGCCCCCCCCACCCCCCCAACCACCCCCCGCAGGCCGGGGGCGGACTGAGGGGGGGGGGGGCGCCTCCACACGTTCCCCCCCCCCAGCCCGCCCGCCCCGCGCTGCTTTTTATTCATTTTTCACCTAACCCCTTTTTTTTTTTAAATTTTTCCCTCCCTTTTCGCCCCCTCGCCCCCGCTCCCCCCTCCCCTCAGCCCTGCAGAACATGGCGTCCCCGTCCTAGCGTTTTAAAAATAAGCCGGGGCTGCCATTTTTGTTTGCCTTTTGTCTGCGAATTTTAATAAAAACGTCTGAGAATGTGGGAGAGGCGGCGGGGAGAGCGGGGGTGGGGGAGCCCCCGGCCGGGCCGCCCCCCTCCCCAAACCCCCTCCCTCCCCATCCCCCGGCCTTTTTGTCTGCCGAACCCCCCCAAATCCCCTCCCAGGTTGAGCATTTCAACTTCACTTAACCAAACTTCGCCTTTCCCCCCCACCATTTTTTTTTTTTTCCCCCGATTATTATCATCATTATTCCACCTCCCCCCCCTCCCCGCTCCAAGCAGGAAGAAGAAGGAAAGGAGGGAGAAAAAAACCGGGGGGGGGAACATCGAGGAAAATACCCATTTTCCAGGATTTTCTCTTTTTCTCTCCCTCTGGATGGTCTAATGGAAAAGTTAATTGCAGCCGAACGTACCTATTTTTGTGGATGTTGCATGTTTTTTGGGGGGGGGAGGTGTTTGCTTTTTTTTTTAACGCATTCATGGCTTTTTCCTGACATTTTTTCGCTTGCAGGGGGTGGCAGAAGCAGCGCAGGGGCTGAATATTATCATTGCCATCACCATAACCACCACTCTTATACTTTTTACCATTTTAATTCCTTTTCTTCTTCCTCTTTTCCGCCTTTCCCTCGCTTTTTTCCGCATTAACTGGTTTTGTCTAGAAAAGTGGTTTCGCTGGCTGGAAGGTCTAAGGGGGGGGAGATATTTTTTTTCATGGCGTTTTTGGCAGGAATGCGGCAGCTTTAGCGAGGGACCCAAATTTCCGTGGCCGTGTCCCAGAGGTCTGTCTGTCCCTCTCCAACATATATTTAGCCATATACTATTTATACATCCATAATCTCCCGGCCACGTCTGGGGGCCTGGAGTGGGGGGGGGAGCTTAGAGCCGGCGTGGCCACAACGATGGATTTGAACCCAGGAATGATGAATTTGATGCTTTTGATTTCTTTTTCTCCCGTCAAGCTTGGAGGATGCTCCTTGTTGGGTGATTTTTCCCCCCAGCCCCGCGGTGCTTGGGATGGCAGCTGGGTTTTTTAACCCGGCGAGGATGGAGCGGGTGAAAGCGGCTTCGAGCCCGAGGCCTTTTGAGATTATAAAGTGATATTTTAGCAGTGAGGTAAAAAAGTTTTTTAAGTCCCTCCCGGCGTGCAATTTGCCGAGCGAGGCGGAGGGTCCAGGGCGAGGGGATGGATTTCACCCCCAATTTTCCAGCCAGCTCCCCATCCCTCGGTTTTCCCAACAGCTTGGGGGTGAGCGGGGCTGTAAAAAAAAAACCCACTTTTTTTTTTGTTGTTATTTTTTTTGTTTTTTTTTGTTTTCCTCTTTTTTTTCTTTTTTTTTTTTGTTGTTTTCTCTCTATTTTCAGGCAAAACCCCACGTTCCCACGGGTCGGGTAGGTCGGAGCCGCTTCGCTTTTGTTCCTCCGCTGTGGGATCTCGCGCGCCGGGGGCTGGCGGGGGGTTCGGGGTGTGTGAAGTTGTCCTCCTCCTTGTCCCCCCGTAGAAAAACGCCCCACGTGCAGCACCCGGTCTCAGCTAGAGCTGGAGATGGACGCGGATAAGGGGAAGCAACGCCAGTACTCGCAGAGGTGGGCATTGATGGCTGGATGGAGGGGGATTGCTGGGGGAGAAGGAAAAAAAATCCCTGCTTTTTATGTATTTACATCCTGGAATAGCGTATGAGTTAAGGATGTGCATGCATATCTATGCTTGTGGAAATAATGTTTATATGCACACCAAAATCCAGGTATTATGGGTGGAGAGATATATATTCATATATAAACAAGGGCAGGGGATTTTGGGGGGCTTCGGGGGGTGTGAGGGGCTCCTTGCCTGCCCCCTCTGTGGGTAGGGGACCCTGCTCCCAGTGTAACTGTGACCCTTGATATTTCCCTTTTAAGAAATGTGCCTTTATATGCATAAAATAATAATTTTCTCCCCCAGCCCCCTTCCCCCTTGTGTTTTTTCCCTTGAAAATGTGGATTCTTGGTTGGTGGGTGCGATGTCACGACAAGTGCATGTTGGATCCGGCGCGTCCACTCCCCCCTCGGGGTGAAGCCCTGCCCATGCCTTGGTTTCCCTGCGTGCTGTCACCCGTGGGTGACCCCCCCCCTTGCTGCTGGATGGGGGGCTGGTTGCCCCCCAGGCTGGTTTGTGGGTGCTGCCTTTGCCTTGCGGGTGCGTGGCTGGTCTGTCAGGGGGTGTTTGGGGTCAGGGGGAGCAGGACCCCCCCTCCCCGTGCTGGGCAATGGTGTGTTTTGGGGGGCATGAGTGCCCCATGCTTGGTGTGAGCGTCACCCCCGTGTGCTGTCTGTGGGTTGTCTCCTTGTTCCTTTGGGGGGTGACAGGACCCACCCTGTGGATTGGAGGTCACGCCGCCTCAGCCTCCATCTTTTGGGAGCTCCCCCCCTCCTTCCCCTCGAGTTGGGGACCCCGTAGTGGTCCCCAGCATGGCTTTGCCTCCCCTCCCGCTTGCTGCCGGCGCTTGGCCCCTCACCCTGCCCCGCACACCCCCTGTCCCACGTGGGGACCCCTGGGCCGGGCTGGGGGCTCCTTTTGGGTTGGTTTGCTGGAAATAGAGAAGGAGAAGCCCCAGCCCAGGGCCCTTCGGGGGGCGGAAGCCGGGGGTTTAATTGGTTCCATCTTGGGTGAATTCTTGTGGCGTGCGGGCCGCCCCCTCCCCGAGCCACGGGGGGCTCGGGGCTCTCCTGGCGTTCCTGCTTCCCGGCCTTCTGCCCCCTGTGCTGTGGGGTGAATCCCTCCCGGATGATCACAGTGCGGGCGGGAAGGGATGTGTGTCCCTGAGGATGGTGCCGGATGCTGCTTCCTACCCTGGTGGCTTTGGGATGGGGGTTTTGTGAATGGGCACTCGCTTTCCCTCCAAAAACCCCCCTGCTCCAGGCTAACCCCAGGGATTCCTGTTCTTAGTGGGGGCAATATCCTCGTGTTTTGGGGGGAAACCGAGGCACAGTGTGGATCAGAGCTGGTTTCTCTGGCTCGGAGGCATGGCCAGGCCAGGGTCACTGTCCTTGCTCTGGGATGTGGATGGGGGGACACTCAAGGGACCTGCCCCCGCTTGGCTCTCGCCCACCGCGCCGTCTTGGGCCACCTCTGGCTTTCCTGCACTCGCCGCTTGGCATGGGGTGGGAGCTGTGCCCTGGTGCCCTGGCCAGGATACTTGGGGACACCACACTCGGCGTCTCGCTTGCTCGAGGACACACTGAGCCACCAAGTGCCGCTCCTGTTCCCCCAGATCCCTCCCCTCGCTTCCCAGCACCCCCATTTTCCAGCTGTACTGGGTCGGTGGTCGCTTGCTGGGCCCCGGGAGCTGCCCCTTTCCTCTCGGCAGTGCCGTGAAAAGAAATCTCTTGTTTCTTTTTATTTCAGCGAAGGCGAGACAGAGAGGGCTGCCAAGGTAGAGGCGTTCCCTAGAGAACTGTAGATTGACTTAGCGGCAGTTGGGTAGGAAGTTGGAAGGCTCTAGTGAGCTCGTGCCCACCCGTGCCATCATCTACCTCCCATCAATCTGGAGCCTCAGCGACACGTCTCCCCAGGCAGCTGCGCCCACCTGGCTCCAGAGGCCACCCTGTGAGTACCAACCACCGCCGCCCCCGGCGTCCGCTGGCCCCGTCAGCGCCGGCCCCGCTGCTGCCGCCCCCGCTGCCCCCTCGCCGCCCCCGGCCCCGGCTTGCCGGCTTCTCCCGCTCTTCCCTCCCCGTGGGTGCCGAGGTGAGGAGGGAAGAGGTCTCTTTTTAGGGTGCTGCCGCTTCCCCCCTTGGCCCAGCGCAGCAGTGAGGCTGCGGGTACTGCGCCGTTCCGTGGGAATCTGCCTTTGGGGCTCTGCGCATCTTCCTGCTTGCTCTTCCCACTTCCCTCCCCTCTGGCCAGGCCCGCTTGGGTGTCCACCATGTTTTGGGCACCCTCCTTGTCCCTGGGGATAACCTTTGGCATCCCCTCGGCACCCCAGTCTGGTGCCTGTGGAGGATGTCGGGCTCTTCCTGCCATGGTTTGGACCACAGGACCCCAACGCCACTGGGGATGTTACCCATGGCAGGCCTTCCCCCTCCTGAGCCAAAATCTGGGGGGCACAGAGAGCCTGGGCACCCCCTGTGCCCCACAGAGATGTGCCGCAGCATTCCTCACCCTTCATAATTTCCATTTTAATGGATTTTCCTTTTTTTTCTGCCTTTGCTGCATGTCAGCTTCCATTTTTCATAGTTAGCTGAGAATAGAGAAAAAGGGAGTTTTTATATATATATATTATTTTTTTCCATCTGCTTTCTCCCCCTTCCCACTCCCTCAGCCCCAGAGAGGGGGATGCTGCTCCCGACCAAACACCATGGGAATTATAACATGAAATCGGGACAGGAACAGGGATTTTTATAATTATTTTGGCAACGCCGACCATTTCTTCCCTCTTGTTCATCCAGCTCCGAGCACGGTGGTTTTACAAATAAGTCCTCATTTCTTCAGTAAGCCTTCCTCAGGTGGGGGTGGGGAAACGCGTCATATTTATGCTTTTCTCCCCAAAATACCCTTTGTGCCTTTCCAGCCCCTCTCCAGCTTTGCACAAGGGATCCTGGGCTTGGGCAGGGGTCTGTGCCGTGTCCCAGGGGTGGTCTGGGGGCCACGCCGGTGGTGTTGGTCTGTCTGAGTGCTGCTGTTGGCTCCGCCGGAGCCTCACGCTGTTGGGACAGAGAGCAGGACAGATGGACGGATGGGAAGGACGGAGGTCGCGGGGCACCTGCTGAGATGGGGGAGCAGCTCCAAAAAGCCCTTTACTAATCGTAGCTCTGGTTTCCTGTTTTCCCACGGCCGTGCCGGCGCGGGGGGTCGGTGCTGGGGGGTCAGTGTCGGGTGCTTGGCTGTGCCGAGGGGGCTCGGAGCCCTCCTGCCTGTGCTCCTCCTGCTCCCTGCCTGCCTCCATCACAAGGGGTTCCCTGCTTCCAGCTCTGCTTTTGGCCCTGCTTCCTGGTGTCCAGCCCCTTGTGCCAGCACCAGAGTCCCTCATCCTGTGCTCATCACCCCAAGGGATCTTATATATATATCTATATGTATATATATGTGTATATGTAGCCAGCGGGTAAATGCACGCCGTGGGCGGGCTGTGGGTACGTCCATAATTACCCAAAACACCTGGCAGCGGCTGTGTCTGTGCATGGGGAGCTGCATTGCATATCCCCAGTGAATTCCCATTCCGTGGCACCGAGCGGGACTCCGGCTCTGCCTCTGCTCCCGGGATCTGGCACCACTTTCACTTGGAAAACCCAGCACTTGGTGGAGTGGGTGACCTGGAGCAGTCGGGGTGGGAAGGGCAATTCCCAGAGCTGGTGTCTGGGTGGTGTTGGGGTCTGTCACTGGAAATGGCTCCCTTTCTTTGATGGCCAAAAATGTGCCTCATCCTGTGCCTTCCTCCTCTGTAGTGTGATGGCTTGGTTGTTCCCTCCTCCCTGCCTTTGTTTCCCCCCAAAAATTGGGGATTCATCCCACAGCTCCTTCGGGCTGGGATGGCCATCAGAATGGTAAAGGACCCCCTTTCTCTGGGTGCTGCCCACCCGCCTCTAGAGAGCTCAGGGTCTGATGGAAACCTGGGGCAGCAAATGAGTGCGATGAGGAGGAAGAGGAGGAGGAGAAGGAGGAGGGCTCATCACCCCCAAATCCTGCTGCCCCCAAATCCCACCACCCCGTAGGTTCCTGGGGACATTGCTGGAGGTGCCGCTCCAGTTTCTCCCAGGATCCTGGCCATGGCCTGGTTTATTTTGGAGCGGGAGCTCCTGGGGGACCCCTCCCATACATCCCTTACACACTAACCCCTCATGTCCCTGAGAGGGGATTTGCCGGCGCGGCGATGCCCGGTCACGCCGGGCCGTTCCACCAGATCATCCCTTCACCGTCCCCTTCCAGCTGTTTCCCATTACCCAAAGATGGATTTAGAATTAATTTCCCCAACGCCTTTAAGCGTCTCCATAAATCTCCTGGCCCTGCTGCAGCCGGGTGTTCCTGCCCAGCCACTCTTGGGGGTCTTGGACACTTCGCTTGGCTTTTGGGGATAAGCTGGGGGAGGGAATAAGCTGGGATTGGCTTTGGGTTTGTTGTGCCCCTGCCAACTTACCCTCTCCCACTGCAGTGTCCTTCCCACCTGCATGGGAAGGTTACCTCCAGAGCTTGAGAGATCTGGGGGTTTGCCCCAAATTTCAGCCTCCCCTCTTTCCCAAATTGCATCCTGGTGTGCTTGCTGGCGTTTCGGGGTCTTGGGGGCAGGTGGGTGCGTGGCATCCCCCTGATCATGCAGGCATTTCTAGCTGGGAAGATGCTTTTGTGGGGTTCCCTAGCCCTGCCTGCTCCTTTGTTCAGAGCCTGGGTCTTGCTTCTTGGGGGTGGCAATGGTTGGTTTTGAGGGTTGGAGCCCTCCAAGGGAAGTGGAAGGGAAGGGGGTCTGTGCAGGGACTGGTGACCCCCCCATAACCACCCCCTCTCTCCCCAGGATGGCGGAGCCTCGCTTCAACAACCCCTACTTCTGGCCGCCCCCCCCCACCATGCCCAGCCAGGTAGGACCCCCCACACTGGGGTTTTGGGAAGGAGGGAGGATAGATGGACATGTGGGACACCCAGGGGCATGCTGGGGGTCCTGGGGGTTCGGGTTCCTCTGTCCTCACCTACTTCTCTGCCTTCTCCCCCCTCAGCTGGACAACCTGGTCCTGATCAACAAAATCAAGGAGCAGTTGATGGCGGAGAAGATCCGCCCTCCGCACCTGCCCCCCACTTCGGTGGCCTCCCAGCAGCCCCTCCTGGTGCCCCCCTCGCCCGCCGAGAGCAGCCAGTCCATCATGTCCCTGCCCAAGCTGCAGCAGGTGCCGGGGCTGCACCCCCAGGCTGTGCCCCAGCCCGACGTGGCCCTGCACGCCAGGCCGGCCACCAGCACCGTCACAGGTACCCCGGGGGCCCTGCGAGGGCACAGGGGGAGGTGGTTCCCCTCAGCGTCCCCACCTGCCTTCTCCTTGCCCCCCAGGGTTGGGACTGGCATCCCGCGCACCCGCCGTCAGCACCTCGGAGTCCAGCCCGGGAACGGGGACCACCACCCCCTCGACACCCACCTCCACCAGCCAGAGCCGCCTCATCGCCTCCTCGCCCACCCTAATCTCAGGAATCACCAGCCCCCCCCTCCTCGACTCCATCAAGACAATCCAGGGCCACGGCTTGCTGGGAGCGCCCAAGGCCGAGCGGGGCAGGAAGAAGATCAAGGCAGAAAACCCCTCAGGCCCGCCGGTCCTGGTGGTGCCCTACCCCATCCTGGCCTCGGGGGAGACGGCCAAAGAGGGCAAGACCTACAGGTAGGCAACCCCCCGCCCGCTGTGGGGACCGGGGCGCTGGGGGGTGACCCCCGCCCCAGCCCGGTCCCTGCGGGGTTCTCCCCCACACCCTCCAGGTGTAAGGTCTGCCCCTTGACGTTCTTCACCAAGTCGGAGATGCAGATCCACTCCAAGTCGCACACGGAGGCCAAGCCCCACAAGTGCCCCCACTGCTCCAAGTCCTTCGCCAACGCCTCCTACCTGGCCCAGCACCTGCGGATCCACCTGGGCGTCAAACCCTACCACTGCTCCTACTGCGAGAAGTCCTTCCGCCAGCTGTCCCACCTCCAGCAGCACACCCGGTGAGGGCCCGGGGGAGGGCAGGGGAGGGCAGGGGGACCCTTGGCTCCTTGGCCATGGAGGGGGGCAGGCCTGCACCCCGTGGCTCTCCTGCTGTGCCTTATGGCCCCGCTGTGCCTGTTGGCCCCACCACTGCCTTCATCCCTGCCACACTGCTCATCACCACCATCCTCACCACTTTCATATCCCCACCACACTCATCACCCCCACCGTGCTCATCCATTCCCCCCACACTGACTGTCCCCATTGCCTTCATCATCCCCACCATGCTCATTGTCCCCAACACACTCATCATCTCCAGCACCTTCATGGTTTCCACCCCTCATCATCCTCATGCGTTCCCCTCAAACTGACTGTCCCCGTTGCCTTCATCACTCCCACCACACTCATCATCTTCAGCACTTCCATGGTCCTCATCATCATCTCCACCCCCTTCATCATCCCCACCATGCCAGTCTGACCTTATGACCTTCTTAGTCTCCATTATCTTTATTGTCGCCAACCACTTTCTTCCTCCCCACCACACTAATCATCTCCAGCACCTTTATTGTCCCCACCATGCTCATCCCTCTCCACTGTACCTGTCCCCCCGACTCTCATCCCTGTTGTGCCAGTCCTTCTCCATCACCTTCTTCATCCCCACTACACTCATTGTCTCCAGCACCTTAATCATCCCTCCCATGCTCCGCCATCTCCACCCCACTTGGTGTTCCCACCACTTTCTTCATCCCTTCCACACTCCCCATCCCCGTTACATCTAACCTCACTGCCTTCATCATCCTGCCTTCATCATCTCCATCATGCTCATCATCCTCACCACCTTAACTGACCCCACCATGGCCATCTGTCTGTGCTGTGCAAGTCCATCCCCGCTGCCTTCATCATCCCTACAACACTCATCATTCCCGCTGCCTTCATCATCCCCATGACACTCATCATCCTCAACACCTTCATCATCCTTACCACCCTTGTCGTCCCCACCATGCTCATCATCCTCACCACCTTCATCATCCCAGCGACTTCCACTGTCCCCAGCAGCTCCATCCTCTCCCAGCCCCACGTCTCCCATCTTGGAGCTCAGATGTCACTGTGCCCACAGTGACCCCTGCCCTGGTGTAACCCCGTGGGTGGCACAGCACAGCCCCGGTGGTGGCAGGGTGGTGACAATGACGCCATGTGTGTGTGTGTGTGTCCCCAGAATCCACACTGGTGACAGACCCTACAAGTGCCCACACCCCGGCTGCGAGAAGGCCTTCACCCAGCTCTCCAACCTCCAGGTCAGTGCGGGCTCCTGGCATGGGGTGGCCCAGCCTGGGGGTCCCCACAGCCCCCCTGACCCCCCGGTGTCCCCCCAGTCCCACCAGCGCCAGCACAACAAGGACAAGCCCTACAAGTGCCCCAACTGCTACCGGGCGTACACGGACTCGGCCTCGCTGCAGATCCACCTGTCTGCTCACGCCATCAAGCACGCCAAGGCCTATTGCTGCAGCATGTGCGGCCGTGCCTACACCTCGGTGAGCCTGGGGGGCACCCCCGACCCCCCCCCGCGACCCCAGCCCCCCGCTCACCCCTGTGCCCCCCCCAGGAGACCTACCTGATGAAGCACATGTCCAAACACACGGTGGTGGAGCACCTGGTCAGCCAGCACTCGCCGCAGCGCACGGAGTCCCCCGGCATTCCCGTACGGATCTCCCTCATCTAAGCGGGGAGGGGGGCAGGAGACAGGACCCCCCCCCAGCACGAGGAGGAGGAGGAAGAGAAGGAGAAGGAGGAGGAGGAGGACGGGCCCCCCCAGCGCCGCGGGCCGTGCCCGGGCCGTGCCCCCGCCCGGCTCCCGCAGGTTTGGTGACACCCAAAGACGGTTTCAGAGCACTTTGAATCTCTGCGGTTTGGTTTTATTTGGGGGGGGGGCAGTGGGGGTGGGGGTGTCCCCCCCCAACCCCCGCCCCGCCCCCCCCCCCCCGGTTTGGGGGGGGGGCAGGGGGGGGGGGGGTGTCCCCCCCTAACCCCTGCCAGGCCCCGCCCCCCCGTTTTGGATACAAATATATATATATATATATTTATTGGCCAAGAACTTGGTGCTGCTAAAAACCAGAAATTCACCCCAAAAATGAACCGTGGATGGAGCAAAACGCAGCTGGGGGAGGGGGGGTTTCCCGCCCCCCCCCATGGACTCTGGGCCTGAGCGCCTCCGTTTGGGGTTGTTTATTAACTATTTTGGGTTTTTTTGTGTTCTTTTGGGGTCCCTTTCGAGGGCGAAGCTGCGGGCAGAGCTGCGTCCCCCCGGGGCTGGACCCCCCGTTCCACAGCCCCACGTCTGGGGGGTCCCACCGCTTTGCCTTGTGCCTGCCTGTACATACCCCCTGTATAGAGCCGGGGGGGTCCCCCCCAACCTCATCTATATTCTGTACTTTTTGGTTCATTTTGGATATTAACTGTGTTATTTTTTATACACTTTTTAAGCCTTAACTCAGTGTTTCTTTGGGGGTTTTTTGTTATTTTTTTCAGGGTGTTTTCTTTACCTTTTATTAATTTTTAACCCGTTATTTTTTACCCCCCCATTATTCCCCCCCCCCGTTATTTTTTAGCCCCCATTATTTCCCCCCTCGATGTTGTACGATATCAATATTGTAACCTTTTTTGTCAGCATGTTAATACTGTGTAAATACGCCTCTTATACACTTAATCCCCCCCCTTTTTTCTCTCCCCACCTCCCCCCAAAATTCTGGGGCTTTTTTATTTTCCTCGCTGTCCAGCCAGGCCAGGCCTCCCTAGATCTAGTTGGTACCTTATTAAAAAAGGGGGAAAAAAGGAAAAAAAAAAAGAGAAGAGAGAAAATGGACAAAAGCAGTTGCCCCTCCCCCCATTCTCGCCACCCCCCCAGTCCTGCATTGTGGTTCCTGGAGAAGCTGGGGGGGCCACGGCTCGTGGTGTGGGAAAGGAGTGAACCCCCCCCAGCCCCTTTCCAAAAAAAGAATAAAAGAAAAAAAGAACAAAACGGGAATTAATGAAACTGGAGGTTTGTGGGTGGGGGGGGTTGTGTGCAGCGCCTTGGGGACCCCCCCTGAGGGGACATTTGGGGACAAAGGCGTGGGGTGTCCCCAGAGAGGGGGATGGCAGTGCCACAGACCTGGTGGGGGGGGTCACTGGTGCTTTGGGGTGAAGGTGGTGGATCCCAGACTGTGGGAGGGGGTGTGAGTGACCCACTGCTGGGGCCACCAGCTCTGGGACAGCCCACTGTCCCCAGTTCAGTGGAGCACCTCACTGCCACGGCCACCAGCCTGGAGGTCAAGTGGCCACCAGTGTCGGGGACCTGTCCCAGTGGTGCCATCTCCAGGGACACAGCTCTGCACCCCCTCACCCCCATGGCCATCAGCTCCAAGGATGTGTCACCACCATGGCCACCAGCTCTGGGGACAGTGCACCAGGGACGTCACCATGCTTGGTCCCTCATCATGGCCACCAGCTCTGGGGACTCCTCAGCGCAGGTGCCACATCCAGGGCCACCTCACCACGTGTCCCTCAGCAGGGAGAGCTCTGGTGACACCCCACTGTGGGTCCAGGGATGTGTCACCCCCCACAGGTGCTGTCCCCCACCCCACCTCACCTACTTTGGGGACCCCTGTGCTCCCCCTGCCCCAGGATTTTGGGGTCCTGGAAGTGTGGAGGGTCCCACTGTCACCACAGGCTCCTGTCAGGAGGGACATCACCCACACACCTGGAGGGCAGCAGGGACCCCCCCAGGGTCACTAGGGGTGTGACACCAGCCCTGTCCCCATCCCCAGTGTCCCACCAGCGGTGGCACTTGGGGACACCCCTGAGGTGCCGCCTCCACTTACCTGGGAAAGAATTTGATGGGGTGGGAGGGGGAAGAAAAGTGTGTGGGGGGCCCAGTTGTCTTTTTTGTCAGTGTTTATTAAAAACAAAAAAAAACAGGAAAAGGGGGGGTGGGACGTGTGTTTTTTTCCTTTTTTTTTCTTTTCTTTTCTTAAAAAGACTGTGGTGGCTGGGGGGGGATGGGGGGTCCTTACCTGCCTGGGGGGAGCCCCCCCCACCATCCTCTGCTAAGGTGCCCCCAGCCCAGCCCAGCGTGGGGATGTGTGAATGGGGGGGTGACGCCTCCTCCGCACCCCCCACCCCTCCCACCCCCCTTTGGGGGGGTCCAACCCCCCCCAGGGCCCCCCATCCCGCCTGGGGGAGGGGGGCACACGTTAAGGCAACCGTCCTGCTTCGCCCTGCCGCTGGGGGGGCACGGGGGGGACATGGGGACCCCCCTCCCTGCCGGAGAAGAGGGGGTGACCCCCCAAACCTGGGGGGCAGGGGGGCTCTAAGAGCTACGGGCTATTTACACACCCCGGGGGGCAGGGGGGGCCCCCTGGGGTCGGGTTGTGCTCACAAGTGTCTCCCCCCCCTCCCCGGAGCTCGGGGGGTCCCGTCTGGGGATTCGGGGGGTCCCGTTTGGGGGTCCCCCCCGGCTCAGGAGTCCTTGAGCATGTTGATGCGGGCGTAGATCTTGAGCGCGGGGCCCAGTTTGATGTTCATGGTGCTCATCAGATGGTCCTCCTTGAGCAGCAGCAGCGCCTGCCCGTCGATCTCCTGCGCCCGGAACTCCTCCGCGATCTCCTGGCAGCCTGAAAAGCCCCCGGGAACACGGTCAGGGGGTCAGCTGGGAGGGAAGCCACCCCAAAAATGTATGGATGGGACTAGGGGGGAATAAATCCACCCCAAAAATGTATGGATGGGGCTAGGGGGGAGTAAATCCACCCCAAAAATGTATGGATGGGGCTAGCGGGGAGTAAATCCGTCCCCAAAAATACATGTATAGGGTTAGTAGGGAGTAAATCCCCTTAAAAATATACATTTAGGGGCTTATCAGTGAGTAAATCCCTCCCCAATAAATATTTATGGAGTTACCTGTGTGTAAATATCTCCAAACACGTATTTACAGCGTTATTGGTGTATGAATCCCACCCAAAAATACGTTTAGGGGGCTATCCGTGTGTAAATCCCACTCAAACATACATTTAAGGGGTTATCAGTGAGTAAATCCCACCCAAAAATGTATTTATGGGGTTATCTATGTGTAAATGCCCCCAAAATATATTTAGTGAGTTATCAGTGAGTGAATCCCCCCCAGAATCACATTTAGGGGGTTATCCCTAAATCTCCCCCAATACATTATTTATGGAGTTATCCATGACTGATTCACCTCCAAAATACACTTATGGGGTTATCCAGGGGTAAATCCCCCCTGAAATACTTTTGGGTTGGGGTTATCTATGAGTAACCCTCTCCAACAAAATACTTATAAGGGTTCTCCCTGAGCAATTCCCCCAAAATCCCATTTCTGGGGTTCTCCCAGAACAGATCCCATCCCAAACCATATTCCTGGGGTTCTCCCTGAGCAGATCCCATCCCATCCCATCCCATTCCCAGGGCTGTCCCTGAGCAGATCCCATCCCATCCCATCCCATTCCCAAGGCTGTCCCTGAGCAGATCCCATCCCATCCCCAGGGTTCTCCCTGAGCAGATCCCATCCCCTTCCCCGTCCCCGACCCCACAGCTCACCGGGCAGGGACCGGATGAACTCGTACACGTCCTCCACGTTCCACTTGCTGGGCTCGCTGGGCAGGAAGCGGTGGCCGAGGCCGGGCAGGTCGCGGCCGTGCACGTCGGGCAGCTCCATGTCCCGCAGCTCCAGGTCCCGCTCCCCCTGCCGGCGCCGGGACGTGGAGGAGCTGGCCGAGATCGGCGACAGCGGCTCCTCGTAGCTGGAGTTGTCGGAGCAGCGGCTGGAATCCTCCTGGCTGTGGTTGAGCTGCAACGACACCCACACGACACCGTCCCCGCTGGGACACGCCCGGGGCTGGGGGCCCCCCCCAGAGCACACCCGCGACCCCCAAAATGGGGACAAAGCCCGGCCCCAGCGCCCACCACTGTCCCTGAAATTTGGGAACACGCCCCCACCCCAGTGCCCCAAAGCAGGGACAAACTCCGACCTCAGCACCCATCCTGTGATCCCAAAAATGGGGACAACCCCCCGCCTCAGATCCCACCCATGTCCCCGAAAATGGGGACAACCCCCCATCTCAGCACTCATCCCGTGTCCCCAAAATTTGGGCACAACCCTTGCCCCAGTGCCCCAAATCAGGGACAAATCCCGATCTCAGCACCCATCCTGTGACCCCAAAAATGGGGACAACCCCCCACCTCAGATCCCACCTGTGTCCCCAAAAGTGGGGACAACCCCCCATCTCAGCACCCATCCTGTGTCCCCAAAATTTGGGCACAACCCCTGCCCCAGTGCCCCAAATCAGGGACACACCGCAGCCTCGGTGCCCACTCTGTGTCCCCGCAGCTGTAGCCTCAGTGCCCATCCCATGCCCCCCCAGCTGGGGACAAACCCTGCCCTTGGTACCCACCCCATGTCCCCAACATTCAGGGACAAATCCTGGCCTTGGTGCCCTCCCCGTGTCCCCCCAGACTGGGACAAACCCCTGCCTTGGTGCCCAGTCCACATCCCTGAAATCAGGACAAATCCCAGCATCCACTCCATGTCCCCAAAAACGGGGACAAGCCCCCGTCCTCGATGCCCCCCCCCGTGCCCCCAATTTGGGCCCCCCCTCACCTGTTTCTTGCTGTCCTTGCTCAGGGGGGGGAGGGTCCCTTTGCAGCTGCGGCGCCGCCCATGGGGGGGCCCCCCCGGTTTCTGCAGTTTGGTGCGGTCCGGGTGGAACAAACCCACCCTCTTGGTGCAGCCCACGTTGTACCTGCGGGGGGGGGACGGCTCAGGGGGGCCCCACTGCTGGGGGGGCTTTGGGGTTACCTCCACCTCACTGGAGGGGGGGTTGGGGTTACCTCTGCTCCACTGGAGGTGTGGGGGGCAGGTGGTTCCACTGGGGGCAGTTGGATTTTGGGGTTACCTCCACCCTCCCAGGAAGGGCAGCCCAGTGGGATTTTGGGGTTACCTCTATCCTGCTGGATGGACTTTGGGGTTATCCCCATCCCACCTGGTGGATTTTGGGGTTACCTCTGTCTCAAAAGCAGGGTCAGGTGGATTTTGGGGGCACCTCTACCCCACTAGGGTGGGGACCAATTGGATTTTGGGGTTACCTCTATCCTGCTGGGAAGAGGGGGAGAGGTGGGTTTTGTGGTTACCCCCACCCCACTGAGGGAGTGTTGGATGGATTTTGGGGTTACCCCCACCCCATCAGAGGCTCTTGAGTGGGTTTGGGGGTTACCCCCACCTTAATAGGGGAGTTGGGTGGATTTTGGAGTTACCTCTATCCTACTGGGAAAGGGGTGTTCAGTGCATTTTGGGGTTATACCCACAGACCAGAAGGGTGTTGGATGGATGTTGAAGTTACCCCCACCCCTCAAGGGCCGTTGGGTGGGTTTTGGGTTACCCCCACCCCGTCAGGCAGGTTTTGGGGTCACCCCTACCCCAGGAGGGTGCTGGGTGGGTTCCAGAGTTACCTCTTGGCACAGGCCATGGAGCAGAAGCGCTTGGAGCGCTTGAACTTGTATGCGAAGTCGACGCGGCCGCAGAGCTCACACTTCAGCTTGGGGGGGTTCCCCTCCTCTTTGGATTCTGGGGGGCGTGGGGGGACACCCAGAGAGAGAAACCAGCCAGCTCAGCCCCCCTGCCTGCCGGGGGGGGCCCTGGGGGGCAGGTCCAGGGGGGATTTGGGCGCTACCTTGCAGGTAGGGCTCCTCCATGTCCGAGTCAGTGGTGGTGGTGTTGTCCTGCGGTGGGAGCTTGTCCGGGAGCAGCTCCTGTGCATACTGTTTGTGCAAGGCCCCCACCAGCAGCGACGAGCGCCCCACCTGCCACACCACAACACCCATGGGGGGGGCTGCCTCTGCACCCCCACAGCGTGGGGACCCCCCACCCTGCACCCCCACACTGGGGAGACCCCCCCTGCACGCCCAGAGCTGGGGGGAACCCACCTGACCTTCCCAGTCCAGGAGTGGTGCAGGACTGGGAGTGGTTCAGCCTCCTCCCAGGGGACAATGTGGATTTGGGGGGGTCACAACTGTCTGGGTGCCCTTTTCCTAACCACCCTAAATTTGGGAGACCCCTCCTCTGCACCCACAGAACTGGGAGGAACCTCCCAATCCCCGAATGCAGGAGTGAGGGCAGGAGATGCAGTACCAGGAATGGCTCAGCCCCCGCCATGGGACGACAATGTGAGTGAGGATTTGGGATTCCCAGTTGTCTGGGTGTCCCATTCCCAACCCCCAAATCCAGATGTCCCATTCTCAACCCCCCGAAATTCAGACGCCCTCTTCTCAATCACCCAAATCCAGGAACAAGGATAGGAAGAGAAGGATACATTACCAGGAACAGCTCTGCCCCTTCCAAGTTGATGATAACATGGGCAAGGATTGAGGATCTAACAATACCCCGCTGTCAACCCCCCAAATCCAGAAGCAAGGAAAGGGAGACAGGGATACTTTACCTGGAATGGTTCTGCCCCTTCCTGGATGCCCCATTCCCAACCCCCCAAGTGCAGGGACAGAGAGAGAGGGAGGGAGATACATTACTGGGAAAAGCCCTGCCCCTTCCCAAGGGATGGTAATGTGGGTGAGGATTTGGGGGTTCTCTATTCCCAACTCCCCAAGTCAAGGAGCATTTCTCCCACACCCAGAAATCCAGGAATAAGGGTATGTAGAAGTGGATACCTTACTGGGTACAGTTCTGTCTCTTCCTGGACAATGAAAAGCTCAGTAAGGTGGGTAAGAATTTGGGGTCTCATAATAGTCTGGATGCCTCGTGCCCAACCCCCCAAATGGGAATCCATTTCCCAATCCCCCAAATCCAGGAAGAAAGACAGGAGACACATTACCAGGAACAGTTCTGTGCCTTCCTAGGTGATAATGTAGGTGTGGATTTGGGGGTTCACAATTGTCTGGGGGACCCATTCCCAATCCCCCAACCCCAGGAACACAGATAGGGGTAGAGAGAGAAACGTTACCAGGAAAGGTTCTGCCTCTTCCTGGGTGCCCCATTCCCAACCTTCTGAACCCAGGGATGGGGATGCAGAGTGGGGGATACATTTCTGGGAACGGTTCTGCCCCTTCCTGGATGATGTGGGTTAGGACTTGGGGGTTCACAATGGTGGGTGCCCCATTCCCAATGCCCCAAGTTCAGGAATAAGGATACAGACAGGGGGATACGTTACTGGGAATGGCTCAGTCCCCTCCTGGATGCCCAAATGCTCAATGACATGGGGGAGGATTTAGGTGTTCATGAGGGCATGGGTGTCCCAATCCCAACACCCCCAAAATCCAGAAGCCATTTCCCAACACCCCAAATCCCACAATATGGGTGTGGATAGAGGGAATGTTACCAGGAACGGTTCTGCCCCTTCCTGGACAATGAAATGCTCAATAACAAGGGGGAGGATTTGGGGTCATCCCTCCCAATCCCCCCAGATCAGGGGATAAGAGTATGGATTGCTGGATACATTACTGGGAACAACTCAGCCCCTTCCTGGATAACAAACCCCTCAATAACACAGAGGAGGATTTGGGGGTTCAAGATGCTCTGAGTGCCCCATCCCCAACCCAGGAGCCCCTTCCCAACCCCTGGGATACAGATCTGGAGAGTGGGATACATTATCGGGAACAGCTCAGCCCCTTCCTGGATAACAAACCCCTCGATAACACGGGGCAGGATTTGGGGGTTCAGGACGGTGTGGGTGCCCCATCCCCACCCCCTCCCAGCCCAGGAGCCCCTTTCCCACCCCCGGCCCCCCGGGATACATTACCGGGAAGGGCTCGGCGCCCTCCTGGATGACGAAGCCCTCGATGACGTGGGTGAGGATCTGGGGTTTCACGATGGCCTGGGGCGGTTTGTTCTCACCATTGTGGGGGGCGGCGCCGGCGACAGTGGCGGCAGCGCTGCCGGAGCCCGAGGTCATCCCGGGAATGCGGGGCTGCGCATGGAGGCGCTCGGGGGGCTCTGGGGACACGGGAGGGGACAGCGAGCCGGGTCAGGTGACGGTGACGCGGGGCCGTGATTTCCATACAGCTGGGCCGGGCGGCAGCTGGGCCGCTGCGGGGGCTGAGCGGGGACAGGGACACTGGGGGGGCTGAGCGGGGACGGGGACACTGGGGGGGCTGAGCGGGGACGGGGACACTGGGGGGGCTCAGGGGGGACAGGGGCCCCCAGAATGGCTGAGGAGGGACAGGGACCCCGGGAAGGTGGGGGGGCTACAGGGACCCCCAGAACGAATTCCAGGGGGACTGAGGGGGGGACAGGGGCCCCCAGGGAGGTTAAGAGGGGACAGGGACCCTGGGGGGCTGAGGGGGGACAGGGACCCCCCGCCACCCCCAGGAGGGGCCGGGGAAGGCCCGGATCTGCCCCAGCGCGGCTCGATGAGCCGCGGAAAGCCCCGCTCCTCCCCAGAAAACCGCGATCCGGCCCGGCGAGGCCCCACAACATCCCGGCGAGGCCGGGCCGAGCCCGGGAAGCCGCGATGGCCCCCAGAGAGCCCCGAGCTCGGGCGGGAAGGCCCCGCTGCGCCCCGGCAAGGCCCGATGTCCCCGGGGGGGGTCCCATCGCCCCCCGCTCGGCCCCGGCCCGGCCCGGCCCCCCCTCCCCGCCCCGCAGGCCCGTCGGGCCCCGCGCAGGCCCCGCGGCCCCAGCACCTTTGTCCGGCGGCGGCTCCCGCTCCGCCGCCCCTCCCTCGCCGGGGCCGCGGGGCCGGGCCGCGGGGCCGGGGGCGGATGCGGAAGTGAGGTCAGAGGCGCCGCCGCCCCGGGCCGTGCCGGGCGCTCACTCACCGTGCTCTCAGCGGGTCGGGGGGCCCATGGCGGGGCGCGGGGAGGGCGAGGCCGGGGGGGAGCGGCGGGAGCGGCCCCGGGAAAGCTCCGGGAGCGGGGCCGGGGCCGAGCGGGGACAAAGGCGGCGGCGGGAGGCGGGGCCAGTACGGCCACGCCCCCGCCACACACCCATTGGCTGCCGCCGCAGGAGGGGGCGGAGATTCTGGCGGCGGTCACGCCCATCGCCCGCCCGCTCCGGCGCCCCCTAGCGACGGCGATGGGCACTGCCCCCCACCCGTGTCACCCGTGGGGCTCAGGGGACACCCCCTCGGAGCGCCCCCCGAGCCCCGTGGGGCCGCTGTGCAGGGGCCTTACCGTGCGCGGGGGGACGGTCACCCTCGGGGGTGGCGGGGCCCGGGGGCGCGGCGGGCGGTGAGAGGGCAGGGGGCTGCGGTGGGGCGGCCGGCGGGGTCTCGGCGCTCCTCGGCGCGGGCAGCGGGTCCCGGCGGGGGCCCTCGGGGACACCGAGTGGGGGCTGCGGCGGCGGGACACGCGTGGGCAGGTCAGGGGTGGGCAGGGGTGTGCGGGGTCAGGGGTGAGTGGTACGTGGGCATGCACATGCATGGCTGGAGGGTGCACACGGGTGTGCTTGGGCCTGGCACACGCGTGTGTGTGGGTTAGGCATGCACTCATACACAGAGGTGTCTCATCATACACACACACATGGTCAGGCACTCACACACACAGGTGTCTCATCATACACACACACACGTGGCCTGGCATGCACTCACAGACACAGGTGTCTCATCATACACACACACAGGTGTCTCACCATACACACACACACACACACACACACGTGGCCTGGCATGCACTCACACACACAGGTGTCTCACCATACACACACACACATGGCCTGACGTGCACGTTGCACACATGTGTGCATGGAGACAGCACACACACATGAATGTGACACAAGTGTGCACACACATGGATCAATCATGTGTGCACAGACTTCTGCACACATATGCATGGAGCAGGTACACACGTGTACCTGGCACACAGGTACACACACGTGTGCATGGAGGTGGCATGGGGGTGCACACACACACGTCAGACACAAGGACCAAGCACAGACACACACATGCACAGATCACATGCACACACACGTGATGAATGAGGCCAGCGTGTGCACACACATGTGCACAGTCAGGTACACATGTGCACACCTGTACACACATGTGGCTCACGCACCCATACAGGGATGGGGCCCACCCACCCCCCATGGTCAGGTACACACGTGCACACACACGTGTGCAGCAATCACACACCTGCACACACACACAGACATGCACACACCTGTCCCCCCAACCGCTCCATTCCCACCCCAGTGTCCCCATCCCTCCTCCCCTCCCCTTCCCCTTTGGGGGGGTTTGAGGGCCCTTCTGCAGAGGGGTTTGGGTGGCCCCTCACCATGGGGGCTTAGGGGGGGTCCTGGGAGCCCCTCAGAGGGTTTGGGGGCCCCTCTCTGCAGGGGCTTCGGGGGGCAATTTAGGGGCCCCTCACCATGGGGATCTGGGTGGGGGTTTGGGGACCCCTCACCTCAGGGGTTTGGGGTGGGGAGGTTTGGGTGCAACCCTCCCCATGAGGGTTCAGGTTGGGGGGATTTGGGGAACTTTTCCCTGTGAAAATTTGGTGTGGGGGGTTTAGGAGGATCCCTCCCCATGGGGGGTTTTGGGGGGGCCCCTCACCATGGGGGTTTGGGGTCAGGGGTTTAGGGGGCTCCTCCCCATAGGGGTTTGGGGTGGGGGTTTGGGGTTGCCCCTCACCGTGGGGCCGGCAGGCTGCAGCTGCAGGATGACGGCCGAGGCGTGCTGGAACTTGCGGGGGGCAGCGTGGCAGCCGGGGTGCCCGTTGGGGGGACCCCCCTCACCCCCCGCTCCCTGCGGGACCCCTGATTTGGGCTGGGGGGCTGGGCCGGGGCTGGCAGGGGGCAGAGGCTGGAGCTGGGGGGCAGTGGGGGGGCCCGGGGGGGGCTGCCCGCGGGGGCCCAGCTGCTGCTGCTGCTGCTGGATCACGAACTGCTGCTGCTGCTGCTGAGGTGGCTGTGGCTGCACCGGCTTCGGCGGCTGCTGCAGGAACTGAGGGGGCTGCAGCGGGGCGTAGGCTGCGGGGATAGCAGGGGGGACACGGACCCCCCTCGTCACCGCTGGGCACCTCAGCCCCAAGGGACCCACCCCCAGGATCCCTCTCCACGCGGTTCCTGCTCACTCTGCTGCCGCCCAACCTCGCCAGTGCCTGCTCCTGCTGCAGGAAGGGGGGGCTCAGCCTGCCCAGGGGTGGGGGTTCCACATTTTGGGAGCCACGCCAACACAGCACCCTCAGGCTCCAGCACCCTCCCTGCCCCAGCCCCACTGCAGAGGCTCACCCACAGACCCCGGGATCCTAGGAGAGCTGAGACCCCCCAGGCAGGGCCCCTCCCAAGGTGGGGATGGACCCACAAGGTCCCAGCCACAGGCAAGGTGACAATGCACAGCAAACACCAGGGTGACATTGCTCGGTTCACGCCCCACCCTGCCCTGGTGTCTGAGCACCCAAACGGGGGTGATGCCCCTCAGACGGGTACCCGGGGGTGCAGCTCCCATGCACAGGCAAGAGAACCATCCTTAGGTTTCAGAGTGACCCCCCCCCCCGTGACTCCCCCCGCACCCAGCGGTGCCCCCCCAGCACCCCCTTACCTGGGGTGACGAGCGGGTGGGCAGCGGGGGCGGCGGCGCGGGCCAGGGGGTGGGTGCGGGTCTCGGGCCCCTCGGCCTGTTTGGGGTGCTC
>JAXCLP010000057.1:2100569-2113131 GCA_035584035.1 Lepidocolaptes lacrymiger
CATCCATCCATCCATCCATCCATCCATCCATCCATCCATCCATCCCTCCATCCATCCATCCATCCATCCATCCATCCCTCCATCCATCCATCCATCCATCCCTCCATCCATCCATCCATAGTTTGGGCGTGATCCCCCCCAAACCTTTGCACCCCAAGAGCTTGGCTCTGCTGCAGGTGCCTCAAGTTCATCGCTGGGAATTTCTCCTCAATGAACTCCCTGGATGGTCCCACCACCCACTGGAAATGATCTGCTCGGATCTTGGGAATGCTGAGAAGGAAAAATGAACTCAGTGAGCCCTTCTGGGCTGTTGGAGGTGGGATGGGAGCAGGTCCATCATCAGCTGGGTGGGAGGGGAGTGGGTCTGGACTGAGGCTCTTCTCTCCCATGGCAGGAAGTTTGGGGGTCTGAGCTGGGCTCAGGTGGGCCAGGCTGGGGCTGTTCAGGCTGCCCTTGGCACCCCCAGGAGTCATTAGCTGGAATTAGGTCTCTTGTTGACCAGGTACCACGTCCAGAAGTGGGTGACCCCATCCCAGAGCTGCCTCCAGCCTGATCCCATGTTGTTTTTGGGGCACATGATGTGATTTTTGGGCAAAACAAGTGTGGGGTCACCTCCAGCTGCTTAACCCATCACACTCGACCCCAAACCAACGCAAGGTTTGAGCTGTGCCCTCCAAGACCTTCCTGGATGATGCTCTGAGGTTCTTCCCATGTCTCCTCCAGCATGGGATGGAGCTGGGACATGCAGATCCCCCCATCCCCACTCAGCTCCTCTCCAGGAGCCACTCTGAGGATGTTGGCACAAAGTCACCCCCCAGCTCAAACCCTTCCTGTGGTTCTGCTCGTGGATTTGGGGGCCTGGAGCTGCCCTGGTGTCTCTGGGAGCAGCTCTTTCCCCCACTTTGGCTGGTTGGCTTTCTTGGTCTGTTGCTGGTTGGGTTTCTCCTCCAACTCTGGTTTCTGGCCGGTACCAAACCCACCAAACCCCATCACCCCCATCCCATGGGAACGTGCCAAGCTGGGCAGATCCCAATGCAAAGTTCCTCTTGGCTTTGATGATCCACCCAGAGGAATCAGCACCTCCAGCTTGGGCTGATCTCCAGTGTTAACTCCAGCTCCTCCTTTCCATGGCTCTGCTTCTCCAGCCCAGCCTTGTTGGATCTCCTGCAAGACTTTCATCTCTTGCTCACACCGAGTCCTTCATCCTCTGCCTACCCCAAGACCTTCATCCCTTGCCCACTCCAAGATCTTCATCCCCTGACCCCACCAAGACCTTCATCCCTTGCCCACTCCAAGATCTTCATCCCCTGACCCCACCAAGACCTCCCAGGGTTGGATACAGGATCCCAGGTGAGGCTCAATCCCATTCCCAGCACTGTTCCCGTGGGGTCACATCCTCCCTCTTTCCTCTCCTGGCCTGTGATTATTTATCTACCCCTCGGCTTCTTCCTTTTCCCACCCTTTGAAAGAGCCTTTTTGCTTCCTTTTGAGTCATCCTGGAGTTCCTGCTCCCTCCCGGCCACGCTGTGAGGAACGGGGGGCTGGATGGGACAGGCTGCTCTGGGAAGGAGGATGAGGGAGAAGAGGCTGAGATGTCACCCAGGCTTTCTGCTCTGAGCAGAGGCCACAGCCCCAGCCCAGGGAAGGTGACAGATCTCCCTGAGGAGCAAGGTGGTCTTTCCAACACCCTCTTGAGCGTCTAAGTGTGGCCAGTCAAGACCCTTGGGTTGGTGTCACATTCCCAGAACTTTGTAGCCTGTTTGGACCCTCCCGGGCCAAGAGAAAGAGGGGAATGACCAGGGTAGGGACACCAAGATTCCCAGGCCAAGGCATGGTGGGAGATGTTGGGGAGCTGGGCCAGGGGTGGTGAGGAAGAGGAGGGGAGGAGGGGATGTCACACAACCCCAGGGAGTGGAGGCTGTTCCTGGAGAGGACAGAGCCAATCCCACCTGGAAATGCCCCATCCCTGGAAGGTCCAAGGCCAGGCTGGACATGGCTTGGAGCAACCTGGGCTCATGGAAGGTGTCCCTGCCCATGGCTGGGCTTTGAGGTCCTCCAACCCAAACCATTCCAGGATTCCATCCTCTGGAAATCCCAATTCACCACAAAATCCCTTCAGTTCCACATCCCAACATCCCATTCCAGAACGTGGGGCAGTTTGGAGATCCCAACCCTCCCATTTTCAGCCCCTTCCCATTTTCCAACCAGGGGAACCTCCAACAACCCCCTGGGAATTATTTCCCCCCGAAAGGTCGGAGCGAGGCCCCGACGCCGGCGGAGCTGTCGCTTCCCATTTTCCAGCACTGGGCACCAGTGGGAGAGATTCAATGGGAAGAATTCCCTTCTCCTCCCCGTGGCTCATCCAGCCTGGATGGGTCGGACCAACCCCCGCCCCCAGATCCCTCCTGGCACGAAAATCCCCGGCAAACGTGGCCTCAAAGGGGCTTTTCCCCCCTAAATCCTTCCCGGCAGAGTTTTCGGGGCTGATTCAGCCTGGATTAAAGTCCTGGCCTCGGGAACAGGGGGAGGATCCCAAAGGATTGGGATCAACTTGGGGTTTGAAGTGAAGGGAAAGGGGAGGGTTTGGGGGGGTTTGGGTTTTAAACCTGGGGGGAGGTTTAAATCTCTCAGGGATTGGAAATTATATGTATGTAATAAATATAAAAATTATATTTTTGATATAGACAGGCACATAGTTATATAAGTATTTTAGTGTAATTATAAATTTATTTATATTATATATCATATATTACATATTATACTGCACATATTTATTTATACACTATAATAGACATTTATTTATATTGGATAATATACTACATTTCTATTATCTATTTTTATATCCCTATATTACATATTATATTAGGTATTTCTACAATATAAGTTTATTTTTATATATTTCTATATATTACACAACATATTTCTATTATCTATTTTTATATCCCTATATTATATATTATATTAGGTGTTTCTACAATATAAGTTTATTTTTATATATTTCTATATATTACACAACATATTTCTATTACCTATTTTAATTTTATATATATTTACATGTAAATTTCTATATGACTAGAAAATACGTAGATATATTAAAATATTATTGTGGTTTTTTTATTATCATTTATTATCTATTATTATAACATTATATATTAAATATATCAAAATACACCCATAATGCATAAATTAAAATACAATTTATAAACTGAACTATATAAATTTATAACCCTTCTCCCCCAAAGGAGCTGCCTTGGGAAAGCAGGACCAACCCCGAGCTCAGCTCCTGTTTAATCCCCTGCGGCTCCAAAGGAAAAACAGGCCCTTTATTTATTAATTAAAGAGGGAAATCAAAGCAGAGATGCCCCCAAACATTTCCTGCTGGGCACGTGCCCCGGTGCCAGTGCCAGCTTTGCTGCTTAGCCGGGTTCCTCTGACTCCTGATCCATCACCACCCCCAAACAGCCCCACTGGGGATTTGGGGCTCAATTTAAATGGGGTTTAGGGGGAAGGAGGGTTATTTGCCTGCCTGGAAATGAGAAAAAACATCTGGGAATAGGAGTGGAGGCTGAAAATCCCCCCAAATATGAGAAAATGTCCAGGAATAGGAGCGGAGGCTGAAAATTCCCCAAAATTCTACTTTTCCAAGGGAAATCAGAGCTCCACAAGGGAAGCAATGGGAAGTCACCACCTTCTGAGTTTAAGCAATGAATTATACACAATTTAAGCCTTTTTTTTATCCATTAAGATGCCCCAACCCCCCTTTTTTTGATGGCCAGGGACCCTTTTTGGAGTTGGATGGAGGAGTTTGGAAAAAGGCACCTCAGGATTGCAAAATGGGGCAGGGAAGGTGCCAAAAGGGGTCTCAGGTTTGCAAAAAGTCACCCCAGATTCAAGAAAAGACCCCTCAAGTTTGAAAAAAGTGGTCCCAGGTATAAGAAAAGGGATAAAATTGCAAAATGGGATCCCAGCTTTGCAAAAAGACCCATCAGACTTAAGACAAGGGACCCCAATTTCCAAAAATGGGGTCCCAGGTTTGCCAAATGGGGTCTCAGATTTAGGAAGAGTCACCCCAAATTTAAGAAGAAGAGCCCTGATTTCCAAAAAGGTCCCCCCAAGATTTACTCAAAGACTCCCCAGATTTTGAGAAAAGGAGTCCTGGTTTGCTAAAGCCCAAGATGTGCAAAATGAGGTCCCAGGTTTGCAAAAAGGGATCCCAGGTTGAAGAAAACGCAGCCCAAGTCTTAGAAAATGAGACCTGATTCCCAAAAAATGGCCCCAGATTTAAGAAAAGGCCCTGCAGGTTCCCAAAAAGGGGTCCCAGGGTTGCAAAAAGACACCCCAGATTCCCTAAAAGGGGTCCCAGATTCCCTAAAGGGGTCCCAGGTCCCCAAAAAGGGGTCCCAGGGTTGCAAAATCCCCCCCCAGATTTAAGAGAAGGGTCCCCAGATTTGAAAAAGGGGTCCCCGGTTTGCAAAAAGACCCCCCAAATCCAAGGAAAGGCATCTTGAGTTCCAAAAATGAGCTCCCAGTTTTCCAAAAAGGGTTCCCAGGTTGAAGAAAAGTCACCCCAAGTCTCAGAAAATGAGCCCTGATTTAGAACCACCCCCCAAATTTGGGGCAAAGCCCTCGAGTTCCCAAAATAGGGTTGCAGGGTTGTAAAAAGACACCCCAAATTAAAGGAAAGACCCCCCAAATTCAAGAAAAGGCTCCCCCAAATTCAAGAAAAGGCTCCCCCAAATTCAAGGGAAGGCTCCCCAAATTCAAGGAAAAGCCCCCCAAATTCCCCAAATGGGATCCCAGCTTTGCACAGAAGGGTCTTGCTTTGCTAAAGCGTTCCCAAATTCCCCCAGTTTGCCCAGATTTAAGAAAACGGCCCCAAATCTGCACTCTGGGGACCCGAGTTTGTAGGATCCCAAATCCTGGATGGATTTCCCACGTGGGATTTGTCCTTGGAACCCCCCCAAGGTATTTGTGACCCTCCCCAAAGCCGCGTTTTGGGAAATGATGGAGCTGGAACGACCCCCCCTCACCCCGGGGGGAGATTTCCCTGGATAATCCTCTAATTCCCTGAGCTCCGATTGCGGCAAAAAACGGGTGGAAAAGGCCCCAAAAATCCCTGGGGGGAGCAGAAAAGGTTTCCCTGGGGCTGCTGATGCCCCAAATCCAGATGGGACCCCCAAACCCAGAGTTTAGGGGATCCCCCCCAACCTTTGCCATGGGATTGGGTCAGTTGGGTCTCCCAACACCCCCATTTTTTGGGTTGGGGTCTCCCAAGCAAATCAGTTTTGCATCATTGGGGTGACCCCAAAATTTCGCAGCTCGGAGTCCTCCTTTATGGGGTCCCCCTGAACTTGGGGTCCCCAAAACAGTAATTTCTGCAGTGTTGAATTCCCCCCAAAAGAACAAATGTTCCAGTAGAGGTTCCCCAAAACACTCAATTTTCCCCTCTTGGGGTTTCCCCAGACCCCAATTTTCAGCATTGGGGTCTCCCCAACACCCTCATTTTTCCAGCCCAGGGTCCCCAACCAGCTCTAATTTTACCCCACTGGGATCCCCCCAAAATCCATTCCCACTCTGTGGGGTCCCCCAGGACACCCCATTTTCACTCCTGGGGTCCCCCAAAGCCCATTTTGGCAGCATTGGGGTCCCCCCGGCTTTTCACTTTTGGGGTCCCCCAAGAGACCCATTTTAGCCCTGAGGGGTCCCCCCATAATCCCCTTTTTTCACTCTTGGGGTTCCCCCAAAAGACCCTTTTTAGGACTGGAGGGCCCCCCAATAAACCCATTTTTGCACTCTTGGGGTTCTCCCAAAAGACCCTTTTTAGGACTGGAGGGTCCCCCAATAACCCCCTTTTTGCACTCTTGGGGTTCCCCACAAGTCCCATTTTTCCAGTGTGGGATCCCCCCTCAAAAGGTCCATTTTTGCACTCCTGGGGCCCCCCAAAATCTCATTTCTGCAGCCCAAGGCCCTCCCCAGGGACCCAATTCCACCCTCTTGGGGTCCCCCACAAAACCTGCTTTTTTTTGGCTTCCTGGGCTCCCCCAAAATTCCCATTTTCCAGCACTGGGACCTCAAATAAACTTTTTTTTTGAGGAGTGGGATCCCCAAAACACCCATGAGGGGGTCCCCAATAAATCCATTTTGCCCTGTTGGGGTCTCCCAAAGACAATAATATATATATTGTTTTATCTGTTGTAATAATTATCATATCTTAATATAACACAATAATTTGTATATATTATATAATTATTAATATACAGTTATATGATAATATATTCCTAGATAGCTGTCATGTTATATATTTATATATTAAGATGTCATATAATAGGATAATGATCTTTATAATGGTATAACATTCATATAATTATTAATATTAATATCAATATCTATAATAATATCAATAAAATAGTAATATTGAATCAATGATAATCAAAATCATTTTAATTTTTAGGCCCAGAAATGCCTCGTTTAAATGGATTTCAATGGGTTTGAGTGGATTTTGCCCCATTTTTAATTAAACTCAGGAGGTGAAACTGCTGGGGTTGGATTTGGATGTGCCTGGAGAGACTGAAAATGCCCCTTTATGGGCTGGAGGTTCCCAAAAAATGGGTGGAAATGGGGAAAATTCAGTGTTTTAGGGGCAGAATAATTGGGAAATAATGAAGAGGATGGAAATGAAGGAGCAGAAAAGGGAAGTGGAAAAGGAAATGAAGGGGAAATAAAAATAATGGAATAAATGAGGGAAATGGGAATAAGAAGGGGAAGAGCAGGAAAGTGGAATAAAGGGGGAATAAAGGAAGGGAAGGGAGCAAACCATGGGATGAGAAAGGAAAGCAAAGGCAGAAGAAAAATGAATATAAAATAATAAATAAGGACTAATAAAATAATGCAAACCCAAAGTGATGCAGAGGCAAAAGGATAATAAAGAAATTAGAAATAAAATGCACAAATAAAGTGGTAAAAGGAGTGAAAAGGGAGGGAAATTCAATGGGAAAGGATATGGAAGTTCAAGGGATAAAGGAATGAAATAGTGGGAAAATAGAGGAATAAACAAGAAAGAATAAAAAGGAAAATAATACAAAAATCAATAAAAAGGGATAAACCCCAAAAGAATGGAAAACAGAATAAGAAAATGAAACAATTCAAAATAAAAGTAGATAAAAATTAATTAAAAAGTACAAAAATGAGAAGAATATAAAGTATAAAAAATGTTTAAAAATGCATGAAAATAAACAAAATATTTAGAAAAATGAAGAAAAATGAAGGAAAAAAGAAGAAAAAATGAAGAAAACAGAAATAATATAAGAAGGAATAAAAATGTAAAAGAACATAAAACGAAAGGCACAGAAATGAATAAGAAATAAAAGAACACAAAACTGAATAAAAGTTAAAATATTAAAAATAAGAATGAAAATATAGTATATAAGATATAGAAATTATAGGACAAAATAGAAATAATGTAATAATGCAATGAAATATTTAAAAATAAAAGAACATAAAAGGAAAATGATATAAAAAATAAAAATATATAAAAATATATATAAAAATAACAGTAAAACTTGAGACTCGGAGAAGAAGAGAAGGCGAAGGAAGGCCCCGGGAGGGGAAATGCCCGGCCCGGGCTGGGGCGGCTCCAGCGGGGGGGCTCGGGGGGTTCTGCCCCCTCCGCTCCTCGGGAAGGGAATCCCAGCGGGAAGGGCCTTCACACCTCCCCCTCCTCCTCCTCCTCCTCCTCCTCTTCTTCCTCTTCTTCTTCTTCTTCCTCTTCTTCCTCTTCTTCCTCTTCTTCCTCTTCCTCCTCTTCTCCTCTTCCTCTTCTTCTTCCTTCTCTTCTTCCTCCTCCTCGTCCTCTTCCTCCTCCACTTCCTCCTCTTCCCCCTTCTCTTCTCCTTCCCCTCCTCCTCTTCCTCCTGCCTTCACTCCCGCTCTTCTTCCTTCTCCTACTCTTCTTCTTCCTCTTTTCCCTCTTCTTCCTCCTCTTCCTCTCCCCACTCCTTGAGTTCTTTCTTCTTCCTTCTCCTCCCCTTTCTCATCTTCCACCTCCTTCTCCTCTTCCTCCTCTTATTCCTCTTTTTCTTCCCCCTCTTTCTCCTCTTCTTCTTCCTCTTCTTCTTCCCCCTTCTCTTCCTCTTCTTCTTCCTCCTCTTTCCCCTTCTTCCTCCTCTTTCCCCTTCTCCTCTTCCTCCTGTTTCTCCTCCTCCTCTTCTCCATCCTTCTCCCCTTCTCCTTCTCTCCTTCCTCCTCCTCCTCCTCTTCTCCATCCCTCTCTCCATCCTCCTCCTCCTCCTCCATCCTTCTCTCCTTCCTCCTTCTCCTCTTCTCCATCCTTCTCTCCTTCCTCCTTCTCCTCTTCTCCATCCTTCTCTCCTTCTCCTCTTCCTCCTGTTTCTCCTCCTCCTTCCTCCTCCTCTTCTCCATCCCTCTCTCCTTCTCCTTCCTCCTTCTCTCCATCCTCCTCCTTCCTCCTCCTCCTCCTCCTCCTCTTCTCCATCCTCCTCCTCCTTCCTCCTCCTCCTCCTCCTCCTCCTCCTCCTCGCCGCTCTCCCCGGGGGTCCCCGGCCCTTTGTTCCCCCCCAGCCCCTCCCTCTTCGCCAGCACCGGGAGGGTTTTTTTCCTGCGTTTCCTAAATTAAATAAACACGGGTTTTTTTCCCACCTTTCTGGAATTTTCCTGCCCCGGGAATGGCCCCGGCCGGGCTTGGATTTGATTACTTTTGATTTTATTAATTTTTTTTTTTTTTTTTTTTTAGTTTGTTCTTCGGCTGTTCCGGGAAGAGGAAAACAATCCACGCAAGAACAACCCCCCACCCCCTCCCGGGCGGGGATTCACATCCCAAAAAAACCTGGAAAAAATTCCGTCCTAGAGTAAAACCCGTTAGAAAAGGGTTTTCCTTAAAAAAGCCTGGATTTTGGGATGCTGGAGGATGCTCCTGCATCACCTGTGGTACCCACGGCCAGAGGCACATCCCAAAATTCCCTCGTCCATGGATTGGCCTCTCCGAAATGATGGAAAATCCTCCCCCAGAAATCACAATTTCCACCCCTGGGGGTGTTTCAGGGGGAAATTTGTGAGAAACTTTGGAAAATCCGCTCCATAAATTCGCTGCTCCCACCTGTCAGTGGGATTTAAGGAGGAAAAGTTGGGAAAACGATGGAAAAGATGTTGCAAAAAGTCCTGTTTTCTCCCACTGGTGGGATTTAGGGGGGAAATTTGGGGGAAGCCATGGAAAATCCATCCCAAAAAATCACATTTCCCCTCCTCTCAGAGGGATTTATGGGGGGAGTTTGGGAAAACCCACCCCCCAAAAATCACATTTCCCTCATTGATGGGAACTGAGGGGGAAATTTTGGAAAATGTATGGAAAACCAACACCAAAAAGTGACAATTTTCCCCATTGGTGGGATCTAAGGGGGGAAATTCAGGAAAATTATGGAAAATATGCACCAAAAAATCATCTTTTCCCTCATCAGTGGGATTTATGGGGGAAATGGGGGGAAAATTATGGAAAATCCAGCCCAAAAGTCACAATTTCCATCTGAGGGGGGAAATCTTGGGGGAAAAATGAAAATGAAATGGCTTTTCCAGGGGAAGGATTTGAAAGATGGGAAATGGGAGTTTTGACAGTATTAAAGTCTATTTTATTAATTCTCTTTATTTTAGTCGTCCTTGGATTAATAAATTATTTATAATTAAGTATTCCTATATATTAAAAAGTGTTTAGGATAATACTGGATTCTGTGAATGTGGGAATGGAGGGAATTCTTTAATTAGATGTTATTCAGTTCTATGACTGTATTATTAGATATTATATAATTAATACATTATTATATTGCCATATATTCATTGCAGAGCATCTCACAGGGCATTTAAATGTTATTTTACTGATTAATTAGCTATTTTCATGATATTTACCCAATATATTAATGTTACATTTACCCAGTGCATTAAGAACGGGCCCCCAACCCCCATAGATAAATTTTTATATCCTTTTGGGGCCTCCTAATGCAAAAAAAGACCCCAAACCCTCCCTAGACTTCAATTTATATTTATAATTTTGTGGCTTTCTGGTGCAAAAAAAACCCACCCCAAACCCTTTCTGTGTTTTTATACATTATTTTACAATTCCCAGTGCAAAAAAGACCCTCAGATCTCCCCTTTATTTATTTTTACATAAAATTTTGCAGCTCCCTCATGCAAAAACCCCCTCAAAACTCCCCTTATTTATATATATATATTTAATTTCGTGGCTTCCCAGCGCAAAACCACCCTGGAAACCCCCATATATGTATTTTTATCTCTAATTCTGCAGCTTTCTTATGCAAAAAAAGACCCTAAATCTTCCATATGTGTGTTTTTATGTCTAATTTTGTGGCTTCCCCATGGAAAAAACCGCCTTGAAACCTCCATACATTTATTTTTGCATATATTTTTTCAGCTTTCTAGCAATAAGAAGACCCCAAATTCCTGTATATATTAATAGTTACTTCATAGATTAATAAAATAAATAAATAAACCTCTTCCAGCTGTTCCTTGACATCCCAAGTCCCGACCTTAGTCATTTTCTCATGGATGCAAAATTAAATTTTCCTCAAATTTTGGAATATTTGGCACTTTGGCCAAGACCTTTCATGTAAATTTATGGGATTTATTTAAATTTTTTTCTTCTTTCTCCCAAATTTATTTCCCCACTTTTTCCAGCCTTCTCAGGAGCTGAATTTTAGGGATGTGGAGGGAAAAGAAATGGGTTTTTTTGGTCTCTAAACCCCATAAACGCCACGGGTTTTTTCGGTGGGACACGAAATTCTCGGGTGGGAGATGCGGGAATTGGCGGATTTGGAGCCTCGATGGAAAATTACCGTCGGGCGAACAAAGAAATCTGGGATTTGGGAATAAACAGGCGGGCCAGGAAGCCGGGAGGAAACCTTGGGCAGGGGAAGGGAAGGCAGAGAAAAGGCCCCACCACGGGGGGTGGAGAAAATAACCCCGGGGGGCTCCCGCGTGGGAAAGGGGGAGAGGGGCCGGGGGGGGATCCCGGCTGGAATTCGGGGGGAGGGGGAGAAGGGAGAGCCCCCCTTTGGGGTCAGGGGGAATTTTAGGGGAAAAGGGGAATGTCACCATCTGGGGTTTGTTCGGCATGGGGGGAGTCTGTGGGGAGTGGGTGTGCAAGGGAGGGGTGTGCAAAGGAGGGGTGTGAAAGGGATGGGTGTGGGAGGGATGGGTGTAAAAGGGATGGGTGTGTGTGCAAGGGAGGGGTGTGAAAGGGATGGGTGTGCAAGGGATGAGTGTGCAAGGGATGAGTGTGCAAGGGAGGGGTGTGCAGGGGATGGGGTGTGCGAGGGATGGGTGTGTGTGCAAGGGAGGGGTGTGCGAGGTAGGGGTGTGCAAGGGGTGGGTGTGCGAGGGAGGGGTGTGCAATGGATGAGTGTGCGAGGGAGGGGTGTGCAATGGATGAGTGTGGAAAAGGAGAGTGGAAAGGGATGAGGGTGGAAAGGAGGAGTGGAAAGGGAAAGGGAAGGAGTGTCCAAGGGAATGAGTGTGGAAAGGGAGCAAGGGTGGAAGGGGACCAAGTGTGCAAAGGAAGAACAGACACGAAGGAAATGAGTGTGCAAGGGAATGAGTGTGGAAAGGAGCACGTGGGGAAGGGGAATGAGTGTGGAAAGGGAACAAGCGTGGAAGGAGAACAATCCCAGAAGGATCACTCTCCAGTGTGCAAGGGGAGTGCACGTGGGAAGGGTGAGTGTGCAAGAAAGGGGAGCAAGGTGTGTGCAAAGGGAACGAGTGTGCAGGGGGGGAAGGTGTGGAAGGACAATGTGTGTGCAATGGGAACAATCCTAGGAGGGAAATGTGGGTGCAAAGGGAGCGAGGGTGAGAGTGGAACAGGTGGAGAAAGGGACAAGTGTGCAAGGGCAGGGAGTGTGCAAGGGCAGGGAGTGTGCAAGGGCACAGCAGGCAGGGGCAGCACTTCCAAAAGCAGCAAACATGGAAGAGCAGCGTGTGTGGAGCGTGCAAAGGGCGCAGGTGTGCAAGGGGGAGAAGGTTGAAATGGGAAAGAGTGTGCAAAGGGAGAGGGGAGGGGGCTGGGCAGGGGTGAGTGTGCAAGGGGAGTGTGCAAGGGGTGGACACGAGCAGGGGTGGGGAGTGTGGGAGGGGCTGGGGGGCAGCTGGGCTGTGCAAACCGCCCCTCCCCCACCCAGAGCCCCCAGCATTCCCATTTTGCTTGAGTTTTCCTGATTTTTTGGAATTTTAACTCCAAAATATGTCCATTCCAAAGGGCCTCGAGCCGGGCCAGCCCCCAGTGCCGACATTCCTGGGGCTGGGAATGGCCATTTTTAGAGGTGTTTGGGGAGCAGATTCCCTAAATTTGGCTCAGGAGGAAGCCGGGGGGGATGGGGGGACAGGAGGGCTGTGGAGCCCCCCAGCCCTGTGGCTCCTGTCCCGAGTGTGACACGGGAATAGGGCTTGGACACGACACTGCTCCCTCATCCCGAGGGGATTCCTCCATCCATCCATCCATCCCTCCCTCCCTCCCTCCATCCATCCATCCCTCCATCCCTCCATCCAT
>JAXCLP010000057.1:2123146-2138326 GCA_035584035.1 Lepidocolaptes lacrymiger
GGGGCAGCATCCCGGGTCTAACCCCGTTCCCGGTGGCGGGGCAGCATCCCGGGGTTCACCCCATTCCCGGTGCCCGGGCAGCATCCCGGGGTTCACCCCATTCTCGGGAGGGGCAGCACCCCGGGGTTCACCCCGTTCCCGGTGACGGGGCAGCATCCCGGGGTTAACCCCATTCCCAGTGATGGGGCAGCACCCCGGGTCTAACCCCGTTCCCGGTGGCGGGGCAGCATCCCGGGGTTCACCCCATTCCTGTTGATGGGGCAGCATCCCGATTTAACCCCATTCCCTGTTTTCCCGCAGATGACGGCCCGCCTGATGCTGGCAGTAGGAGGAGCAGTGCTGGGCTCCCTCCAGTTCGGCTACAACACCGGTGTCATCAACGCCCCGCAGAAGGTGAGCGCTCCCAACCCTTTCCATCAGGAAATTCCAGCCCTTCCATCGCAAAATTCCACCCCCCGTGTCCGAAAACAAACCGGCATCTCCTGCCAGCCCGGCTAAAATAGTACATCCCGCTAGGCAGCTTATGGCTCTGATGGGATTTGTGAGGGAGTTGTTGTGCTCCGGCCTTCCCGGGGGAATTGGGTTCCTCCTCGCCCGGCCTTTTGGGTGGGAAGAGCCCCGGGAGCGCCGCAGGATGCGCTCGGGGTGCGGCCGGGGGAACTTTTCACCTCGGCTCTCAGCGAAGGGCTGCGAGTTAATCAGGGCTTGAGTCACCTCGAGTGGCTGCTCCGACGGGATCCCAGGGCTGTGAATCCCGGCAGGACATCCCGGCAGGAGAGAGGCTGGGCTGGGAAGTGCTGGGAGGGGGAGGGAGCGATGGAGGTGTCGGCTCCTCCCCTAGTGTAGTGCCAGGTAGGCCCATGGAAAACATGGACTTTTCCCAGATTTGGTGGCTCTTTGAGGTGTTAAAGGCTTGGAAAAGTTAGCTCAGGATTCCCACGTGGTGCTTGTGGCTCCTGTGCTGGGATAAGGTGTGGAGGGACAGCCTGGTGGGAGCGGAGCTGTCCCTGGGCATCACCATCCCAAAGAATTAAACCCATGGAGGCAGACTTTGATCCCATGCCAGGGAAGTGGGAAAGACTCCTCGTGGGAGAGAAGACCCTGTGGAAAAACTGCCCAGACCCCACCAGTGTGGGAAGAGGAAAAAACCCGGGAATTTATTTGAGGTGTTGCATTACATAGTATTGAATCCTGGGATTCTATGTGGCTGTGGATCCCATCCCGCACCTCTGGCTGGAGGCACCATCCTGCTGAGCTATCCCAATCCCTGCTCACCTTCCTCTGGATCCATCCGACCTTGTAACATCCATCCCTGGATGGAATTGACTGCCCTCCTCCAGAGTCAGGCAGTGGGAGCAGCGTTTGAGCCTTTGGAGCTGGGAAATCCCTGGAATTGTGCTGAGCAGCTGCTCCCTGGCCCCTGCCCTCGTTTTCCCGAGCTCTGGCGCTGTGGGAAGCAGGAATGCTGTGATCACCACCCTGGCTGGAGCCACATCCCGGGAGAAGCGGCGCTTCCCTGGGCTCGAGGATTTCTCTCCATCCTCTCCCAGCCTGTGGCGCCAGGGGACATGGGCAGGGATCATGGAAAGCTGGGAGCTTCCCATGGGAATGAACTCCAGAGCCTCCAGCCCCCAGCCAGGGCAGACCCCCCCGTGGGTGTTGCATCAGTTTGCCTCCTGATTTTTGGGATGGATCCCTTGGGCTTGGACCGGGATGAGTCACCTGTGCTGGGGGAAGGACTCGGGATGCTCCGTGTGGGGGCACAAGGGGAGGCAGGATGAGGCTTGTCCTGGCAGTGGGATGTGCTGGATATGGGGGATGCGTTAGGGATGGGAGTGCAGTGGGATGCAGGATTGGGATGGAAACACATCAGGGTGCAGGAATGGGATGGGGGATAAACTGGGGTGCAGCGCTGGGATTGGGGTGCAGGATGGGGATGCTTTGGGTTAAATTGTGGCACAGGATTGGGATGCAGGATGGGCATCCATGGAGGTGGAGGTGCAGGATGGGGATGGGAAGGCATCAGAATGCGTTGGAGCACAGGATTGGGATGCACTGGGATAAGCTGGGGTAAGGATTGACATGGGGATGCATCAGGGCTGGCATGGGAATACAGAGTGATGCAGGGTTGGGATGGGGGTGCATTGGGAGGCATCAGGGCACAGGATTGGGATGCACCGGGATTGGGATTCAGGGAGGGGCAGGGTGGGGATGCATCACAAGGCTCAGCTGAGAGAGGACAAAAAGCCACATTATTTTTTTCCTCCCTTCTCCCTTTAAACTCACTTTTCATTTCCTCCTTTTCCCTGAAAATGGTGGGGTCTTCCATGAATCCTGTTTTCAGGAGGAAGGGGCAGGAGGGGTGTCAGGTGTTATTTTCAGAGACCCCCCCAGTCCCCACTGAGAGCCTGAGGCAGTCCAGGCTTCTCCAATAATCCCCTCAATTCCTTATTTTGGGAATGTTGGGAAAAGCAGGGAAAAGCATCCAAACCTCCAGGTGAAGCAGGAGGGAACAGAATCTCTTCATTGTGGAAATGCTGCTGGTTTAGGTTTGTTGGAAAAGGAACAACTTGGAAAAATACTGATATTCTTGGCATTTTTAGCCCAGCCCGGGGTGTGTTTCTTGTGCTGCCTCTGCTGGGGCTCCTGTTTGGGCTTGGATTGATGGGAAAGGTGGGAAGTGAAGGAAACAGGGAATTGGGAGAGAGACCCTTGGGAGCAGTGAGGTCCTGGAGCCGCTGATGTCCAGCAGGGCAGGGAATCTCCACTCCTTCCAGCTGGGCATGTGGGGGTGTCGTGGAGCCCTTTGCTGAGCTGCTTTGGGTCCGGGTGACCCTCAAATCCTGGAATTCGGGAAGGATTTGGGTTGGAGGAGCCCTTTGAAGGGTCATTTAGGCCAGGGCTCCACCACGGGCAGGGACAGGAACTTGTCGAGGTTGTTGGTGGTGGGCTGGCTCTGAAAATATCCTAAAATGTACAAAGGGTTATACAAGTATACAAAGGATATATAAAAGTATACCAAGTATACATAAAAGTATACAAAATATGTATAAATATAAAAATATACAAAGTATATATAAAGCATACTATATACAATAATATATAAAAAGATACAATATGTATTAAAATATACAATATGTAAAAATACACAAGATATAGAAGTGTACAATATATAGGAATATATAATATATATAAAATATATAATATGCAGAGATCTACAATACATACATAAAATATACAATAGATATATAGAATATACAATATCTATAATATATATATAAATCTAAAAAATGTAAGAAAGGTGTTCTGTGAGGATGGTGTTTAAAACCCAGGGCTGTGTTTGGTGTCACCATCACAGCGCTCCAGAACCACGGCACAAATAGCGTGTTATGGAATTACTGGGGAAAAACCCCTGGAAATCCAATCCCAGAAGTGTCCCAAGGTTGGGCTGTGCTCTGTGTCCCTGCCCTTCCTCCTGCTCTCCTGGAGCCCGGGGGAGCTGCCTGACCTGCCTGTGCCCGCTGAGGGTTTTGGCAGTGCCGAGGCCGCTCCTGCCCGGGCAGGGCGAGCCCAGAACCCGTCGGGCCACATTTCCCCGGCAGGGCCCTCGCGGCGCCGGGGCTGGAGCCGGGGCTGGAGCCGAGCCCGGCGCTGCCGTGACACATCGACTCGTGAGCTCGGCTGGCTCAGCCCTCAAAGGGGGCACAGGTGGGACAGGGTGGGGTGACCCAGGCTGTGGCTTTTCCAGGTGATTGAGGATTTCTACAACCGCACGTGGCTGTACCGCTACGAGGAGCCCATCAGCTCGGCCACGCTCACCACGCTCTGGTCCCTCTCCGTCGCCATCTTCTCCGTCGGGGGCATGATTGGCTCCTTCTCCGTGGGGCTCTTCGTCAATCGCTTTGGGAGGTGAGCGCTGAGCCTGGTGGATCCACGGTGGATCCATGGTGGACCTCAGTGAGGGGGTTGTGCAGCCTCACCCCTCCCCAGCATCCCATCTAGGGCGGCTTTGGGCACCTCCCTCCCACCCAGGGCTGGTGTTGGGGGGTCTCCTGGTGTTCCTTACGGCCCTTTTCCCACCCCTGCCCAGACGCAACTCCATGCTGATGTCCAACATCCTGGCCTTCGTGTCAGCCCTGCTCATGGGCTTCTCCAAGATGGCTTTCTCCTTCGAGATGCTCATCCTTGGCCGCTTCATCATCGGCCTCTACTCTGGCCTCACCACCGGTTTCGTGCCCATGTACGTGGGTGAGGTGTCCCCCACTGCGCTTCGGGGGGCCCTGGGGACCTTCCACCAGCTGGGCATCGTCCTGGGCATCCTCATTGCACAGGTGAGTGATGGAGAGCATTTTGGGGGGTGTTTCCCCTGGTTTTGATGCTGATGCTCAAAGGGTCTTCAGGGATGAGGTTCTGTGGAGCTGCGGTGGGGTGGTTGGACTTGGAGCTCGGCAGGAGCAGGGATGCTGTGGGGTCTGAAGGTTTGGGATGGGCAGCACCAGGATATGAGGTCTGTTGGCACAGGAGCTGTGTCCCCACAGCGGGTGTCCCACCCATGGGTGGCAGAGTTGGGTCCAACTGGGATTTTTCCAGCTGGGAAAGGGCGGCTCATCCCCTGCTCTCCTCCTCAGGTGTTCGGTTTGGACTTGATCATGGGAAATGACTCACTGTGGCCGCTCCTGCTGGGCTTCATCTTTGTGCCTGCCCTGCTGCAGTGCATCATCCTGCCCTTCGCCCCCGAGAGCCCCCGGTTCCTCCTCATCAACCGCAACGAGGAGAACAAGGCCAAGAGTGGTGAGTGGCCCCTCCCCGAGCCTGTCCTGCCACCCTGGAGGGTCCTTGGCTGCTCCTGACCCCACTTCTCCCCCCTTAGTCCTCAAGAAGCTGCGGGGCACGACGGATGTGAGCAGCGACCTGCAGGAGATGAAGGAGGAGAGCCGACAGATGATGAGGGAGAAGAAGGTCACCATCATGGAGCTGTTCCGCTCGCCCATGTACCGCCAGCCCATCCTCATCGCTATCGTCCTGCAGCTCTCCCAGCAGCTCTCGGGGATCAACGCGGTGAGTCTGGGGACACCTGGATCACAGTGAGCACCACAGGGGGTTCTCAGTTGGAAGGCACCCATGAGCATCATGGAGCCCAGCTCTTGAGCAAGTGGCCCACATGGGCGTCAAACCCATGACCTTGGTGTTATCTGAGCTGTGCTCTGACCAGCTGAGCTCATCTCGGGGTGCTGGGGGTCAGGGCCTGGGTGGTGGTGGCTCCAGGACCTGACTCAAGGCACACCCCTGCCCTCTGTAGGTCTTCTACTACTCCACCAGCATCTTTGAGAAGTCAGGGGTGGAGCAGCCTGTCTACGCCACCATTGGCTCTGGTGTGGTGAACACGGCGTTCACGGTGGTCTCGGTGAGTGTTGGCCCACCGAGGTCTCACGGGGAAGGTGGGGGGAGCAGGGCCTGTCCTGCAGGCTGGGGAGGTGCTGATGGATGTGTCTCCACCCCCAGCTGTTCGTGGTGGAGCGAGCCGGGCGCAGGACCCTGCACCTCATCGGGCTGGCGGGCATGGCGGGCTGTGCTGTGCTCATGACCATCGCCCTGGCACTCCTGGTGAGTGTGGGCACTGAGGGGATGGGGGGAGGGAGGAGGAGGAAGGACTTGTCCTCCTTGAGGTAATGGCTGAGCAGCTGGTCCCCACCACCCACATCTCCCCTGAGGTCCCAGAATTCCCATCTCCAGCTGGGAGAAGCCTCGTGGCACCTCTGGCAGCACCAGCTGCTGCTGTCTCACCATCTGGGCTGTCTGGGGGCTTCAACCCCTTCTCCAAACTGACCTTCTCCCTTTCCCTTGCCTAGGAAAAAATGCCCTGGATGTCCTACCTCAGCATTGTGGCCATCTTTGGGTTTGTGGCCTTCTTTGAGATCGGCCCTGGCCCCATCCCGTGGTTCATCGTGGCAGAGCTGTTCAGCCAAGGCCCCCGGCCCGCCGCCTTCGCCGTGGCCGGGCTCTCCAACTGGACCTCCAACTTCATCGTGGGCATGGGCTTCCAGTACATCGCGGTAATCACCGGGGCACCGTGGTGGGAGCGGGGCTGTGACTGGGGACACGGGAATCTGGGGGGCTCAGGAACCTGGGGAGTCTCAGTCCCACACCCCCAGACTGGGTTGGTTCTGGATGGATCCAGATCCCGATTCTGGATCCGGGATGGAGGTGGGTTTTGGCCAGATTCCAATGATGGGTCCTGGTGGTGGATCCCTGTGCCAGACCCCAGTGCAAGTTCCCATCTCTGGATCCTGGTGCCAAGTCCAAGAGCTGGGTCTAATTGCTGGATGGATCTTGGTGCTGGATCTCATTGCCGTGTTTCGGTGTTGGATCCCGGCATCAGATCCTGGTGTTGGGTCTCAGGGCCACATTCTTGAGCCCTAAACCTGCTGAGTTGGTTGGGTGGAAATTCCATGGGGAGAGGGATGGAGCTGGGACCTGGGGAAGGAGCAGGAATTGGACTTGATCCTTATGGATTATCCCAACTTAAGATACTCCATAAAAAGAGGGCTTGGGTCTTGAATGGCCGTGGCAGGTGTGGGCAGGGTGGTCACAAGGGAGTCCTTCAGCTGTGGCTCCTCACTCTGGTGGGTCCAGAGAGGGGAACAGAGCTGGGGAAGGGGCTGGAGGAGATGGGGGGGCTCAGTCTAGAGAAAAGGAAGCCGAGGGGGACCTTCTCACTCCCTGACAGGAGGGTGAGGTTGGGCTCTGCTCCCAGGGAACAGGGACAGGAGGAGAGGGAACGACCTCAGGCTGTGCCAGGGCAGGGGCAGGTGGGACAGCAGGAGGAGTTTCTTCACTGGAAGGATGGTCAGGCTTTGGCACAGCTGCCCAGCGAGGTGGTGGAGTCCCCATCCCTGGAATTGTTCCAAAGATGTGTGGATGTGACACTTGGGGACATGTTTGGTGGTGAACATGGTGGTGTTGTGTTAATGGTTGGACTCAGTGACATTACAGGGCTTTTCCAACCCTACCCATTCCATGAGTCCGTGATCTCCACCCCCCCGCTCACCCCTCCCTCTTCCTCTTCCTTCCTCCCCAGCAACTCTGCGGCTCCTACGTCTTCATCATCTTCACGGTGCTGCTCGTGCTCTTCTTCATCTTCACCTACTTCAAGGTGCCCGAGACGAAGGGCCGGACCTTCGACGAGATCGCCTCGGGCTTCCGGCAGGGCGGGGGCGGCCAGAGCGACAAGACCCCGGACGAGTTCCACAGCCTGGGCGCCGACTCGCAGGTGTAACCGCTGGTGTGACCGCGGGTGGCACCGCTGGTGTGACCACGGGTGGCACTGCCGGTGGCACCGCCGGCCCCTCTGCCCCGACCGGGGGTTTTCACACTTTGTACAGAGCCCAGGCAGGAGGGAGCGGGGGGGGTCCAGCCCCGGCACAGACGCCCCTTCCCAGCCTCCCCCACTGGTTTTTGGGGACAGACTGAGCTATTTTATTATTTTATTTTTATTTTTTTCCTGCTAGGAACGATTTTTATTTTATTTTATTCCGTAGCTGGTCTCGCGTCCAGGATTTCAAAGCCAACGTAGGCGTTTCCAAACCCCCCCAAACCTCCTTCCCAAGGCAGGGAGGCAGTTCCCTGTTTTTTATTAACGACGCGATTTTAGGTTATTTAATGACAAAAATCACGTAGAGGAAGTTTTTAAAGCTGGAAACTTATTTTTTAACGTTCTAATCGTAGAGAAAAAAACAATCACGTAAATTGACTAAACTAAACCCAGCAATTATTTTTATTTTTAAAAAAAAGAAATAACAAAAAAAAAAAAAGAAAACCACACCAAACCATCAAGAAAATGAGTTCTTTTTTTAAAGTCTCCTCGATTTCAAGCCCCGCGGTGGGTTCGTGGACGGGGACCTCCCGCCCGGGGCAGCGCGGAGGACGGAGCCGTCCGGATGGATCGGTTGGAAAGGTCAATGCCCTGTCCCAGGCTCCTCTGCTCCGCCGGAATTCCAGCCGGGAGGGGGAAGGGGGAGAGGGGGGAACGTGTTCTTGGTGAATTTTGGGGTTAATCTTGGCAATATTTGCCCGACAGTGAAGCGCCAGCGGCAGCCGCACACGACAACATCCCACCATCCCCACCCCCATCCCGGGACTCACCAAATTCCAGCACCGCATGGATTCAGCCGTTTCCTGCTCTGTGTATAGACTGGAAGATATTTATATTATATATATTTTTGTTCAACGGTTGTTAATACTAGAATTTAAGTTATAGCGTTTCTGATTTGTCAAGCCAAGTACTGTAAATATTCTTGGAGTATATTCACACTGTATAATGTATACAAAAGGTACAGAAAAAGGTTATAGTTTCTATAGCAACTAAGGAAAAAAAAAAAGCTTGTACATGGTTAGGATGACTTTTTGTATAGTTCTGCACTGTAGTTGTATCTATTGCACTGAATTTCAGGCTGTAGTATATTAAACAAAAAAATACACACGAGAAATACTGTCCTTTTCAAACAAAACTGAAAACACACGAAAAAAAAAAGAGCATTTCCCTGAGTGCAGCTGGTGTGGGAGCTCCTGGCACATTCCCAAAGCCACAGAGAAGGTTTTTTTGGGATTTTTTAATAGTATCTTTTTTTTTTTATTTATTTGTCTGGTTTGGAAGTGATGACACTTGACCACACGGGAAAGAAAATAAAGGTTGTGGCGGGGAGGGAAATAAAAATCTCTGTAAACCCCCCTGTCCTCAGCTGGTCCCAGCCCAGCCCTGCCGGGGCCTCCGTGTGTGAGTGGTTTTTTAAACAAATCCCGCCAGTGAAGTGCCAAGAGGAAGGTGTGTGGTGTGAACAATAAAGGAGAATGTTTGCAGCGACCCAGCCAGCCGTGTCCTGAGCCTTTATTTTGTGTCCTGAGCCTTTATTTTGTGTCCTGAGCCTTTATTTTGTGTCCTGAGCCTTTTTTTCATGTGCCGTGCCTTTAGTTTGACCTGGTTTTTTGAAGTGCTGTGCCTTTTTTTCATGTGTTGTGCCTTTATTTTGTCTCGTGCCTTTATTGCACGTCCTGTGCCTTTACTTTTTGTCCTGTTTTTTCCAAGTGCTGTGCCTTTATTCCGTGTGCTGTGCCTTTATTTCAGCAGAGCTGGGCTCTCTCCTGCCCTGCCGGGGATGGTTGTGGGCTGGGGGGGTTTGGGCTGTGCGTGTCCCTGCAAAGCTTTTCCACCAAGGGAACGACTCACCTGGTTGCAAAATCCCTGCTCAAGGTGTAGGACCAGGATTGAATTGCCTGGAGCAGCCTGGGCTGGGATCAGGGCAGGACCTGGAGGAGCTTTCCTGCTCTGGGGACCCCAGAGCTGCTCCTGCCCCAGGACGGAGCCCTGGGGGGTTCCACAAGCACCGAGGAGGGAGGGAAGATGCTGCTCCTGCACCAGGGATTTGGTCTTCCCCCTGGAGCTGAGAAGGTGCCAAGAGCTGCAAGCCCAAACACTTTCGGGCAAAGAAATGCTGATCTTGGTCACTTCAGGTTTTCTCTCGTTCTTGGAGCAGCTCTTTGCCCTCGAGGGCAGAGCTGGGCACGACTGGCAGGGGAAATTGCTCTCGTAATGTCTTTGAAGCTGCTCAGAATGTTCTGGATGTGCTCAGGGCTCCTCTCGTCCCTGAGCTGTTCAATTCTCAGCCCCACAACCTTCCTTTTCGCCCTGGGTTTGTGGTGTTGAATACCCAGAGCTCTGACACGGCCCTGCAGGCTCAGGAGAGCCCGGGGATTACGGCCACAACCGAGCTCCAAATCCCTGGTGACCCAAATCCTCTGTGCCCTGGGGCATCGTGCCAGCAGGCACAGCCCCCACCCCGGCACCCCCACCCTGGGGACGTGGCCATTGCAGCCCCTCCAGCAGCCCCCACCCCATGGAGGGAGTTGTTCCCATTCCCCTGGTGTCTCCCACCCCATGGATGTGGATATTCCAGCCTCCTCAGTGTCCTCCACCCCATGGATGTGGATATTCCAGTCCCCTCAGTGTCCCCCACCCCATGGATGTGGATATTCCAGCCCCCTCACTGTCCCCCACCCCATGGATGTGGATATTCCAGCCCCCTCAATGTCCCCCACCCCATGGATGTGGATATTCCAGCCCTGTTGTGTCCCCCACCCCATGGATGTGGCTATTCCAGCCCCTCCGTGTCCCCCACCCCATAGAGGTGGATATTCCAGCCCCCCCATGTCCCCCACCCCATAGGGGTGGTTGTTCCAGCCATGGAGAGACCTGACGAGGTGGGGACACCCAGCAGGATGTCCCAGAGGAGCCCTGGGGTGTCTCCCAGCCCTTCCCAGGCCTGTGCCGAGCCCCCTGACCCAAATCCCCCCATGGAATGGGCTGTGGCTGCTGCAGCTCCAGCCCCTCCGGTTGCTCCGGCCCAGCCTTACAAAGCACTCGAGTGGGGCCCGGCTCCCGGGCAATTAAACCCCTCGTAAATCGTCCCGAGGTAAATGAGCCTTAATCGGGGCTTAGGGCTCAGCCAGTTCCCTTCACCCCTTTCCCAGCCAGAGGGATCACATGCTGCGGCTGCACCGGAGCCTTCCCGGGGCTCTGCCAGCCCTTGCCTCTGTCCCTGTCCCTGTCCCTCCACAGCAGGATCACCCTGGGGGACCTCGGGCACGGTGACAAGAGGGGCTTCCTCCTCCTGAGGTTGGTGGCAGAGCAAAGGGGGTCCCAGCTCCCCACCACGAGGAGACCACCAAGGTCTCCCTTGGGCTGGAATCTCCAACTGGAGCCTTTCCAGCCTCTCCCTTGTGGCTGCCCAGAACCTCCCCCTGCTGCTCCAGGTCCCTCCTGGATGGAAGTTCTTCCAGAAGGGAAACAAACAGGTCCCTCAGTGCCTGGAGCTTTGAGAGTCTTCTAGAGATGTGCAGAAAAACTCTGAGTAACCTGGTCTAGTGGAAGGTGTCCAGGGTGGAACTGGATGAGCTTTGAGGTCCTTTCCAACCCAAACCAGTCTGGGATTCTATCAAAACTGGTTTGGAGATGGAACAGCTCTGCAGAGACCTGCAACACTTCATCAGCCAGCTGTCCACCAGCCCAGACCTTCCCTGTGTCCCTGCCCTATCCCTCCATGGGATCTCCCTCATCACACTGGAAGGCAAAGCCAGGAAACCAGTAACAAACACACCTGAGCTGGTCCTGGCCCAGGGCCAGGCGGGTGAGGCTCCAGAGGCACTTTGCTTATTCACAGCCCAGATAATGATTTATTCATGGTGTGCTGGGGGTGCTTTTGTTTCTCACCCTGACAGGTTCCAGAGGTAGAGCAGCACATGAAGGTTAACTCAGACCATTCTGTTTACTTTCCAAAGAGTTTGGGACAGCCAGGGACAGAGCAGGAGGGAGCGAGGGTGTCCAGAAACCTGGGTGGGAGATAACCTGGCCAAACACCTGGATCTGGCAGAGCCAGTTCTTATTTTGTGTGGGAAAAGTTGGGATTAATCAGCTCCAACAGCTGACCAATGGTTTCTAGAGACTCTTGCTGGGGCAGCTCTTTGGCCAGGTTGAAGGCTTTCATCCCCACCTCCTGGGCCTGGAACAGGACAGAAGAAACACACAGGGATTGTCAGGAATTTGGCTTTTCTCACAGGTGAATACCTGCCCAGGCTCAGTGGAGGAGCAGCCTGGAGCAGATCTAGCCTCCCTTTCTGAGGTGACCTGTACAAGCTGCTTTACAGGAGAGCCTAAAGCTGCCAGATCTCATATTTAGGATCCAGTGGTACAGACAGAAGAGATTACTGACCCCAGCCCCCCTCCTGGACATCACCTCCCATATAATACAGTTCATCTGAACATTCCCAAAGCTCTTTCACGGAAAAAAAAACCAGCTGCATTGACTCAGTCTGAGCTAAATCCCTCATTTTCTCAGTAAGGAGCTAAATCATTTCCCTTGGTAGCTCTTCCAGGGATTAGACATTCTCACAATTAAAAAGCTTTGTCTCCTTTCTAATTTGGATTTGTTTTCTTGTGTCTTCCAAACACTCCCATCGTTGTGGCTTTCTCTGAGACAATGAAGGGACCATTAATATTTCAACACAGTGTTTTTCACCATCTGCATTTTCACTTCCTAAAACACAGGCAGGAGAAACTTGGGGTTTTGACCTCTGAGTCTGAAGAGAAGGGCCTGACTGCCAGACAGTTCTGCTCAGCACTTCCTCAGTCAGTCCTTGGTGAGGCACAGAAGTCACCAGTCACCTCAGGAATTTTCAGCCAGGAGGACATAGGGGTGCAAATTCTGAACTGGCTGACAGGCTGCACTGGAGCAGAGCCTGAACTCGGAGCAGAACCCAAGAAGAGCTGTGTGAGGGCACGTCCTGCAGGCTGAGTGACACCTGACCTGAGGTGGGAAAGCAGCTTGTGACAGGCAGTGACACTGCCAGGACAGCCAGGTGAAGGATGGACTTGGAACATGTGGAAAACTGCAGGGTCTGCTGTGGATGGCAGAGAGAAAAACAGACCCAGAGGGACTATCAGCCTTGACAGGGTGCAGGTCACAGAACTCCAGGCTGGCTGGGTTGGGAAGGACCTTAAAGCTCATGCAGTCCCATGCCCTGCCATGGGCAGGGACACCTTCCACCAGCCCAGGTTGCTCCAAGCCCTTTCCAACCTGGCCTTGGACACCTCCAGGGATGGGGCAGCCACAGCCAGGACCTCAGGGAAGGATTGTCCCCGGTATCCCACCTAAAGCACTCCTTGAAGCCACCCTTGCAGGGCTCGGAGGCAGCTCTGCCCCAGGTCTCCCCCACGGCAGGGCCCTCTGGGCTGGAGATGTGTGAGGAGAACAAACACTCCCAGCCCTTCCAGACACAACGTACCTTTGGCAAGTCCAGGTCCAGGAAATGCAGCGTGGCCAGGGCGTGCAGCACTTGGACTGTTTCCCTGGGCTGCTGCTGCTGCTCCCACACCCCCAGCAGGGCCTGCAGCACCCGCGTCGCCTCTTCCCGCTGCGTTTCGGCTGTGTGGGAATGAAGATACCCCATTGGATGGGTGGATTTGGGCAAGGAAGCACATTCCAAACTGCCCAGTTAGCTCTTCTAGACATCAAAGCATTTCTATGACAAACATCAACATGGTCTGAGGGTGGGCAGGCCCTGGCAGTGCCCAGAGAAGCTGTGGCTGCCCCATCCCTGGAAGTGTCCAAGGCCAGGTTGGACAGGGCTTGGAGCAACGTGGGATGGTGGAAGGTGTCCCTGTCCATGGCAGGGGGTGGAACGGGTTGAACTTCAAGGTCCTTCCCAACCCGGCCATTCTGGGATTCTGTGATTCCATGATCCCAGCTCCATGCACATTCCATGCCCATGAATAGAACTCCTCAGTCAGTGATTGTGTTGATCAGCCTTTGGTGAGGATGTGGAGCTACAAGAGCTGCAGGAGGACAACTTCCCTATTCCTGTCACACTGAAGATGGTCTCCTACCTTGCTGTGGTTCCTACTCTGGGAACTCCCAATGGAAACAATGCCTGGAAATGGGATTCACAGAAATGTTCCTCTTAGAATCCCAGCCTGGTTTGGGTTGGAGGGACCTTAAAGCTCATCTCATTCCACCCCCTGCCATGGGCAGGGACACCTTCCACTAGCCCAGGTTGCTCCAAGCCCCGTCCTATCTGGCCTTGGACATTCCCAGGGATAGAAGTTGATCTTCCTTTCCCTGACAATATTGAAGTTAGCACAGATGGTAGAGAGGAGACAAGGACCAGAGCCTGGTCTGGCTTCAGGGGAGCTCAGGGTACTGCCAGGCTCATAAATGCACCTTTGTGTCCCAGGGAGAGCCTCCCCAGCCTCCCTCCCCAGGGGATTCTGCTCATTAACACACCCAGTTGTCAGCACAGGCTATTCCATCGTGTCCTGCTGCTCCAGGAGAGAGCTGGACCCCACCTAAGGCAGGGGAAATGCCACGCTCATTATTAACGGAGCTGCAGAGAAATGAGAACGTGGAAGTCTCGAGTTGCACCCCAGGAGGTTTAGTTTGGACATTAGGGGAAAAAAAATCCTCCAAAAGGCAAATAAAGCATCGGAACAGGCTGTCCAGGGAGGTGGGGGGGGAGTCACCATCCCTGAAATGTTTAGAAAAGGTGTGGATGTGGCACTTGGGGATGTGGTTTAGGGGTGAACAGAGCAGTGCTGGGGGAATGGTTGGACTCCGTGAACTTAAAGGTCTTTTCCAACCCTAAGGATGCCGTGATTCCCTGACTAGGAAGTGGAATCAAACCCTGCAAGGTGAAATCTTGCTCCAGTCACTGCCAAAGGCACTGTGAAAGGGAGGACACAAAACAGAGAGGGCAAAGCTGCTGCCCCTCCATGGAACACCCTCATTCCCGAAGGGCACAACCACCACCATCCCCCAAACACCCGAATTCCCCCCGAATCCCATCCCTGGGAATGCCACACCAACCCCAACGCCGTGACCACGATCCGCGGGGGGCACAGACTCTCTCAGCCCTTACTCATCCTCTCCTCGGGCAGCTCCTGGCCCTCGGCGAAGGGAGCGGGGCGGGCAGGGGCGCGGAGCCGCCGGCGGCGCTCCCGCAGTGAGCTCAGCAGCCGGGAATGCCACAGCGCGGTCACCTGGCACCAAGCACAGCGATTATTTCCCTGGTGTGCCCACCTGGCACTCGCTGTTCCCCAGACAATGGCTCTCCGCGTGCCGGCGGGTCACTGAGCCAGGGATCCAGGGATGTGCCGCTCCCGCTCCGGCTCACCGGGATCGAACTCAGCGAATCCACGGAAAATGCGCCCCCCAAGAGATGTCTGGGACGGGAGTGGGGTGGGGGGTGCAGCTCCCAAAGTCCCGATTCCACACAAATTGGTGAAACAAATGAACGCTCATTCCCCAACCCCCCCCAGGTATTAAATCAATTAGATAATTGAGATAATTATCAATTAGTTCATTCAGTTAATAAATCAATTAGGTAATTATTACTTTCCTGGCTTGATCAGTTCATTGTGAGAATGGTTTGCCAGGGGGACTTCTCACTGATTCCCAGCACTGATTTTAGGGGGTTTGTGCCCCACTCTTCCCTGGCTTTGGAACTCCTTGGAGACCCCTCTCCCCTTTAACCACTGGCACAGGGAATTTGATAGCAAAGCTGCTTTTTAACAAGGTTTGGCTGCCCCAACTGAAAACAATTTAATTAACAATCCTGAGCACAGGATTAAAGTCT